>CM031239.1:751745185-752075492 GCA_018340775.1 Taxus wallichiana var. yunnanensis
AGAAAGAAAATTTGTACAAGTGTATTGCACAAGTGATTTGAATTATTATTGAAAATTGATTTCTGTTGAAAAGAAAAGAAAGAATACATGGAAATGATAGATAGTGTTGTATTCCATGCAAGATGCGTATTTGAATTGAAATCTGAACTGTAATCTAACTCAGAATTGAATAGAAGACTTAATAAGCAATTATATGACACCATTTAGATACTATACACACTTTTAAATGATAAATTGGCATGCAGACTTAAAAGAAATAGTTCACTGATTTAAAACTTCATTTTGGCAATCCATGTTTTATTAAAAATGAGCAGTTCAGACTTATGCTCAACAATAAGTTATGAAACTTTGAAATTCACATTAGGAAGACCTAAGGAACTCTAATTCACTCTAACAGTTAAGAATGAACCTCCAAAACTTAATAGAATTCAATTCGGAGCTTGCATGGTCGTTTTTCCCGTCTATTGCCGAAAAATGCAAACTTGAATAATTAGAAAAATTGACTTCACTAAAACACTCTAGACCCTCCTTAGACTGATCCTCCATGTCTGTTTAACAAGTGGAGCACGAAGGAGGAGTCAAAATTTAATCAAATCGAGAAGTTGGAAAAATGTTAGTTTACAAATTAAAATCATATAGATATTTTTAAAATTAACCCTCAAAACTTCATCAAATTCCAAAATTTATGATCTCTATGCAAAGAGGACTTCGAGAGCTTTCCGGAAAGTCCTTGTTTTCCAAAACTAACCTTTCTATCAAAAGTTATGGCCATTTGAAGTTTTACTTCAAAATGGCCATCCAAAATTAATGTAACTATTTAAAAATCAAAATTTAATCTTTGGAAAAATTTCCCCAAAAACGTCCGTGGCCCCGCAACCCTCACAACCAATCATATGTTTCCACGTGGCACTTTGGAGGGCGGACTCACTTTGAGAACTTAACTTTTGAAAAATTTGACCTTGGGAAAATTTTCCCTTTTTTCCCCCGCAACCCCGCATCCCACACCCAATCGAGATCTTGACACACGTGGCTTGGAGGGAAAGGAATAAATTTTAAAACTTAGTATTTTGACTCTTTTGGAAAATTTTCACTTTTTCTCCATGGCCCCGCACCCCCGCAACTAATAAGGTGCTGACACGTGTCCTAACGGATTCGAGGCCCGCGCAAGTCTTTTTGACTTTTAAACCCTTTTGGCTTAAAGTTTTAAACCTCTCCATTGTTCCACTAGACTGCATCCAATCCTAGGATGCCACATGGCATGGGTTTTCTCCTTGGCAGAGGTGCATGACGAATTTCACCTTTGGGCTTTTGGCCTAAAAATTCTAATTTCTAACTTTCCCCACCAGTCCGTTTCTCCCCACGCCAATCGGGAAGCGACACGTGTCTTTTCGGAATCATGGGTATGTTGAGGGAAATTGCACTTTTGTTCTCAAGGAGGAAAATTCTCAATTTTCCTCCCCACTCCACCGACCCGATCAAGGGAAAAATTTCTCCCTAAGCCCGCGGACTCCCCAAGGGAAAATTTCTCCCCAAAACTCCGTCGGGCCATAACTTGAGATTTATAAGGAGTTAGGAGGACTTATTTATATGGTTGGAAAGGTGAGAAAATTTCCTATCCAATGAGCATGATTTAGGAAAGTTTTGATGACTCTAAGTGTGTAAAAATTTAGGTTGAACCCTGTAGGCTTGTTAGGGCAGAGATGAGTGAGAAATCACTCTCCTAACCTAAGTGATGAATTTAACCTCTTGTTTTGACCTTATGCCTTGTTGATAATAGTTGCTAGAAGTAATTGCTACAAGTCAGTCTTGATTGTTAACCTAAATCAGGTTTGTGCTAACTGAGATCTTGTAACCCTCTTTGCAAACACTCTTAATCAAAAAAAAATTATTCCATAATTTTCCTAGCTAATCCTAGTTTGTTTCTTGGTCTCAAGTGGTAGTTTGAAGTGGGCATTACACTTGGTATCAGGGTGATGGTTCAAAGGCTTGGACCATTGGGCACACTAGAAAACTTGAGACATGAAAACTTAAACCTAGCACACTGAAAACCTAGAAAACAACTTAGCAAGAATTTGTATGTTTTAGTAAACATGGAAGTTGTATAACTTAACAAATGAACTGACTCTCACTTTGGTCTGTGCAGGAGGCTCAGACGGAGTGAGAGGAACCTTTACAAAGACTTAGATTCACCACCACCACCACCGGATCAAGGTGTAGTACCCATTCTACCTCATATTCTCTGCACCCTTCAGGATGTCAATGTTGCTCTACGTGGAGGATCAGGAGGAGGGCATGCAACTAGTCATGATAGAGCTCCTTCTATCGAGGGTCAGGTACCCCCTCGACTTAGTGAGGAGCATAGAGGAGAGAAATCCCATGCAGAGTCAGTTAGAGTGGATTCACCACCTAGGAGATAGGGTGACAGAGTTTCGGAGCATAGAGAGAGGTCTCGGAGCCCTAGGCTTAGGGATGAGCTTGCAGAGAGGCCTAGAGGCCAACAAACCATAGCAGCAGATCACATCAGGGAGATCCTAAAGCTTAGGCCCTCACATTACTTAGGTGATATAGGTGGATTTCAGGCAGAGGCCTGGCTAGTGAGCTTGAGCGGTTGCTTCAAGATTTTTCCTTGTTCTAGCAACACGAAAGCTTGTGTTGTGATCCATCTACTGAGGGATGGAGCAGGAGTGTGGTGGAGGATAGAGGAGTAGAAGCTCCATGTAGATTTAGAGACAGTCACCTAGGAGCTGTTTGAGGAGAGATTTAGGAGCAGATACTTGTCACGGAGATTCATACAATAGAGGATCGATGAGTTCCACGATCTTCGACAGGCATCCCTTACTGTGGTAGAGTATGAGAGTAGGTTTTTGGACCTACTTTAGTACATTGAGTACATGCAGATGAGCAGGTGTGGATCCACAGGTTCATCTAAGGCCTTAATATAGATATTGGAGGTGTGGTTCGGATCCACTACCCACAGAATTTAGCAGAGGCTGTAGAGAAGGCCTACATAGTAGAGGAGAATCGGGGGAAGACCTAGCAGGCTAGAGATCGAGTCGAGCCGCATACACAGAGATGCGGGACAGAGATTGAGGGGGTCAAATCCTCCTCCTCATGGTGGTCAGCATTCTTCTCAGTCATCCTTTAGACCCCAGCAGTAGTAACAACAGTTCCACCCACCATATAGACCTCCTTAGAGAGATGATGCATAGAGAGTTTGGAGTATGGGGCCTCCTCCTGGGGTCCCATCGGAGACACAGTGAGTGGACCTAGAGCTCGATTAACAGGAGCTTGGAAATAGAGACCACAAAAGACTATAGTTGGATCATCAAGATATGTAGCAACTACTTCTAGGGCACCTTCGGGCTTCTACTCCTTGGAGAGGATTAGGTGGTTGTTTTGGATGTGGAATTGCAAGGACACTTTTGGAGAGACTACCCTCGTAACCCTAAAAAGGGTAAGGCAATGATCTCGAGATCTAATAGTTGGTGACATGGGACACAAAATGATAGGATTTATGCAATGGTTGAGAACCATCGTGCCAAGCACCAAAGCACGGTCATTGGGACTATAGGTAGTATTAGAGGTGTTCCTACCTCCATATTGTTTGACTCTGGTTCTTCCGATTCATTTATCGCACTATCCTTAGTATAATGATGCAGGTGGTGGTTGTTAGACGGTTCATTGTTAGGACGTAGAGATGGCATCGAAGCCAAGATCTCTGTGGACTCCTTAGTTAAGGAGTGTGTAATGGATTTGGGACCTTTCACAACCACTTCAGATCTCCGTATTCTTCCTTTGGGCTCATATGGAGTTATTTTAGGTATGGATTGGCTATCTACACATAGGGCCAAGATGGATTGTTATCATAAGACTATTGCTTGTGCAGATGATTTGAGAGTTGATTCGATGATCTTGGGGGTCAAGAGACCCATTTCTATTCGTACCATTTCTGCTATGCAACTTAAGCGGTGTGTGCGACGGGGTTGTCAGATGTATGTTGTTACAGTCAATGACAGATCAAAGGATGGGTCGAGTGGACCATCACTAGATGATCATCCCATCTTGAGAGAGTTTTCTGATGTATTTCCAAGGAGCTACCGGGATGCCACCCCGTGTGAGATTGATTTCCATATAGATCTAGTCCCCGGGTAGAGCCTATCTCACGGAACCTTATTGGATGACCACCTTGGAGCTCTGTGATCTCAAGTTATAGCTCGAGGGCCTCTCTTGGATTTTGCATCTAACCTTTTCCTATTTTCCTTATCAATATGTAAAAAAGCTTCTAAACCAAAAAATTTAAGAAAATAAATATCTACCTCTTTTCTAGGTCTAAGCTTCCTCTGGTATTCCTCCATCTAGTGAACTTGAAGGCCCACGATTAATCAAATAAAATGTTGTATCAAATTCTTCTGCCTAAAACTTCAAGGGCAATCCAACATGTATCCTCATACTTATAGCATGTTCCATGATTATCTTGTTCAGTCTTTCTATAACACCATTCTCTTGTGGTGTTCTTGGAATTGTCCTTTCTCTACGTATTCCATTCACTAAACAATAATCATTGAAAAACTTGGTACAATATTCACCACCATTTTCAGATCTAAGACACTTTAACTTTGAATTTTATTTATCCTCAAAAAGGGCTTTCCATCTTTTAAAAGTATCAAAAACATCATATTTATGTTTAATACAATGAAATATACATAAACCCATACCTTTCTTGTATCATCATCAATGAAAGTCACATAATACTTGGGATCCTCCATGAAAAGCTACCCGGCTAGTACCCACACATTTGAGTGTACAAGCTCTAATTTCTGCTCCTTAATTGCCCCAACTTTGAGAAATCTCACTCTCTTTGTCTTTCCAAGGACACAATGCTCACGAAATAAAGATCTAAATATTTCAAATCGATGACTTACCCTTATCCTTTAAGATATGCATTCCTTTTTTAATCATATGGCCCAACCAATTATGCCACATGCATGCATCTAAATATGAAGTAGATAACACAGAAAAGGAATCAATAACATAGGTAGATAAATATAACATTCCTACCTGTTATCCATATTTTTTGCCCGAAAAAATATTGGATCAGCCACGACCCCGCATAGAAGGAACAAGAGAAACCACATTCAAACGTTGCAAACATGTTGCAGAGGGACTCTATAATAGAGTGGTAGGGCTGTGAAAGATCAAACAACCCTATGTAAGAAGAAATTCAAGAAACGGATCTGTCGAGTGAATCTGTGCCTTAAATCCATTAAAATGACTACAGTGGACTCGAAAATGGAATCACAGGGTTGGGGAAGGAGAAAACAGTGCCGAAAGAGGCCAGAGGCTAAAGGAGAAGAAACAGAGAAGGTTTGAAGTCTTCAGATCTAGAATAGTTCAAAACGAGCTCAAAATTGACTAAGTATGGAGGAGACAATGGACGCTGCCAAGTGTCCAAATGGCGCATCTTCAAAGTTGAATCCAAAAAGGGAGGCTCGAATAAGCACCAAGCCTCCACGTGTCCTAGGCCCAAAACGAAGGCAGAGTCAAAGCTAAAATTCAAAAGGCGGGTAGGGTAAGCTCAAAATAAGCATAAGTATAGAAGTGCTAGTAAAGTTGCCACGCGTCGCCTTGGCACATCTCCAAAAGTTAGTCCAAAAGCGAGACCCAAATGAGTGCGAGCTCGCCATGTTGTCTAGGGTTCGAAAAGGTAAGGGAGGCCATTGAAATTCCAAAGAACCTACGAAGGCTTCCACGTGTCACCCTGACACTCCTTTAAAGGAAAATATTAAGCGGGCTTTTAAGTGAGCGCGAGCCTCCACACATCTAGTTTCATAAAGGGACAGGGTCAGGCTGAAAATTCAATTCATTGAGACAGCCAGCCAGAGGGTGCCAAGTGTCAGCACGATGCTAATTCAAGAGTAGAATTAAGGGAGGGTTTTCAGACAAGTGCCAAGTTGTCGCATGTCCCCGGTCAGATATATGACCCCGCCGAGCAAAGGACTTAGCCAAAAACATAAGGAAATCAAGCAGGTTGTGGAAGAAGCCACGTGTCAACCCCGCGCCACTCAAAAAGAAAAATAAAGGCTGCCCTCAGACATGCGCCAACCCTCCACGTGTCCAGTTTCAAAAGGGGGCCATTTTTAGACTAGTTTTCCCGCTATTTTATATGGACCTAATCCAAATTTCAAATGGGCATATCTTTCGACTTGGGGCTCAAATCTAGAAAATCTAGCACTGTTAGAAATATCTCGGCCTCGTCTACACCATGAAGATCTGAAACTTTAAGTTTGGAGAAGTTAGGTGGGAGAAAAATGGAGAAACATCTTTGGGCCTTTAATACAGATCTATTTTCCCCAAAACCCGATTGGATTTGATCTAATATGTTGTTTCCCCATCCTTCAAGGGTAATTGATGCAGTCAAGAAATATTTGGGGTGGATTTTAGAGAGGCATTGATTGATAGTGGTTGAGCTTTCAAAGTAGGATTCAATGTGTCTCGAGGTGGTTGAAGCAGGATATGAATTTTTCCCTCTTCTCTCTCTCATTCTTCCTATATATTGTAATGAAGGGGCATATTCAAAGGGTTGGTCATTGTTTCTCTCATGTCCCCCTCTCTCTTTCTTCCTTAGGGTAGAATGTAAATTCTAAGCCTCCTCCCATGCCTTTGTAATGGTGTTGTCTTGCCTCTTTCCCACTGATGATGTATTGTGTAACATTTTGGAGCAATAAAATATGTTTCATGATGCATCTATCCATTCTTGGCTTATTTTTTGTCTCTTCTTACCTCTCATTGTTGCAGGGTATATTGTGCATATTTTTATGTTCATTTCAGGTCCTACGAGTTGTGTTTAATGGGTTTCAAAGTGGTTTCTGTGTGAAATCTATCTCTTGTTTGTGGTGCATTCTATTCACCCTCTCCTCTGGTCACCTCTCTCCACTTCAGGTGGTCAGGTCTGTGATTCAACCACTTCCTTTTTTGGTGTATCACCGCTTAGTATAGGCTCTTTCACCCTCTCTCTTTCTCTCTCCCCCTTGGAACGGCCAAATTAGGATTAGTTAGATTCTACTTACACTGGAGTAGCTTGTGGCAGGTAGATTAGGAAGCAAGAACCGGCTTTCTCCGGAGGGCCATCTCAGGTTTGCAAGTCCTATAGCTTAAGAGATGGTCCCATGTTGTGCAATCACACTGAATTCCCCACACCACAACCAAGCCATTCGGGGGTGCTGTGATTTTGCACTAACAGTTTTGGCATGCTTGGTGGCACACTGAGGTTAGATCTTCCATCTTTCCAAGGTGTATCATTACAAACATCAAATCATAAGCCACCATGTGACCGCACTAACAATTTTGGCACACCTACTAGGACAGGTCTGAAACACCTTACCACTTCATCTTAGAAGGTTGGTGTGTTCCTATTAAGGTTCAACCTTTTGAGGCACATGCAAGCACATTTGGCAACTCCATCTATTCAATAACCCATCCTTTGAGTTATAGACCTTTTCCATCCATTTCCACTCATTTTCATCCATTTTCTTCTTCCATCTCCTTCATTTTATCCTATTCCATGAATTTGTGCAATCATGACTTCATTCCCTTCATAGAACTCACACTTACAAAGAACAACAAGTGCAATCCACCTCAAATGTATTTCCCAACTCCCCCAAATCAACATTATGATCGATCCAAAACCATTATGCTTACCCTTATGAACAGGTCAAAATCATTTTGGCCATAGAGCTTATCAATAATAAGGGGGCACATAAAATGGTAACAACTACACAGAGGATGTTGGTTTGCTGGAGAAGATTCAAAAAATGGAGGCTAGCATGGTGTAGTCCAATGCCATAGCACAAATGAAGGCATTCAAGATTGTTTGCAGGCACCTTGTCCATGGGGAGGCCCTTTTCAAGACATTACAACCCTCGGAGAATCTAGACTTCATGGTTTAAATGTTGCCCCAACTTGCATAATGGACTAAGGAGATCGAGGCTTATGAGTTGGATTCAAGACAACCTTATCAATGGGTAATTCCACCACCTCTTAGCTCTTCATTTTCTCTTCCTCAGTCTTTATCATTTCATCATGATCAAGAGTCGGCCCCTCAGTTGTTGCCCCAAGTGTTAGTTTCTCTTCTCCATCCCCTGATCTTCCACCTCATCTCAGTTCTTCTACCATTTTCCCTTCCAAACAGTCATCCCCTCCAAAAAAATAAGAAGTTTCACCTCCATCCCCACCACAAACAATTACAAAGCTGGTTGAACCCTAACCTCGCCACTCCTCTTTGTTTCCCAAGTCCATGTTGGGAAGAGATTCAATAATCTAGACAAGGAAAACAACAAGAAGTGGAGCCCAACATAGAAGAAATGACAGCATAATCAAGAGTTGGGCTGCCAAATTTGGGTTTACAAATATTCCCTTGATGGTCAAGCCAATAGAAGATATTAGAGTTGAAGAATGAGTGGTGGCTGAGGCTGAGTTTGCAGCAGAGGAAGAGGACCATACAGTTTCAGAGGCCCCAAGTGTGGAGTAGGCTACAAAAGAACCTTCAATTCTTCCTCCCACTTCATCCCCTTTGAGCTCTGATGTTGAAGAAGAGTTTAATATTTCAAACTTCATGTTTTAGGAAGAGGGAAACCATGGTGAGCATGTTTTAGATCACAAAGATACCATGGAGGAGGTTGAGCACATGTAATAGGACAACAACGAGGTAGATTATCTATCTGACTTGGAGGATTTCTTTAATGGATAAAATCCCATAGAGATCACATCATTTTCTCTTCCATCATCCATCTTCCAAGCATATGATCCTATTGACATGGAGGATAACATTCAAGGAAAGTAGCCTGTGTTCCATAATGGCCCTCTGGAACCAAAGTTGGAAGATACGAGTCTTTCATGTTCTTCACAAGATAAGGAAGAAGAATAGCCAGCTCCAAGCCCAATTAAAAAGGAGCATATGGAGGTGACCAAGGAAAATTCAGAGGCACTGAATCATGAGCCGGTGGCATAATAAAATGCATCCCCTCTCCCATTCAACCTCTCCAAAAATATGATCTTTTGGAGGATCCTCGAACTCATTAGCTTCATGTTTGAAGATGAAGCTTCATATGGTGCGATAACGAATATTTTAAGATCACCATGCAAAAGGGAGAGACCTTGTTATAGCAGGATAGTAAAGATTTTGATTTCCTACCAAACTCAAAAGAATGTTTTTATAAGAGGGATCCAATTGAAATTACAATCTTTTCTCCCCCATCATTCATTCTTCAATCATATGAGCCTACTTCCATGGAAGAGAGTGTGCAAACACAACCTACAGTTTGCAACATGCCTCCTAAATCAAAGTTGGAAGATTTTGATCTTCCAAAAGTCACCCCGCTATAGAGGAAGAGAAAGAGTATGAGGCTTTCATTCTTGCCACACCATCCATCCATGAGGGTCAGCAAGAAAACTCCATTATTTGAGTTGAAATTTAGAACAAGGGGCACATTCAAAGGATCAAACCGTGCCCAATTAGGTACTTGGCTTCATTAGAGCCAAGGGAGAAGCCAAAACCAGTCATGCCTACTTCAGGGCATGAGGATGAGTGTCAAAGCACCAAGAGTCACCATCAACACTTCCAGAAGTCCAATGTAAATCATCTTGAGGAGGTATTTTCCATTAATGTTGATACCTTGTTGATATGGGTGGAGGATTGGCTTAAAGTCAGTTTTTCACTCACCTAGGTAGCCATATTTAGTTTCAAGTCATTTACATGGCTACCCCTTTTGAGAAAAGGAAGCTACTTCTCCCTGCCCGTGGAAGGCTTTGTTTAAAGCTTTTCTTTCTCTCTGGTTAGTTTAAATCTATTTACATGGTTATCTATAATTTTGCCCTCAAAAATATTGGATCAGCCACGACCCCGCACGTAAGGAACTGGAGAAACCACAACAAACCTTGAAAACAAAGTTACGAGGGACTCTACAATGGAGTGGCAGGGCTCATTAAAGATCAAATGACCCTTTGCAAGAAGAAATTCAAGAAACGGATCTGTCAAGTGTGTGTGCAAGTGTTTCTACAAATTTAACCAAATTTAGAGCAAGGAAACTACCACCTAAAAATAGCTTCCTAACCTAGCTAAAAATGAGAAATTACACCATCATGATGAAGAAATGAGCAAGTCCTACCCTTAACATTAATAACTTTGAATATAATCAAAACACAATGTAAATTCATGAACTCTATTCCCCTTAATTGCCTAATTAAACATTTAAAATGGACCTAAATAGTCCAAATGGAAATCAAATTATATTGCTTGCTTTGATCCTTCAATGGATGCTTGGGTGTGAGGCTTAGCTCTTCAAGAATGGAGGATGGAGGGCTCAAGAATGAAAAAAGGCTATTAGTATGAAACTATGTGCTTACTTTTGTCTCTTGAGAGATTTAGGTGTAGGTATAAAGGTAGGAGGGGGCTCTTTATATAGCCCAAAGGATAAAGGATTCAACACATCCTCATGAATGTGGGATAAATGGATATGTAGAGTTAGTTATGGATAAGGGGGGTTTAGTTAACTTTAGGAGGGTTTAGTTTGTCCTCAAGTGGCTCATGTGGATAAAGGGGGTGTATTAATTAATCAAGATGTTTAATTAATACATGTGCAAGCTTTTAGATGGATATTAGTGTGATTTGGACCATTAGAAGGGATTTAAACCAATTAAAGAGTGATTTATTGATTTAATGAGAAGGGAGGCTAATTAATTAATAATAATTAATTAGACTAGATAGAAGGTGTTAATTAACGAAGGGTCATTAATTGGGGTATGTATTGAATAGCCGACTTAATTAATTAGTGTAATGTAATCAATTAATGATAATGGAAGAGAAGATGAGCACTATTGACGATATGTCATCAATTTGTGGGAAAGGAGATAATTAGTGCAATTTAAGTATTTAAATTGCTTGGGTGTAATTATAGGTGTCTACATTTTCCCCTCTTTGGGGTGGCGTAAGTGACACCACTTCAAAGATAGTAGACGAAAGAAAATTTTGAAGGGATAGAAGAAAAATTAGTAGGAGGGAGAGATGCCCCCTCGAGTGTCGATGGGGTGATGAAAGAAGCCGATCGACAATTGAAAAAGATGAGAGATAGGCAGAAGAATGGGGAAGAGGCAGGATGCCCCGAGAGAGAGAAAAGTAGGGGTGAAAGGGAAGTGATGTAAAAGAAATATGGAGGAGGGGAGAGAAGAGCTTAGCCTCTAGCCATTGTTTATTGGAATAATTTTGATGTTATCATATTGCCATAGGAACTACATCATTGGTCCTTATGAAAAATATAAGCATATGACAAAAGTAGAATGGCATGAAAATCCATACTATGAACAATTGTCCATTGCTGAAAATACCAACTCCATGCAACATACAATAATGCAATGCAATACGAGAAGGAAACAAGCTCATTTAACAGGGAAAACAAGTACGAACGCACATATCCAACCCAACAACGATCAAGATAACAGGTTGTAAATGTGTTGTTATCGGTGTTGAAGAGATCAAAAAGTTTTGATTGATGGAAAGGGTTAAAAATGATGCCCCGAGCAAGGATACATGCAAGGGAAATGAAAATGGACACGGGGTCCATGAAAAGCATTTGTGCGCAATGAAACAACACCAGGCAACGAAAGTGCCCCAGAGTACAGACAAAGCAAGCAACTAGCTTTGTGAATGGTTGTGAATCCAATGATCCGTGAGTCATATTAATTGGGGAAGATGTGAGACAAACCAATAGGATATAGAGAAAATACCATGTGCAAGACACAAGTTTCAGCCAAAATAAGCAAGTTACCATTTTTGTAGGGTTTTTAGTTTTTAGGATTTTTGAAAATTTTTGCCTTGTTTTTGGATTTTGGATATATATATATTGCTTTTAGTATTTTTTCTTTCCAAATCGTGGTGAACAATAGAAGAAAGTAGAAGAAGAAAGCGAAGGGCCTAGGGGCAACAGAAAGTGCCCTAGGTGGAAGAAAGGAGAAATAAATGACAAATAACATCCTTGTTTAATGGAAAAATTAAGGAAAAATAATTATTTGAAAAATAATTAGTTACAAGAGTGTGGAGAAGAATAAAAATCTCCAGGGAGCAATAAAATTTCCCTAGGGAGAAGAAAGGGGTATTGAACAGTAAAAAATGCCCCAATACGGTGGAAAAAAAGAGAAAAATAATTATTTAATAAAAAAATTATTCCACAGCGAATAGAGGAGAAAATCGGTAATCAAAACGGGCCTCCCGACCCTCCTAACGGTGAAAAACAGGATAATATACCCCACCAGGGGGGGTAAAAACATTACGAATAAATCATTTTAACTAATTAGTTTAGAAATTTTACTCTGAGGCTCTGACCCTGAGGAGAACCATGGTGAGTGCACGAGACCATTTGAGGCGCCAAGCAGATGCATTCTGGGGTACCAAAGCATGTGCATGTACGATGGCCCCTTTGTGAGTATCAAAACCTTGCTCTTTAATTTTTTTCATTAATGCCTTAATTTTAGATTTTAGCCATATGAAAACACGTAGCGCGCCTACGCACAAGCACAAAGGGTGGGATAGGGCACGTAGGTGCCATTTTGGGGGCATAGGCATCTTTTTGGGGGCGCATGTGCCTAAACGTGAATGCACACATGCATTGGTATAGACCGCACACACCCACGCACATGCGCATACACACAAGTACATGTGTGCGCATGTGCACACATGGGAAATGGGGCACACACCGAAAAGCATGACATATTCACTAATAGGGCAAGTGCACACATGGGGGCATATGTGTGCAAGCACAGTGCACCCAATGTGTGCGCACACACCAAAAAGGGTGTGCAGGAACTCAAAAGAGGGTACACATGTGTGCAAGCGCAGGTGCCAGAAATGTGGCGCACATGCCAAAAAGGGCACACAGGTGCCCTAGACAGGCAAAAAGATAGGAAAGTGTCCAAAACATGACACTTAGAAGAATTTTTAGGGTTTTTGGGTTAACCCTAAAAGATGAGATATATTTTTAGAAGAAATGCTAGGAACTAATGAGCGGCGTGTTATTTTGTAGAGATGACTACCGTTTTACAGACGTGGGAGTGACATGCTCAGATTGTAGAGCTAGAGGGGATGCGCCGCAACGCAACTAGCGAGCTATGGTGATACTACTTGAGGCGGTAGGGCTAGGCCCCGTGGTTCGATGCCCTCTATCGTACTAGATCATGGCCTTTTTACTTGTCTTGAGTGATGGCATAGTGAGATTCATGTTTCTGTATTGCCCCAGAGAGATGATGATAGTGACCATTGAGGACATTTGGTAGATCCTTCGCATGCCGATGATGGGCACTTTGATCGAGTACAGTTCGGATGCAGGGCTGATTAGAGCAGCTTGTAGTGCCCTATTTGGTGTTGATGATATCCCACATGACGAGATGACTATAGCATTACATGAGTGCATCTCTAACCCCACATTACATTGGGGACCTCTCTACATCATGGCTCTTATCAGTGGGTTCCTACTCACTGATAAGATAGGGACTTCATTTCTGAGAGGACTACTACCATTGGTTCATGGCATTTATAGTGGCGAGAGATATTGTTGGGGGCAGTGTATACTGGCCCATTTATACTGGGATTTGCACCTAATTACATACCACAGTCAGAAGACCATGGGTCCAACATCATTATTATAGATATGGTCATGGGATCATATCGCAATCGATGCCCTATGGGCCCTTTCCGTGTCCGAGATCCTAAGGAGCCATCATACATGGCATGGGTAGCAGCTGGTGGAGATGTACGTGGCCATCTTGGCAGCCTATTCCGATATAGGTGGGAGTTTGACGAGTTGGTTGAGATAGATGTCATTTGGCAGCCATATAGGCATTTCCAGTGGCCAGAGGATGCCACAGAGCTCAATGATGTGCTGGTGGAGCACTTTCTTATTGGCAGCCGTAGCTATATCATGGAGCTATACCGAGTAGATAGGTGCCAGCGGTAGCTTGGTAGGGTACAGGGGGTCCCCCAACTAGATATCTGGCATGCACGCAAGGACTCAGAGAGGCAGACCATGGGGCCTTGTATATTGGTGGCCCGAGGTAGGGTGAGTTTCACACAGGTGGTCCCACAGGTATGGGACCCATTACGACAGGTGAGAGACCTCGGGACCACAACTGATTATGCAGCTTGGTATGCTACAATATTACCCCGATGGCTCACTATTCTAGAGGAGGCCTGGGCAGTAGGCATTCACCCACCTATAGAGATATGGCATGGAGCAGAGCACAGGGCGAGGGCAGTGGCATAGGGGCTAGATCCAGAGGATCCCTTTGATGGCATCCCACATGATGGACAGGGTGCCCCACATGCACATGAACCGAGGTCATAGGGCCTAAATGAGTACAGTAACCACATGCACCACCCAAAGGCAAGGTCTTTGAGTAGGGATAGTCTTCTAGAGCACCTTAGGGACCAATCCCTAAGGCACACATACCGCCCAGCTAGTGGCACAAATAGCCACAGGATAAAGATGCAGTGCGATTCACAAGCCATAGCCGAGAGGGACGCGGCCAGAGTAGAGAAAGACGAGGCTTGAGGCTGGTATGTGACTCGCACAGAGCAGAGAGAGAGATGAGGCTCGAGACTGGTGTGTGACTACAGTAGCAAAGAGAGATGAGGCCTGAGCTCACATTATGAATTTACTTTTAGAGTGGGATCAGGCGCGGGCCCAGGCCAGCCCAGGAGATGACATAGTAGCATGGCGGAGCCAGATCCAAGAGATAGTGGCACAGGGGGCTCATATATTGAGCCTTCTTCATCAGTCCCTAGTCACAGTGTGCATGGTCATTGCACAGAGAGACCATGTGTATGCACGATCACAGGCAACTATTAGCACAGAGGGACCAGGCCCATGCCAAGCTATAGGTGATGACTACAAAGAGAGATCGAGAGGCTGCTACCTCTAGACAAGCCGAGGCAGACTTGGGCCGAGTGACAGTGAGTGAGATACTACCCTTCAGGCAGCGCTCACCTCCGGAGATGCCGACTGATACGTGACACCACCAGGCTTGGTGGTGAGGCCCTATTTTATAGGATTTCTTATTACAGAGTGGTTCCACTAGAGCAGCGAGTGGCACTGCCACAGTTGTTAGGGTTGAGTACATCAGTCTCTTGATCACGAGAGATCAAGACATTCGATCGATCAGTGAGACAACCTCTACCAGAGTAGCTAGCTAGACTAGCACCATCCCAGCCTCCAGTGTTCCGTCATCCAGAGGATAGATCTGGGAGCCCCAGCGAGGGTGAGAGTTGTGGTTGAGAGCCACATTTTTGTTTTACAGATTCTTTTATATGTATGCCTCTTATGAAGGCCGATTTTGATGTACAGTCTTGTATATGTATTATGATGATGCCTCATGATGAAGGCTTGATTCTTTCAGATACATGCCCCTTTTGATGGCATTGTGTATCGATGATGTATTGTATTGAGTACCTATTTGGACATTGTATGTATGTGGACAAACATTTTTGATGTATCACCGACTTTGTACACCTTAGGCAAGGCATTTTAGATATAGAGCATTTTGATATTTTTGACATACATGTATATATATATATATATATATATATATATTATATATATATATATATATATATATATATATATATATATATATATATATATATGACGATTACTTTGTTTTGCTCGATACACATGGTTATGAGATGATGTATTTTATTGTTTTTGTACTCTGATGCATGTGACACGAGTGGGCATAATTCTATGATGTGAAATACCCCTTTTCAAAAATTACTCTATGTTGATTCTCATTGCATGTTGTGTTTGTTTGATTCAACACTTATGGATGCGTTGTGACACGAGTGGGCATACATTGATTCTCATTACATGCTGCATTTGTTTGTTTCAATACTTATGGATGGGTTGTGACACGAGTGGGCATACATTGATTCTCATTGCATGTTGCGTGTTTTGATTCAGCACTTATGGATGCGTTATCTAATTTTGTACTTTGTATGTATTTGATTTTGATGTTTGATGTATACATGTGTTGTGGATGTTAGATGATAGATCTATAGATGATATCAAATGCATTTCTCATGTGTTATTCTAGATGTATATGGATGGGATGATATGATGATATTGGTGCGGGGGGGATAGATTTTTGATCATGCACAACCCCTCTTGCCCCCATTGATGATATGGCATGTGATGATTAGTTTAGCATTGTGTTTATATATGATGTATAGATGATGTTAGATGTGATGATAATGATGGTAATGTGATGTGAATGATAACAAAATAGAGCACATGCAATAAACACAACCAAATGCTAACAAAGAACATCAGAATTAATGTAATACACCATGATTCACCATGCTTTATTAACATGTAACAAACACAATCAAATGCTTAAGAAAGAACATAATGAATTAACACATTACATCATGATCTCCCAAGATTTACTAGCATGCAAAAACGTACCGCAATATGCACAAGCAAGAATAAATCTAATCTAAGCAAGAAAAGATGAATCCTAACAAAGTATGCCCAAGCAACAAACAACCCAAAAGCAAGAATGCAAAACACTATACAAGCAACAAGCAAAGCAAGGAAACAAGACAATGCAAGTAAATGTTTTTGTAAGATATGTTTTCATGCACCAATTTTCTATTGTTTAGGTTTTTGCGAAATAATTTTCTATTGTTTTTGGTGTTTTCCAACGGTTTTCCAGAGCTATGTGCAGGTAACCAAGAAAGCGTGGATGCCCCTAGCATTAGATGGGGAATATACAAGGGCAGAAGCCACACGTTTATGAATAAGAAGGTGAAGTCATTGAGTTTCCCCAACGTAAGATGGGAAATAGTGAAAGACCATACCCCTCACAAACGAATAGAAGAAGGAAAAGCCGGATCAAGGCTTGACAAGATGGGGTGCACAGGAAATCTCAAAGGCAGAACCAGGTCCAGGCCAAAGAAAACTACCCTCCTAATACAGAATGCTTGTGAACAATGAATCCTACCAAGGCACCGGAAACCGGTTTTCACCCAAGTACTTGTCTAAAGTGCCACAACTGCGTGGTTTTCACTAGTGGACGACCTGTTTTCTCTTTTTCTTTTTCTAATTTTTTTTAATTTTTTTGTATTTTGTATTTTTTATTTTTTGACTTCCCTATGCCATGTTCAAGCATAGAACTGCGTAAGATGCATGGCATTCATGGGATCCTAGAGCTCATCACCATTGGGGTGAGATAGTTTGTACGCCCATGTGCCATACTTGGTGACTATGACATAGGGTCCCAACCAATGTGGTTCAAACTTCCCTTTCTTTTCTCACTCTGCTTTGGTGTTGAACTAGTTCTCCTTCATAACTAAATCACCAACCTCAAACTGACGAGGGATGATTCTCTTGTTATAGTTTCTAGAGACTCTGTGTTGATATACTTTCAGGTGATTAAGAGCATGAATGAACCTCTCATCTAGTAGCTCTAACTCAGCCAATCGTGCCACGCGATAATCTTCATCCTTATCTAGATAATCCCGAAGAGAAATTCTTAGGGATGGAAGTTCGATCTCTAAAGGGATGATAGATTATGTCCCGAACACTAGGGAATATGGTGTCGTACCCGTAGGAGTGTGAATTGATTTTCAGTAAGCCCACATGGCTGGATGGATTTGTAGGTGCCAGTTTCGACCTGTTTTGCTAACCATCTTTTCCATTATCCTTACCAAAGTCTTGTTTGTTGCCTCAGCTTGTCCATTACCTTGAGGGTAATATGGCATGGACCATTTTAACCTAATTTGGAAACATTGGCAAAGGCCTTTCATAGTTTTGTTCTTAAATGGCTTCCCATTATCGGTAAAATTGGTTGCGGGAACACCATATCGGTAAATGATGTGATTCATGATAAATTTAGAAATCTGTGCTCCTGTGACATAGGTTAAAGGGATAGCCTCCACCCATTTTGTAAAGTATTTTGTAGCTGTGATGATATGTGTATGACCATCAGATGAGGTAGGAGTAAGTTTTCCTATTAAATCAAGTCCCCACTTGGAGAATGGCCATGGGGTAGTGATAGGTTACAATGGTTGCGACGAAGCATGAATAAAATTTCCATACTTTTGGTAAAGTACACATTTTCTAACATAATTGCAACAATCAATTTCCATGGTAGGCCAATAGTAACCTACTCTCAATAATTTCTTAGCCAAGACCATTCCGTTGGTATGTGCTCCGCACACCCCTTCGTGCACTTCTTTGATTGCCTAGATTGACTCCATCAGATCTAAACAACGTAATAGATTCCCATCATAGCCATGATGATAAAGTGTACCTCCTAAAAGGGTGTAACGAGCTATGTAGCGAATCGGGATTTTATTTTCGAATGGGAGATATCGGAGGGAATGTGTTGTCTTTAAGATAGGTGAAGATGGGTTTGTACCAAAAGGAATGAGGACCAACAACCTTATAAGCCGACAAGATTATGACATGTCATACGCGGGCTATCGTAGATTTTCTATGAAGAATGGCATATCATTGTTCCCCACAGCGAATATGAAGCATATACCCCATCGTTGTCATGGCATCCGTCGATCTGTTATGCGCTCTTGGGATTTTCTCAAAGGTAATGCACATAAAATACTCCTTTAGAGTTTCCACTAACTTTTTGTAAGGTATGAGCTTGTCATCCTTAACCTTATATTCATCATTAACCTGTTTGATAATTAATTGTGAATCACCCACAACCTTGACATGATGAACATTCCACTTGATGGCTAGCTTCATTCCTGCAATAAGTGCTTCATATTATGTAATGTTGTTCGTGCAAGGGAAGCCTAGGTGAAAAGCCTACGGTATAGGATCACCCGAAGGAGTAATAAGAACCACTCCTGCACTTAAACCATGAAACGTAAATGATCCATCAAAATGTATCTACCACATGATAGATTCTTCAATGTAGAGCAAGGAAGCATCCGGCAGATCTAGATTCAAAGGTTTTGTGCTTTGCAAAGGTGCTTCCGCTAAATAGTCCTGCAAGTACCTATCTTTTAACCGATTTTTGATGGACAAATTCTATGTCAAACTCACTGAGTAGAATGATCCAATTAGCCATTCTACCTGTGAGGGCGGGTTTGGACAATAAATACTTAAGTGGGTCAACCTTGGATATGAGCTTGGTCTTAGTATTCAACAGGTAATGGCGAAGTTTTTGAAAAGTAAAAACAACGGCCAAGCAAGCCTTTTCAATCTGAGGATAATTAAGCTCATAGGCGATGAGGGTGTGACTCAGATAGTACACCACTTTATCCTTATGGCCAAGGTTGTATTGGGCAAGCAACGTACCAATAGCAAATCGCATAGCGGAAATATAGAACAAGAGTGGTTCCCCCGGAGTGGGAAGCATGAGGACAGTGGATTAGCTAGGTATCTTGTTTAAGCAAAGCAAAGGCTTGTTGTTTCTTGGGTCCCTAGATGAAAGTGAAATCCTTTTTAAGTAAATGGATGAATGAGTGACATTTATCTACAAGCTAGGAGATAAAGCGGTGAATGGCTTGAATTTTCCCCTGTAAACTGCGTAGTTACTTCATATTCTTAGGTGGAGGCATTTCAGTGATAGCAAACACTTTAGCAGGGTCTACCTCAATACCTTGTCTTGACACAATGAAGCCCAATAGTTTCCCTGATAACACACCGAAGACACACTTCTTTGGATTCATCCTAACTTTGTATTCATGTAGGCGTTCAAAGATATGCCGTAAAATAACAGGATGATCCTCTCTTGTTTTAGACTTTCCCAAGATATTGCAGTCCTCCATGATATCATGAATCATATCATGAAAAATTACTGTCATGGCCCATTGATAGGTAGCTCCTACATTCTTAAGGCCAAATGGCATCACCTAATAGTAGAAGGTGCCCCAAGGAGTTGTAAAAGTTGTTTTGTGTTGGTCTTCTTCAACAATCTTAATTTGATTATAACCCGAAAAGCCATCCATGAGTGATAGCATTTCGTACCCTGTTGTTGAGTCAACAATCATATCAATGTTGGGAAATGGAAAATCATCTTTAGGGAAAGCTTTATTGATGTCCCTAAAATCCATGTAGATTTGGATACCAATAGGTTTCTTCTGGATAGAACAATGTTTGATATCCATTCAGAGTAATCAATTGGTTTGATGAATCCCGCTGCAAGCAATCTTTCCAACTCTTCTTTAACCAACAGGCCACTCTTGGGTGCATATTTTGGAGTTTCTATTTGATAGGCTTGGCATCTGCGTGCACAACTAGGTTGTGCATGACCAAAGTCGGATCTAAGTTTGGGCATGTCTTTGTAAGACCATGTGAACACATCAATAAAATCTCGCAGCAACATAGTGAACGTCTTTTGTTCTCTAGCTGAGAGTGATGCCCCAATTTTACTATCTTGGGATCTTCTTCTATACCAATATTCACATCAATGGTTTCTTTGACTAGCAATTTTGATAAGTCCTCCATACACGTAGGATCAGGAGGCAGGTTGAGATCTTCATCCAAGGATGTCTCCAAGAGATTTTCATCCTTGGCGTGGTCACTTTGTTTGCCCTTTGATTTTCTTATTTGTTTGTCAGCTAGTGCCTCAAAGAGGTTTTCACTGTGCAACTTGGACTTTGATTTTTTCTGAGGCTTTTCTTTAGGACTTTTTCCCTCACTTTTCTTTAAATTTTGCTTGACCATGAAGTTCAGCCTCCTCGCCAAAGTAGGCACAGGTGTCTAAGTCGATAAAGAAACCCTTCTTGTGATCTCCAATGGGAATTGTATCCCTTATGCCCATGAATTCTGCAATAACCTCATCATTCTTGAATAAATCTAGTGGCATGTGACATTGTTGGTCCCATTCAACAAGGGAAGGGTATACAAGGTCAAGGGCTGGTTCTGTGGGGGTTAAGGTTAGGACAACATTGTTCATGAAAAGGTTCGTGGAGGCCAGATCCTCATATTGGCTACAATGGGAATCCGTATCACTGTCTAGATATTCAGAGCTATCCTCACACTCAGAACAAGTTGCATCTTGATTATTGGGGTGTGCTCCATAAGGGCGAATCCCAATTCCGTATCTTTCTATTTTGAAATGTGGAAGAGGGACTGGTTCTCTTTGTCCTTATTCGTTCCTCCCACATCCTAGGACTTTGTAGCCCATGGAGTACATCATTTTACTATATTTTTCATATTTCATGGTTTGATGACAGGATGGCTAAGTATCCTTAGGGACCCAAGTCATAGGTGGATCAAGTAATTTCTCCTCGCCCAACAACCTCTGTAGGAACGACCCAATAGTGTGTTCCTCTCTAGGTATTCTGAAGCAGTAGTTGGGTCGACCTGTAGTCTTGGGCGAAAGTGAGAGGTCAGAAACCAAGAGTGCTTGTTGTACATTCTACTTCCTGCAGCCATATTCCAAGATTCTCATCTCCCATGAATCAAATGGAGATGTTGAAGAAGATGCCCCATGAGCGCAAGAACTAAGAGAATCCAAATCCACCCAGGATTCTATGGCCTCAAACTGAAGAGGGATAGCTATATCTATGGAGGGACATGCATATGTACCCTTTCGTGTAAAGATATTGAGAGCTCTATAATGAGAAAAGGGCTCTGAATCTCTTGGTATTGTAACTGTATGTCTCTCATGCTTCAACTTAATGCATTGATGAAACATTGATGGCACGGCCTACATGGCATGAATCCATGGTCGGCCTAGAAGCATGTTATATGGAAGTTCCAAGTCTAGGATGTGAAACTTTGTCTAATGACAAGTGGGACCTACCTCCATAGGCAGCATGATGGTACTTGTTGATTCCCTTTCCACGTTGTTGTATGTGGTGATAGTGATGATATGGGACTCAAGATCTTCCTTTGTATGTCCCAATTGTTTGACCAACTTAAGCGTGCAGATGTTCAACCTAGATCCGTTATCCACAAGTACCCATTTGATTTTCCCGCAGGTGACAACTACCTCAATGTATAAGGGAAGATTATGTGTAGGATTCACGGTAGGGATCTCCCTATGGTTGAAATTGAGATGTTCACTTGGTGCAATTTTTTCCACCACGGCTTGAAGGTGTGCAAGATCGAATTCTAAAGGCACTCCCGACCCCTAAAGAGTTTGGTACAGAATTTCCTTATGCACATTGGATATCTTGAGAAGATCTAAGATTGAAATCTTAGAAAACGTCTTTTCAAGTTTTTCTAAAAGGTTATATTTACCGGTGTGCAGCATTAACGGAGAAGGTTCTGGAATCACGAGGCGGGCACGCCTTGTTACCGCAACGTAGTCCTTTCCCTTAATCCGGATGGTATTGACACAATTAGTAGGAGAGTGACTACATCCAATAAGTGAATCATAATGATTGTTATCTTGTTTGGTGTACAAGTAATTTTTGGCTTTATAAGTTTGGGATGACTCTCCTTGATCCGGCTTTGACTTTTCTGACTTATCATGCTTGGGGAATGGTTCTTTATAAATCCCCATTTTCTCATTAGGTGTTTATGTTTTGCTAGGGTTATCCACCTCTATCTCCCGTTGTCAATGAGGTCTTGAATATAATGCCAAAGCTGCGAGACATTTGTCTCGTCTTATGTCCTTTAACGTGATGCATTTTGCAATATTCATGCTCCTTGTACCATGAAGGTTTCAGAGTGTTGTCGTCAAACAACAGATTGCATTTGCGATAGGTCATCATGTGGGCTACATCTAATTGTTTTAGTATGACTGACAAAGGTTCATTGAGAGAGGTGAATGTTCTTCGCTTTGGTGGTGGTTGAATTGGGCCCTTGGTTAGTTTAAAAGGTTGACCAGTTTGGACCATTTGAACACATTTGGAATCAGTGATTCCGTCTCCCACCACATTTTTGTTTTTGTTAAACATATTCAGCTTTTCCGTGGGTTTGACACTTTGGTTGTCTCTAGATTGGGTTTTGAGGGTGCCTTTGGCAATGAGAGCCTTTTCTATCTAAATCCCTTTCTCGATAACCTCCTCAAAAGTACAAACACAATGCATTTGGAGGTGGAAAGTTATATCCGGGTTGAAATTGGGAACGAAAATACTAACCAGCTGCTTTTTAGGGAAAGAACAAGGGAAATGACTAGCTATCCCTCTCCACCATTGGAGGAAGCTAGCGAAGGTCTCATTTGGGTGTTACTTGGCCCCACACAAGTCTACCATGGTGACATCACTCTCTATGTTATACAAGAAGTGACACATGAATCTTTCTGCCAATTCCAGCTAGGTGAAGATTGATCCTCGTGGTAAGTGTGTAAACCACTCCAATACTTGACCTCCGAGACTCTTGGGAAAAATTTGATGAGGTAATTGTCACTATAAGACACCTCTTGACATGCCATGTAGAAATATTTAACATGATCCTTGGGTCTCCTTTCCCTTTATATTTTTCGAACTTTGGCATATCAAATTTCTTTGGAAAGGGTTGAAGGGTCATTATCTTGTCAAAAGGATAGGGGCATAATTCTTCGTATTGATATTTCCTGATGCTCCCTATATTGCTTTCTTGTAAGCTCACGAGTGTCACTTTCATAGACTGCACTTCTTGTGTGAGAAATTGTTCTTTAGTGGGAGAAGCGGGGATGTATACACGATGGTACCCTGTGTCTTCTTCTCCTTGGTTTTCTCGATGGAGTTCATTGATCTTAACCTTAGGCCTCAACTTTTGAATGTTCTTGTTTGCATCTTTCTATACATGGGAAGTAAGCAAAGCTAGTTGTCGGCTTAGGTTACTGATTTTTTGTTGGATTGTGGCTTGGTTTGTGGCTTCTTCTTCTAAAGGTTCCTCCTCTTCATATTTTGGAGGTCTAGTTTGATCATCCTATGCTTGTAAAATGGAAGAGGAATCTCTAGATTAGAGGCTGGTTCCTCAACTCCTCTGATCAGATATATCACTTGCACAATTGCAGAGGTTTAAATTCCTAATTCTACTCTAAATTCCAAAGGGACAAGGATAGAAAATGCAAAAAGAAGGAACTAAAACTAATGCTAATAGGTGATGCACCAAAGGAGTGGTGAGCATTTTTCACTTACAGATTGACACAGTCCATAGAATGCAACAAAGAACCTCATGCACAAACTGATAACTGTAATGAAGAATCAAAAATTAGCCAAACAACACAAGCAGAGGATAAAAACTAATCACAGGGCCTGTATTGTTATTTTTAACATCAAAATCACTTGCATTACAACACCTGAGAGGAAAAATAAAGTTGTAGTTCTTAGAAAAGGTCTTTTATTCCACCAAAATCACTTCCAAGGTGAGAAAGGGGACCTGCAATACACAAAAAATGTTCAACCCTTTGAAAATGAGCCAAAACTGGCTTTTACAGTGCAAGGGACGAGCCCAAGAGAGAGAAATGTGGGAAAACATGGAAGGGGTTCAACCATTGACCAAAACACATTCAAAATAGCATGGGCATCCTTACAGACCCATTCCTAACATTTTTAACCATGCTGGGAGAGAATGCGAGCCATTCTTCATTAAAAACGGTGGTTGAAACGTCATTTCTGTCCATGACCACGTGCTAGAGGAATTTTTTAATTTTCTCTCTCCAAACTCCATCAAAATGCAAAAATGACCCCAAAATCTTGTAGATAATTTCACCATCTTTCCATTGATATAAAGAACATGAAAAACTGAGCTCTGGATCGAAAGATATGGCCATTTGAAATTTTAGGGCAAAACAGGGCCAAATCGGGTTGGCGGGCAAAAATTTGAATTTTTTACCTTTTTGGTCATTTGGAAAATTTTCCAAAATTTCCCCATGCTCCACCTTTCCAGGTGCCACGTGGCACATTTTTATTGGGTGCGGCCCATCCTGCTCTATTTTCCTTCACTTTGCACTTTGGAAAATTTTCCAAAATTTCCCATGCGGGGCCGATGAGCTTGGGACACGTGGCAAGCCCGATTGGATGCGGGCTTTCCTTTCCTAATTTTCTTTGGGTCACTTTGATAATTTTGACCATCTAGACACATGGCACAACCCCATTGGATGTGGGTTTTCCTTCTTCTCAATTTCCTTTTTGGGCTTTTCCTTGAAAATTTTCCCAAATCTCCCGCACGACACGTGGCGAGATTCTATTGGCTCGCAATAAGGGGGGCGGGCTTTCCTCTCTAAATTTTCCTTTATTTTCTCCTTGGGAAAATTTCCCAAATTCTCCCCTCGCTCCTCACTCTAGGACACGTGGCGAGATATAATTGGTTGCAGGGCCCTTTGGGAAAATATTTCCTTTGAAATTTGCAAAACACTTTGGGAAAAATCCCAATTTCCTCCCGCCTCCACCATTCTCCCATGCTCAGCGACACGTGGCACATTTTTATTGGCCATGGGCTTTCCTCCAAAATTTCCATGCATGACACTTAGCCAAATTTTTCAAATTTTCCCCTGGACACGTGGCATTTCTCCCCATTTGATTCATTGGCGGGCTGCCTTTGGGAAAATATTTCCTCTTGAAAACTTTGCTAAAACACTTGGTAAAAAACCAAGTTCTCCTCCGACCCCGCCACTTCCTGGACACGTGGCGGCATCTCATTGGCTGCGGGCCTTGAAGGGAAAATTTCCCACAAAAACTCCATGAGCCATAACTTCAAAAATACATGGAGTTAGGAGGAAAACTTTACCTTTCTGGAAAGCTGAGAAAGAGCTCTATCCAATGGTGTCATTTCCAGAAGGTTTTGAGTGCCTAAAAAGCAAAAAAATTATGACTGAGGCACAAGAGAGGGAAGAATGAGAGGAGTTAGCCACAAAATGAGCAGGGGCACATTTTGGATAACAATTTTGGTGACTCAGAGGGGTCATCTGCCTGCTGGATGAAATTACCAGTTTCTGAAGCAATCCATTGGGCATGGAGTCATCATTTCTCTCTATTTGATACCCCAACTGACTAGAACATTGCAAGGAGGAAGATGGAATATCACCTGATGGAGCAAGGCCTGCAAACACATCTCCAGGAACAACAAGCTTGTGCCAAAGCACTTAGGGAAAGCAAAACTAACCTACAACAAAACAATGTGCACAAGCACTTGGAGGAATGAAAACCTAAGCTAATATGTACAAGGTGGAGAATTTCCCTTTAATAACAATGCTTTAGATGGATTCCATTGACTGGAATCTGCAGTTCCTCACCATCCAATGAAGACAATTGGAAAGCATTGTTGTCCTTACACTTTGTGACCATGTATGGGCCACTCCAAATGGCATCAAATTTTGAATGCTTTCCCGGTTTTTCTCTATCTGCATCCCATTTTAACACTAGATCTCCAACTTGGAAAGATCTATCCTTGGCCTTCTTATCAAAGGTCTTCTTTATCAAAGCTTGATCCTTCTCCATTGCTTGGGATGCTTGATTTCTGATTTCTTGGAGCTCCATCAATTCTACATATCTAACCTCCATGGGCTCAAACTCCAACAACTCCAATTGTTTCATGAGTTCCAATGTTGGCAACTCAAGTGACATGGGCAAAATGCCTCTCTCCCATAAACAAGCTTGAATGGAGAGTTACCTGTAGATCTCTTGGGAGTTATCCTATCAGCCCATAAAGCTGATTTCAATTTAGTATGCCAAGACCTCTGATTTTCATCAAGAGTCCTTCTAATGATTCTCAACAAGTTCTTGTTTGTAGACTCAGCCTGGCCATTACCCTGGGGGTAATAGTTTGATGAAGTACTTAGGTAGATCCCATTCTTGACAGCCCATTCAGTCACCTTGGACCCAATGAATGCCAATGCATTATCTGATATTATTGTAGCTGGTATGCCAAACTCTGGTTGCTTATTCCCTCATAGAAGTCTAGGATACTAGATTCATTTGCCTCTTTGAGTGCTTCTTGCTTCAGTCCACTTAGTGAAGTAATCTGTGGCTGTTAAAATCCACTTGTGCCCTTGGCTTGAATTGGGATTAATAACTCCAATGAAGTCTAAACCCCATTGCATGAATGGCTGGTCAACTGAAATTGGATGCAATGGAAGGGCAGCTAGCCTCTCTTTACCTGTGAAGAATGCACAATTCTTGCACCTCTTGATCCATGCATAACAATCACTTGAAAATCTTGGGCCAATAATAGCCAGCCCTCATGATCTTTAGAGCTATCACTCTTGGTGCAAAATGACCACCAACTGGTCCACCATGGAACTCTTCCAACACCCTATGAATCTGATTTGTACCAATGCATCTCAACAGTACTCCATTCACATCTCTCTTGAACAAAACACCATCAACAAGGGCATATGGGACAGCCTGCAATCTGAAGTGTCTTCTTTTGGTCTTGTTCATCTCTGGAGGGCATAGGCCTGTGCTTAGGAAGTGCATTATACCTTGGGTCCAGCAAGGAGTGGGGACACCATTATTTTCTTCTTGAGTGCTTCCTTGCTCATGGTTGTCTTGCAACGCCAAAACAACTTCCTTCTCATTGCATGCTTCCTTTTGTTTGCTCAAAATCAGCTGCTCACACAATCCTTTTCCTCTTACCAACTTGGTAACTTTGATCTCAATGTCATACTCCATGACATGAGTAATCCAACCTGCCCTTTTTTCATTCAAGTCTTTGTTGAGGAGGAAGTCTTTAACTCCCACATGAGAAACCAACAATTGGACCTTGTTGTTTGAAACTAAATGCTTGAATTTCTTCAAGCTCCTGATTACTTGCAAGAACATGCTTCTCAATGAAAGAATATCTCACCTCATAGTCCTCCGGATTTGGCTGAAGAAAGCAATTGGCTGCTCATCATTGTCTTTGTTCTGCTTGTACCAAAATTGCAGAAATAGTATCATCACCCCCAAATGCATAGAGGATGAAATCCTTGGAGAAATCCGGGTTGATGAGAGTTGGTGCTTGAGAGATGGCTTCTTTGATTGCTTCAAAACTTTCCTTGCCTTCTGCTATCCATTTGAAAGCCATGCTTTTCTTTAACATCTTGGTGATAGGCTTGACTAGGGCTGCAAAATTTGGGACAAACCTCCGAACAAAATTTATTCTCCCCAAGAAACTTTGAAGGGCCTTCTTGTGGCTTGGCAATGGTAGTGCTCTTATGGCTTCAACTCTTTCTGGATCAATTGCTAATCCTTCTTTAGAGACAATGTGGCCAAGGAGCTTTCCTTCATGAGCTAGAAAAACACACTTTTTAGGATTCAAGGAGACTCCAAATCTTCTACACCTTTGGAACACTTGTCTCAAATGAAAGAGGTGGTCTGCTGCATTTTTTGAAAAAACAGTGATATCATCAAGATATATCAGCACTATGTTGTTAATCAAACCTTTGAACGCCATGTCCATTGCTCTTTGGAAAGTAGCCCCAGCGTTGGACAGCCCAAATGGCATTTTCCTGTATGCATAAGTTCCCCATTTGGTTGTAAAGGCTGTCTTGAACTGATCTTCTTCCTTCACCATAATCTGATTGTACCCTGAATAGCCATCAAGTAATGAAAACCTCTCGGAGCCAGCAACAACTTGTAAAATTTGCTCCATGGAAGGAAGTGGATAATGGTCCTTGAGAGATGCTCTATTCAAATCTCTGAAGTCAACACACAATCTGATTTCCCCACTCTTCTTTCTAACTGGAACCAAGTTGGCAACCCAACTAGAATGCTTGATAGGGAATATGATTCTTGATTCTATCAACTTATTCAATTCTTTTCTCATGAGGGGCTCCATGTGTGGATTGACTGGCCTTTGTTTTTTGCCTGATGGGTTTAGTACTTGGATCCAATTCAATGGTATGTTGAGCTAACTCGGGATTGAAACCTTTCAAATCTTCATAGCTCCAAGAAAACACATCAGGGAATTCTTGACAAAGCTGTATGAACTCATACCTTTCTTGCTCAGTTGTCATCTTGCCAATTTGGAGTGATTTGCCTTCTTCTCACCGAGATGGACACTGAATCTTCTCCCTTGACTTGGATGTTTGCTTTCTCCTTCCTAAACTGATCATTAGGATTGAAAATGGACTCCAAAGTAATAAGTCCCTTTGGTAGCTTGTTGGTTCTCAGCTGCACCACTTGGTCACCATACTGCTGCTCCAACTTTTCCTAATTTTTAGCTGAGAACTCAGCCTCTTCTTGCAAGAAATGGATGATTTGCTGATCATTTTCAAACACTTGCCAACTTACATTGTTGTCTGGCACTGAAGGCCTCACAATCACATGGATGTTTGGCTGTACCTTGTCTTTTTGAATGCTTTCAACAACGTCAAAGGCTGCCCCAACTGCTGCAAGCCTGTCAGCAGCTTGGTTCTCTTTTCTAGGAATGGATTTTATGCTAAAACCCTCAAAATCTTCAATGAGGTCCCACACCCTGTTCTTGTAGCATTTGAGTAGATCATTCTTGACAACATGCTGCCCCTTAACTTGGTTGACAATCAACTCACTATCACCAAAGACTTGCAAGTTCTTTATTCCTCTCTTGATTGACCAATGCAATCCTTGTATCAAAGCTTCATATTCAGCAGTGTTATTAGAGCATGCAAACTGAAATCTAAAAGCTGAATAATACTTAACTCCTTGAGGGGAAACAAGCATAGCTCCCCCTCCTGCACCTTGTTTACTCCTTGATCCATCAAAAACAACTACCATACCTCATTGTCATCCTTGTGGTCTGGCTTGGTGATGCTAGGAATAGGCTGATTTTCTTCATGCATGCAATAGACTCCTAACTCAGATTCTTCTATTTCTTGATAAGGATCAAAAGCATGCACCTTGTTTTCCCATTCATCAAGAGTTAGATCTGGGATGCTTCCAACCTTGGTGTCAGCTTCATCAGTGCTTGGATAATCTTCTTGATCAAACGTTGAACAATTGGTATTGATCTGACTTGGAGTGTAAGGCTCAATGTGAAAGTTTGCAATAGGTTCAGATCTGATTGTGGCTTTGGTTCCATATCTTGTTCTAAACAACATGTGTGACCAATCAGCAGATAAGTAACCTCCAATCTTGGCTGTGAAATCCCTTGACAAACATAGGGCAAAGAGTGGTGGAAGGTCTATTACTGAGACATCTTGCAAAACAACAACATTGGGACAGGCATGCAAGGTAAGACTCAAGTTTTTTATCACTCCAACTGTTGTTACTACTGTCCCATCCAATTGCACTACCCCTTTGGATATGGTTTCATACTGAATTCCCAACTGATCAGCTATTTGCTTGGGCATTACTGAACTACTTGCTCCGGAATCAATCATGCAATTGTGTACTAATTGATTTCCAATGATCAATGAAACATAGAATGGAGGGGGCTTCAACATTTTACCTTGTTGTCCTCCATGATTCCCCTCAGGCTGGGCAACATTTGTGAGCACTTTCTCTTGCATTTGGACTTGCTGATTTGAAGTTGACCAGTCCTTCATGGCAGCTTGTAGCAAATCTCTTTGGCCTGGGATGGATAGTGATTCCCACATTGATATGTTTACATTTGTCTTCTTCATCTGATCAATGATATTGAATGGAGATGAAGCATCTCTTTGTTGTCCCTTGGCCTGCACATTCATTCCTTGTGTATGGGCAGCAACAACTGGCATTTGAGTTGGCCTAGGAACTGTTTTAGGCAGTCCTTGTGTATTTGGAGCTGGATTTTGTTTGCCAATATTTTGTGGAGTGATAGAAGGTTGTGGATTGCTTGGGGCTAATGGTTGTTCTTCACCCAAATTTCTCCTCTTTGACCTTGTGTTGGCTGCAACACTTTGGGAAACCATTTGATTCATGCCACAAAAATCTTCTGCCTACCAGTTTACAAGTGTGGTATCATTTGGAGCTGATTGCTGCTGGAATGTTTCTTGTTGTTGGTTATTTCCTTGACTACCTTCACCTCTCCACACCAGTTGTTGTCACCATTAATGCTTGATTCAAGGCACCATTGAAGCACATGGATTGGTTATGAGGTTCATTGCATGGGAAACACCAATCATACTCTTGAGCTATATTGTTTTGTACTGGAACTAATGCTGCTTTAGAGGTAGATGTAGCATTGGGATTATAGGGCTGAAATGGTCTATTGGCAGGAGGCCTTGCTTGATTTAGATTTGCAGCTGGATTGGGTGGTCTTTGGGGTTGATATGGCTGCCTGTTAGGCTGAGCTTGGGGCTGGAAAGAAGGTCTAAAACCTTGGGCTTGCTTGCCTCTTGAGTGTAACCAGCTCATTGCCTAGATTTTGCAGCTGCTTCATGACTTCTTGAAGCTCATTTGAGGCATTAGAAGATGAAGTAGAAGCTTCATTCGAATTCTGATTTCTAGGAGTGGGGATAGGAGCTAAATTAGGCATTTGATTAGCATTTGGGCTCTCTAAACTTGGAAACAATGGCATTGGAGGTCTAGGAGCCAGCTTGCCAGCTTGGATCAAACAATTTTCAGCTCTAATGGCAATGCTATAAGCAATGGGGATAGTTGTGCCTCCCATGGATTGAATTAACATAGAAATATCAGAATTTAAAGCTTTAAGGTAATAAAGGAAAGCACCTTCTGTTGTTGGCTTGACTGCCACTGGAATTCTCTCCCAAGTCCTTTGAAATCTGAAATTAAAATCAGTCAGCTGCTCATTGGGAGCTCTCTTGATGGTTGTCAGCTGCTCCAAAAGGGACAAGTTGTCTCCCTTTTCTCCAAACTACTCATGGAGGGCTATACATAGCTGGTTCCAATTTTGAATAGAACTTGAGGCAAGACTCCTGAACCATTGCAAAGCTTTCCCTTTGAATGAAGATGCCAGCAATTTGACAACAACTTGCATCTCATTGATCTCATGGATTGCACAAATGTTAGCAATATCCTTGACATGATCACCAGGAGTGGTCTGATTTTCTCCAGTAAAGTATGGGATGTTTTAATGCTTTGCAACTGGGAATTGGATTTTGTGCATTGAGAGCAAGTGGGCTGCTGCCAGTGAAATTGACATAGGGGTTGTTTTGTGCCATTCTGATGGGCCTTAGAACCCTGGTTGATTGAATGAAAGGCCTACCAGGTGGAGGAGTGGAAAGAGTTCTGTTTGGTGGAGATGGAGACCTTTGAATTCTCCTCCCTCTTTGCCTTCTTCTTGGAGATAACTACAGATACTCAAACAACACCTCTTCTTCTCCAACTCTTGACCTTGTGGTGATTCTTCTCATGAGTTTTCAGGTCTGCACTGCTAAAACCAGCTGATTCTTCTTCCTTGGAGTCGCCAGATGTGTAATTTAGGGCTCTTTTAAGCAAGAATCTTGCAAAAAATGCACATCAATTTTGTTGCAATGAAGATGAAGACCTCTAAGGTCCCACCGGGTGCCAAAACTATTGTTGCAAATCAGCAGCACCCCTGGATGTTGATCAGATTTCTAGTTTGATCATCCTATGCATCCAGTGTGATTGCACAACATTGAATCCTCTCCCCAAGTGTGGGACTTGTAAAATGGAAGAGGAATCTCCAGATTAGAGGCTGGTTCCTCAACTCCTCTGATCAGATATATCACTTACACAATTGTAGAGGTTTAATTTCTAATTCTACTCTAAATTCCAAAGGGACAAGGATAGAAAATGCAAAAAGAAGGAACTAAAACTAATGCTAATAGGTGATGCACCAAAGGAGTGGTGAGCATTTTTACTTCTGCAGATTGACACAGTCCATAGAATGCAACAAAGAACCTCATGCACAAACTGATAACTGTAATGAAGAATCAGAAATTAGCCAAACAACACAAGCAGAGGATAAAAACTAATCACAGGGCCTGTATTGTTATTTTTAACATCAAAATCACTTGCATTACAACACCTGAGAGGAAAAATAAGTTGTAGTTCTTAGAAAAGGTCTGTTATTCCACCAAAATCACTTCCAAGGTGAGAAAGGGGACCTGCAATACACAAAAAATGTTCAACCCTTTGAAAATGAGCCAAAACTGGCTTTTACAGTGCAAGGGACGAGCCCAGGAGAGAGAAACATGGGAAAACATGGAAGGGGTTCAACCATTGACCAAAATGCATTCAAAATAGCATGGGCATCCTTACAAACCCATTCCTAACATTTTTAACCATGCTTGGGAGAGAATGCGAGCCATTCTTCATTAAAAATGGTGGTTGAAACGTCATTTCTGTCCATGACCACGTGCTGAGAATTTTTTCAATTTTCTCTCTCCAAAATCCATCAAAATGCAAAAATTGACCCCAGAATCTTGTAGATAATTTCACCATCTTTCCATTGATATAAAGAACGTGAAAAAATGAAGCTCTGGATCGAAAGATATGGCCATTTGAAATTTTAGGGCAAAACAGGGCCAAATCGGGTTGGCGGGCAAAAATTTGAATTTTTCACCTTTTTGGTCATTTGGAAAATTTTCCAAAATTTCCCATGCTCCCCTTCCAGGTGCCACGTGGCACATTTTTTGATTGGGTGCGGGCCCATCCTGCTCTATTTTCCTTTACTTTGCACTTTGGAAAATTTTCCAAAATTTCCCCGCGGGGCCGATGAGCTTGGGACACGTGGCAAGCGCTGATTGGATGCGGGCCCATCTTTCCTAAATTTTCCGTGGGTTGCTTTGATAATTTTTGACTGGACATGTGTCAAAACCCCATTGGATGTGGGTTTGACCTTCCAAAATTTCCTCGCGGGCTTGACCTTTGAGTTTTTGGCACCATCTGGACACGTGGCGAGATTCTATTGGCTCGCAATAAGGGGGGCGGGCTTTCCTCTCTGAATTTTCCTTTATTTTTCCCTTTGGAAAATTTCCCAAATTCTCCCCTTGCTCCGCCACTCTAGGACACGTGGCGACATATAATTGGTTGCGGGCCCTTTGGGAAAATATTTCCTTTTGTGCCAACACTTTGGGAAAAGGTCCCAATTTCCTCCCACTCTTCCATTCCCCAGGACACGTGGCACGTTTTATTTGGCCACGGGCTTTCCTCTCAAAATTTCCATGCGTCAACACTTAGCCAAAATTTTCAAATTTCCCCCCCTAGACACGTGGCATGTTTTTATTCGTTGGCGGGCTGCGGGAAAAATATTTCCTCTTGAAAACTTTTCTAAAACACTTGGTAAAAAACCAAGTTCTCCTCCGACCCCCGCCACTTCCCTGGACACGTGGCGGCATCTCATTGGCTGCGGGCCTTTCAAGGGAAAATTTCCCACAAAAACTCCGCCGAGCCATAACTTCAAAAATACATGGAGTTAGGAGGAAAACTTTACCTTTCTAGAAAGCTGAGAAAGAGCTCTATCCAATGGTGCCATTTCCAAAGGTTTTGAGTGCCTAAAAAGCAAAAAAATTATGACTGAGGCACAAGAGAGGGAAGAATGAGAGGAGTTAGTTTCAAAATAAGTAGCTTCACGTTGCAAGATGATTAACAAGATGTCTTCACTTATGCCAAGTTCAAGGGAATGAACAAAACGTAAGTAAATACAAGAAGTCAATGCAACCTCCCAATCAAGATATACGATGAGTGAGCTCAAACTCGATTAAGACCTATATCTCAAAAAGTGCCAATTATAATTCGTGAATGACACAACAATATCACCAAGATATGTTAACCCACTTTGCGAGAAAGTGAAGTATTGATATCAAGGTGTTATTGATATAACACACACAAATGGTAGTACCTAGCACTCTTTGAAATCAAGGTAATAATAAAACCGAACTAAAAAGCTCAAATTATAGCTAGGAATAGATAAAAATGTGTGCAGCGTAACCTTACAATATAGATATTTATGTCGAGTTTACAAGAAACAAGACATAAATATCGAAATTGTAGTGATACAATACAAACAAGCTAACTCTTCTAAGGAATTCCATGGTGATGAACCATGCCTAACTACAATGATGATCTTGACATGGGTATCAAGATCACAATGGCTATCAATGACATGAAAATGCCTCCACACACTTTAGACGTTTAACTAACCCAGCCGCAAACATGGATGGGTGTAAACAGACATAAAAGTGAGAGAAACAGTCAATTGGTAACACAAAGGTATTCACCCTTCTTCTAATTGACATAGTGTCAAAAGAATGTGAAAGAAGCAAATCAACAAAAATATGAAAAATGTTGGCTTCACTTCGGCAGAGTTTCACCTTTCCCTAAGGCAAGTAAAAACTAAACGAAAGTAATGCGTCACATGTTTCTCAATGAAAATATGGTTCACAACTCAACATTGTTTTATAATGGTCAAAGTGGGCTCCTGCCAAAGTATATCTTCCTAGGTGGTTCTCTCGTCCTAGGTGCTACAAAGATTATCCACAAGCGGGACGATTTACCCAAAAAGTCACAATGACTAGTTTGGGAGTATCTCAACTTTGCCCCCTTCAAGCACAGTGGGAAATAAATGCGTCCAAATGTGTACTTAAAAGGGTTGCATAGGGACAACTTGTAACTCTATCTCACAAAGGATTTACTAGTCAGATAGGTAGTGCAGAGCACTTCCCATTTCATCCACAAGGTTCCCTCTTGCGTGGACTACTTTGGGGTTCCTGGAACCACCCCCATTGTTGTAGCTTAAGGCATTATGCCAAAGGGGTTATGTTCTAGTTGAGTGGAGAGGGATGTACCCTTTTTCGAAACCTGCAATACAATGTTTTGAATATGTTGTTCGTTTTATATTTTTTAATTAGATGTGGTTTGCTCGAACACCATTTGGTAACCTGTATAACAACTATATTAGTAGTTTTCTAACTTTTGTTTCGATTCCTCCATTCTTTGACAAGCGATGGCATTTTGGTCCTGTATGACGATGTTTAGTAGTTTTCCATCAAAAGAGAAGGCACCATTTCTGATTCTCCAGATCATCCAAGGACGCAAGAGAAGAGCATACGTGATGTCTTCACAAATCCCAAAAGATAACAAATGAAAAAACACACTCTAATCCAACTACGCCAAATCAACCAATTCTAACTCAAATACTCTTAGCAATCTCAAAGCATTAAAAGGATTTAAGAATCATTTCTGATTCCCAAGATTGCCCCAAGGGACGCAAGGGAAGAGCATACGTGATCCTTTTTCCTATAAGTAAACGATGCAAAATATCACCTAATCAAATACAAACATGTAAAAACAACCTGCAAAGACAAATATATGATTAGATAAACCTGCAAGAATGTTAGCACATCTACACTTTAATTACAAAAATGCAAAAGGACACATTCGCCCTTTTTCAAACCTACGCACGAGTTAGGGCGTATGCACCACCTAAGGTTGTTTTCAGCTCATAATGTACTGCGCGCCACCCGAGAGACGTGTGTGCTACAAAAATAGTGCCTACACCACTCTTTGGAATTTTTATATTTACAAAATGCCTACACCACCTAAGAGACGTGTGCGCCACAAAAACAAAGCAGTGTATGCGCTACTCGAGAAAAGCAGAGATGCAATAACCGCATTACAGAAAAATGTGTCTCGTGCCACTAACACCGCATGTGCGCCTAGTTAGGGTGTGTGCGCTGATCTAACATGTTTCGTAATACAATAAAGGTACTTGTGTGAAATGATGTCTACGCCCGGATTAGTGTACCTATGCGCTGGTTAGGGTATGTGTGCCAGGGTCAACGAAAAGAGTGATAGGTCTTAACAAAGGCGCTTGCACCACCGGAGAGATATGTACACCCCAAAAACCACACCTACGCCACGAAAATCATGCCTGCACCCCTAAAATCAAGCTCGTGCCGGACCTACAACCAAAGTACGGCAAAAACACAAGAAACTTCACAATATCTCAAAATTTTGACAAGTTAGCTTAAGAATGGCAATAACCCATTAAAATTAAGGCTATGAACATGAAGTTACACATATCAAATGAGAAAAAATTCCAAAAAATGGACATTAATTACTACATGTGCATATCAAAAAGTTAGCCAAAACAATGAAACTTAAACTAAAATGCCATGGGACTAAGGCTCCCACCGGGCGTGCCAAATGTGTGCAAGTGTTTCTACAAATTTAACCAAATTTAGAGCAAGGAAACTACCACCTAAAAATAGCTTCCTAACCTAGCTAAAAATGAGAAATTACACCATCATGATGAAGAAATGAGCAAGTCCTACCCTTAACATTAATAACTTTGAATATAATCAAAACACAATGTAAATTCATGAACTCTATTCCCCTTAATTGCCTAATTTAAACATTTAAAATGGACCTAAATAGTCCAAATGGCAATCAAATTATATTGCTTGCTTTGATCCTTCAATGGATGCTTGGGTGTGAGGCTTAGCTCTTCAAGAATGGAGGATGGAGGGCTCAAGAATGAAAAAAGGCTATTAGTATGAAACTATGTGCTTACTTTTGTCTCTTGAGAGATTTAGGTGTAGGTATAAAGGTAGGAGGAGGGCTCTTTATATAGCCCAAAGGATAAAGGATTCAACACATCCTCATGAATGTGGGATAAATGGAGATGTAGAGTTAGTTATGGATAAGGGGGTTTAGTTAACTTTAGGAGGGTTTAGTTTGTCCTCAAGTGGCTCATGTGGATAAAGGGGGTGTATTAATTAATCAAGATGTTTAATTAATACATGTGCAAGCTTTTATAAGCTTTTAGATGGATATTAGTGTGATTTGGACCATTATAAGGGATTTAAACCAATTAAATAGTGATTTATTGATTTAATGAGAAGGGAGGCTAATTAATTAATAATAATTAATTAGACTAGATAGAAGGTGTTAATTAACGAAGGGTCGTTAATTAGGGTATGTGTTGGATAGGTAACTTAATTAATTAGCGTAATGTAATCAATTAACAACAATGGAAGAGAAGATGAGTGCTATTGATGATATGTCGTCAATTTGCGGGAAAGGAGATAATTAGCGTAATTTAAGTATTTAAATTGTTCGGGCGTAATTATAGATATCTACAGAGTGAATTCGTGCCTTAAATCCATTAAATAGACTACATGTAGGCTTGAAAATGGAATAGTAGGGTCGGGGAAGGAGAAAATAGTGTTGAAAGAGGCCAGAGGCTCAAAGAGAAGAAATGGTGAAGGTTCGAAGTCTTCAAGCTCCGGAATAGTTCAGAACAAGCTCAAAATCGACTAAGTATGGAGGAGACAACGAATGCTGCCAAGTGTCTAAACGGTGCATCTTCAAAGTTGAATCCAAAAAGGGAGGCTCGAACAAGTGTCAAGCCTCCACATGTCCCAGCCCAAAACAGAGGCAGAGTCAAAGCTAAAATTCAAAAGATGGGAAGGGCGAGCTCAAAAAAAAGGCTAAGTATAGAAGTGCTAGTGGAAGCCGCCACGCGTCAGCTTAGCGCATCTCCAAAAGTTAGTCTAAAAGCAGAGACCCAAATGAGCATGGGCTCGCCACGTTGTCTAGGGTCCGAAAAGGTAAGGGAGGCCATTGAAAATTCCAAAGAACCTGCGGAGGCTTCCACGTGTCAACCCGATGCTCCTTCAAAGGCAAATCCTGAGTGGGATTTTAAGTGAGCGTGGAGCCTCCATGCGTCCAATTTCATAAAGGGACATGGTTGGGATGAATATTCAATGCATTAAGACAAGCTAGTGGAGGGTGCCAAGTGTTAGCATGATGTTAATTCAAGAGTAGAACTAAAGGGGGTTTTCGGACAAGCATCGGGCCGCATGTCCTCGGTCAGATATATGACCCCGCCGAGCAAAGGACTTAGCCAATAACATATATAAATCAAGCGAGTCACGGAAGAAGCCATGTATCAACCTCACGTCACTCAAAAAGTAAAATATAGAGGCTACCCTTAGACATGCGCCAGCCCTCCATGTTTCTAATTTCAAAAGGGGGCCTTATTTCAAACTGGTTTTCTCGTTATTTTATACGGACCCGTTCCAAATTTTAAATGGGCATATCTTTCGACTCGGGGCTCAAAATCCAAAGAAATCTGGCACTGTTAGAAATATCTCGGCCTTGTCTACACTATGAATATTTGAAACTTTAAGTTTGGAGAAGTTAGGTGGGAGAAAAAGGAGAAACATCTTTGAGACTTTAATACAGGATCTATTTGCCCCAACAACCCAATCGAATTTGATCTAATCCGTTGTTTCCCCATCCTTCGAGGCATCGAACCAATAATTGATGTAGTCAAGACAGATTTGGGGTGGATTTGAGAGAGGCATTGATTGATAGTGGTTGAGCTTTCAAAGTAGGATTCAATGCATCTCGAGGTGGTTGAAGCAAGATACAATTTTTTTCCCTCTTCTCTCTCTCATTCTTCCTATATATTGTAATGAAGGGGCATATTCAAAGGGTTGGTCATTTTTTCTCTTTTCCCCTCTCTCTTTCCTCCTTAAGGTAGAATGTAGAGTCTCGAGCCTCCTCCCATGGCTCTGTAATGGAATTTCTTGCCTCTTTCCCAGTGATGATGTACTATGTAACATTTTGGAGTAATACAATTTTTTTGTGATGCATATGTCCATCCTTGGCTTATTTTGTTGTCTCTTCTTACCTCTCATCATTGCAGGGTATATTGTGCATATTTTGATGTTCATTATAGGTCCTGGGAGTTGTGTTTAATGGGTTTCAAAGTGGTGTTTTTGTGAAATCTATCTTTGGTCCGTGGTGTATTCTGTTCACCCTCTCCTCTACTCACCTCTCTCCACTTCGGTGGTTGGGTTTGTGACTCAACCACTTCCTTTTCCGTGTATCACCACTTAGTGTAGGATCTTTCAATCTCTCTCTCTCTCCCCGTCCCCTTAGAACGGTTAGAATAGGATTAGTTATGTTCTCACCGCACTGGAGTAGCTTGTGGCGGGTAGATTAAGAAGCAAGAACCGGCTTTCTCCGGAGAGGGCCATCTCGGGTTTGAAAGTCCCACAACTTGAGAGATGATCCCATGTTGTGTAATTAGATTGAATTCCCACACCATAACCAAGCCATTTGGGGGTGTTGTGATTTTGCACTAACACTACCTTCTTACCTCTTTCCACAACAAAAGCACCCTTGGTGACTTTCCAAGAGTCTGTTGTGAATGTAACCATGTAATAAGCTTCACCTAGTTACCATGCAAAATAAGATTCCTTTTGAGTCTCAAAGACATGCCTCACATCTTTTAATACCCATGTATTTTCATTCTATAATTTTATATGAACTTCCGCTTTACCAATAATACTTCAAGGTTCATCATCACCCAAATAAACATGTCCAAAATTGCCTTGGACATAATTTCAAATAACCCTTATTAGGGGTTGCATGGAAAGAAACTCATGAATCTAAAATCCATGATTCTATTCTATTATCTAAAGAAATAATAAGATTATCTTTCATTACCTCTTGCATTAATATTTACCTCCTTATTTTACTCTTTATCCTTTAACCAACAATATTTCTTTACATGTCCTTTCTTTCCACATTTCCAACAGGTAAATTCCCTTACCTCTCGTATTTAGATCTATCATCCATCGACATTGATTTCCCCATTTTTCTTACTCTTAGATCTCTCCTTCTCGCCTTCCTCTACTTTCTACATTCAAAGCATTCCCAGGATGATGATTCCTCTGTACTTTTCTTGTAAATTTCTACATTCTATATTATACTAACCACATCATCAAACTTCAAAATATTATTAGCAGATGTTGTATTACTAACATCCATTACCAAGTTATCCCAACTATCAGAAAATAACATAAGAATAAGATTGCTTTCACTTCATCATCAAATGAAATATCAACCAATTTTAACTAATTTATAATAGATCGAAATCATTCAAATGACTAGATGTAGATCCACCTTCATGCATACTAGAACTAAATAGTTTCTTCATAAAAAAACTTTATTTGAAGCACCATGTTTTTCATATAAATTAGCAATAGATTTCATTAACTCTACCGTAGAAGTCACTTCAGTAATATTGGAAGCCACGAATGCTTTGTCGGGCTCAATATTATAGATCCCAAAGCCTTTCTCACAAGAATCTTCCATTCTTCATCAATCATCTTCGTAGGTCCTGGACTTTTCATCCAATGGTAAGTACAAATATCTTTGATACAGATAATCCTCAATTTGTATCTTCCTTAATTGATAATTTTGGTCGTCAAACTTCTCTACCTTGTATTTGTTTGCTTCTTCCATTGTTGTAGCTCCCACTCAATTAGAAAACCTCTCGTGAGTAAATATGTCAACACATAAAACCCTCAAACAAAGCTTTGATACCAGTTTTTGAGGTTAGCACAAGGTTGTACATATAATATATCAGATTTAAGGCATACATGCAATAAAAGTGGATATTCTACTAGAAGAAACATACAAAACAAGAAATATAAATCAACACCAAATTTAACATAGTTTACCCAATGTGGGCTACATCCACCAAGAAACAAGTCAATCTATTATCCAAATATTTTAGAAGATATACAATTGAAGATCTACAATCTTCCACACCTCTCATATGTACAGTACTTTCATTCACTCAAGCTTCTCCTTCTTCTCCAAGAATTCTTTCTCTCACAATAATCATAAATTCTTACAATATCTACTTCTAAACCCTAGTTTTCATGCTTATATAGACATACACAAACTTAGGGAGCTTAACCATGCAATTATAATCAATAGATCTACTTTAATACTAAAATAGATCTAATTCCCATGAGTTAAATAAAACACTCACACACAGGTAATTGACGTCGGTTAGCCCTAACCGATGTCAGTTCCTCCTTTCTTGACCGATGCCAATCATAGGTGAATGATGCCAATCCCTCCATAATTGATGTCGGTTATTGTGTTTTCCTGTAATTTTAATATATCATGATAATATGAAGTAATTGAGCTCCACAACTCAACATTGTGAAGTTGGTTTTCTTTGTTTCTAAGCGATCACAAGTGCCGAGAAAGGTCTTTGGTTCCCTATGTGCCCTTGACCTTGCGCAGGCATCCCATTCCAAATACTCCAACATCTTTCCATTTTTTTGGGCTTCATTGCGACAATGTGCACTTCATATTTTATAGCTCTCCAATTTTGTACATCTTCGAATACCTACAAAACATCTAATTCATTTTATCTCCTCATTTGCACATAGGGTTTTAAATATTAATTACTTATTTTCTTGGGTCTATTTTGTACTTAATTTCTTATTCATTTTTTGCTACATTACAAATAGATTTAGGCATCTATAAAATCCATACTTTTTTAATCAAAGTGGATTTAGTTGATTATAGATGGATCTAAGAAGTTCTATGTGTGTAGACTACTAGAATTGAGAGATTTGAAACTACAGGTGCTTTGTTTCCGTAACTTTAGATGGAAAAATACTTGGTGTAGGACCATATAATTCTCGTCAGACCACCCATATGGTGTTACACCTACTATACGGTGTTGACCTTGCTTTGAATTCTACTCTGTAATCTTCTCGAGATTTTCACCTACCACGAAATGGTTATCACTATCAAACCCTATTTATCACTCATGTTATGAATCCCTATGAACATTTTGAGTAAGATATCAAACCCTATCCATGTGTAGGATACCTTATAAAACAAACATTAGTTGGATTGAAGTGCAATCCTTGCATCATTGACATCAACACTACTTTGAAGAGGAATAAAACTAGACATTGTTTTCTACTTATAATGTGATATCTGAATGAATGAAACTATATTTTGAAACTGAAACCTCTTTGACATTGCTTGGATTGAGTTTGGATCTTGCTAATACTTGAAATGGGGATGTTTGAGTGCATGTAAATGGGGGAAGCCGATTCCTTAACTTGGTAGAATTCTTTAGACCTATAGTGATTCCTACCCTAATGACTATGCATAATATTTGGTGAGATTTATAGATCCATTGATACCTTTTGTAAGTGAGTTTGTCAATAGGACTCCTATGATTTCCAAGTTAGTAAAAATGTGAGTTTAACTTGCTTATATAGGGTTTCAAAGGTAAATTATCATGGAAAGGTTGACCCAAAGGGATTAAATGACCTAAAAAATAATATAAAATTGAAGGATCGATGGAGGATATGTTGGTCCAAAACTATACAAGTCAACTAGGACTAGATTTCATAAGCCGAACATAGTGGATGTTTCAATAGGGGTGAAAAAATGAAAAATGAAGGTTATATCCTATCAAGTGGAGTTTGTCTATAGATTTTATGCATTTAACTCTAAGAATTTTTCAACATATCAATGTGTATGAATAAGCAAGTTAGACAAGAGACCTTAGGATGTACTGAGTGGGGATAGAAAGAGTGTATTTATCTTAAGCAATAGTGCATTATCAAAATCAATAGTGTTACATGATAGATTACAAAATTTGAGTGTCTACATCAATCATATTTTATTTTATTTTGGAAAATCTACAAGGAAAAATGTTAGATCTGAAAATTAAAATGTTAGAAAAATGAAATAAAATGACAAATATGTAAACACTAATTACAAATGATATTAGATTTAGAAATGAAAATAAGTTAACCTATAACCAAAATCTATGCCATCGTGCTCACCAAAATGTATTCCAAGATATGAGCTACCCTGAAAAGTGTTAGAAATATTAAATAAATCAAGCTCAAATCATGTTACAAATAAATATGGGCTTATGTTGCTATTGTATGTGTGAGGGACAATCATGAGGTTCTTTCCATTTCTAAAGTAGGCTACGCTCTTTAAATTTGAATATGCAATCATAAGACTAGGTAAAATGTTGGTATGCTTTTGTGGCTAGGAATTTGAATCGGTCAAATCCTTAGAGATTTTCAAGGTTGATAAAAGAACATGACAAAAGACATGAAAAATGATAAATGAAATATATACCTTGCAAAAAGGCGAATAAATTGCAGAAGCGCATTCTCCTCCCAAATTCTTCCCATTTAGAATATTTTCATGGTGAAAAAAATCACTTCGAGAGATATTTGAAAAGTGGTCACAATAAGGATTTTGAGTAGTATCAACGAAAATATAGTGATCGTAAGTTGACCTTGTGAGCTTTAACCCGTTTTTGAAATTCACCTTTGCCTTTGGAAAATATGCAAACAAAGCATACACAAGCAAGGGGAAAAGTGTGTAAATAGCCAAGAAGAATGAAAGGAGGGGGTGAGTCTTATTTTATAGATTTGAGGTGCATAGAATATTGGGATGGATATGTGTGCAAAGTGCATAGAGAGTTGAGATGATAAAGGTCTAATGTGCATTGGAGATGCAAATGGTAGGTGGATTTATTATATGTGTGTGGTGTGCACATGGAGTGTTGTGATAGGATTTAATGTGAGTGGGTGAGGATAATTAAATGCGTTGAATGTATTTAATCTGATCATATTTTATACTTTTTAGTTGTTTTTTTGGGATTATCTCGCGTGTTAGTGTTTTTTCGTGTTTTATAATGTTTATTGTGCTTTTGTAAATGATGTGGCCATGGAGGTGCATTTTATTATGTCTACAAACCAACACAATTCAATGAAATAAAAATTTTAACTTCTACCCTAGTAATTGTTCTAACCATCTTACAATTATCCCAATTAATAATCTTATCCTCGCGTGTCGCATCCTTCCTCGGGGCAAGTCAAATCAATCATCTACCTTGCATGTCAAGTATCCTTGCTTGGGGAAATGACCCTTTTTCAATATTAGATCATTTTTCAACAAGATCCAATAAGAGTGTCATGAGGAGTAGTTACTCCACTCTTTGGTCCAATACAATTCCCTCGCACGTCAAGATATCCTTTCCTAGGGACATTCAAATCTTCTTAATTATCATTGTGGAACACATTAGGGGCATAGTTAATTGTCTTTATTTCAAATTGTGTTGCATTGTTGTTATTATTTATGGACCAATTACAAGTATTTTGTTATCATCTTGGATCATTTATAGCCATGATGCATACTTTTATCAGTGTATATTGGGTTTTCTTTTCTTTTTATCTTTTGTTTTGCTTTGGACCAATTACTAGTATTATGTTCCCATCTTGGTTCATTTATAGCCATGGTGTCTACATATAATGTGTATTTTGAGTTTTTTTTACATTTTTTATCTTTTTTATTTTATTTGTGTGTTTGTTTACACACACAATGGGTTAAACCTCATGATTATTTAATAATCATGATGAAAATTCCATTATGCAACAACAAAATAAGTTTTCTCTAACTTTCACTATATAAATGGAAGACCATGCTATGAGAAAACTCATTCTCATTATTCTTCTACCCTAACTCATCCTCCTTTCCTTCTTCCTATCAAGTGATTGTCTACCGCTTTGCTACGTCACCCATCCACTCGAGGGGGAATCCCCTTAGCATCCACATTCATTAGGGCATCCAAATGCTTCATCGGGCATGTTAATCAAGTCCACCATTATTCGCTATCTTCTCGCTCACCAATCTACATGTGTCTACTATCTTTAAAATGCTATTACTTTGTAATAACACTTTAAAAAGGGGAAAATGTAAACACCCTAAAAATACATACCTATTTCTAGCTATTCCTAGTTATACATATCTAACACATAATATGCTAATCCATCTTCCTTTAGAATTAATTTAATTAATTAATTCTATCATGCTTTAAGTATTCACCCATCCCTTTAGAATTAATTAAATTAATTCTAATCATGTTTAAACTATACTCCTATGACATTTGGCTAATTTAATCAAATGCTTATTTAATTAAATAGTTAATTAATCACTCACATCCCTTAGCTAATTTGATTAGTTATTTCAATAGAAATAAATATATTTATCTACTCACACTCCACTTCAAAAGTGGAAGCAACAATAATGCACATATAACCACCTTCTCAAATGTAAACTTCTTTCCAAATGAAAAATTATTTTCCCCTCCATGGATATTTGATCCATTCAAACTACCATAACCAAATGAATTCAAGATCTCATTAAGAACCTTGATGTAATCCATAACCTCTCCTTTCATTATAAATAATAGGCTATATCCTTCACAAACAATCCTTAAAAGTTTAAGCAAATGCAACAAACATTTTCTCATTTTCCATTTGAATATGCATCATCGTGTTCACTCTTTCTTGTATCATTTTCCCTTCATTCGGTGACCAAACCGAAGCACCCAAATTCAAACAAATCCAAGAGATTCAACAAGTGTAACACTTTAACAATCTCATCTTGAGGTTTGCAAGAAGACTATAAGGGAGGTTTGTTTTTCATTATTAACTTACTTATTCTTTTTCTTTTAGTTTTCATTGCTCACATCAGAAAAAAAAAATAGCTTTGGGAAAGTGACCTAATTAGTTTACTTTCTCCAAATCATATGTGACCAGATTCTATTGGGTTTGTGACCATCTGTAGTGGCACTTATCCATGGGGAAGTGTTAACAGTTGGAAAGAAAAACCTATAGCTCTCCCAATACTCTTCCCTTGGTGAAAGGATGCATAAATCCTTAGTTTGGAAACAAGACACTTAAATCCTCTGTTTGGTTACATGACACCTAAATCCTTAGTTTAGTGATAAGACACTTAAATTCTCAATTTTGCGATAGGACACCTAAATCCTCAACACTATTCCAATTGTCTCCAAGGAAAAAACATACAAGAACAATCATATCTCCTCTCTCATGGAACACATGTGTACTCTATCCTTGATTCACTTGTTTTTCAATACACATTATTATTTTCACACTTACTAATTTAAAGTTCAATTTCATTTATCATGAGAATTGACTACACTTATCTTCTTTTGTAGGTCTGACCTTACTCCAAAAAAACAACACAAAAATGGAACAAGAAGCAATCTCAAGCACCATGATTCTATGCACCAAGTAAAAAAATGGTTGGTTGATGTTATCCCATCTATCGGAGTTCGGATCTTCAAACTCAACAAGTGTGTGAATATCTTACAAAAATGTTCTCGGGATGTTATCTATGAGTATTGCATATTTTCCTCAGATATAGTTCATTTTTTTGACACAATCCATCAATGGATATGTTGTCATTAAGTGCATTCTTGATGCTCGTGCCTTCCTCGAGATACCCATAATTTGGTTTATTAAGTGGTTGATATCTTGGTGCACCTTATCGCAAGGTAAATCTTGTTCTGTCAAGTGTGTGAGAAATAACCTGACCAAGGGGTGGCCTTTCCAAAGTATGAAAGCTTGAACGGTTGAAATATCCCAAGGTCTTCTACCTCCAGTCATCATTTAATGTTGAGCTCTACTATTTTATCTCGTGCCAACATCTCCTTTAATGATATAGTCCTCTAGAATTATAAAATTATTTTGATGGTTCACCTCTGTCATCTTCGCTTTTGTATACCTTTCTCTCCACCTGATCTCCAATGATTCATTGTTATAGGAACTAAATCTTAGGGATGTTGTCTTTTGGAATTTTTGATGATACTTTCTCCTTTAGTTCTTCTACGACAAGTTTATGGTTGAGTGTCTTCTCTTCTACTAGCTTGATCTAGCTAGTGTCTTCTCGACGCTTCCCCATCCTCTAAGGATAGGCTTTAATGGTTGCATTTGGTAAGGTACTATCTTAATTGTTGTTTCAAGCTCTTTCTTTTCATTAATGGTAGCTTGTTTCAATCTGAGTGTAAAAATTGTTCTTTAATTCCTCCATCCTTCTTAGAATTGTCTCGAATAGAGCTCCACATATTCCTCTCACCCCAATATATCACTATGAACTAATGTTGTGGTAATATGAGCTTAAGAGAATGATGTATGAACAATATCCTTTGAAAGAATTGTCTGTTCTCTCCTTCACAACTCTACTCTTCTAGTCTCAAGTGTGCAAAATTAATTCCTTTTCCCCGTTAAGGTGTTATTAAATGTGTTTGGTTGGTGTAAATTTCTTACCACATCAAATATTCTTGCTCGAAAAATTGAGTAGGGAATCATACCCAACCCTTTTATAATCAAAGATTTTTTTGTTTTCCCACTTCTCTCTCCTCTGACATGTTTTCCCACTTTTCTCCTTTGATGCCAACATCCCGATAGAACTACTTGATTTGCTGGCATTCTGGGGTCATGCACACACACACCTTACCTTTATACCCTTCCTCTCTCATCATTTTTTTATGCTTCTTTCATCTCTTCTCCCCTTCATTATGCACTTATTCTTAGGAAATATATGAGGTTGGTTTTCTATTTCTCTTGTGTGCCATCATACACACAAAAAGGCTATTCTAGGTTGTGTTGTAGTGGATGTAGCCTCACAAACTTGGTTATGAATGAATGAACACGATAATGTGTTATTATATTTGCACCCTGAACATGCATATGAATCCATTCTAAAATATCACAAGGTTTTCATAAAAAATATGGAAAACAAACAATGTAACTAAGGAAATATTTTTGGGTTGGTTCATAAAAAAATTATTGCCATAACAATTAAGCGCTTAGGAGTGGTAGGGATTTAATATGTTATTGTTGAAATCCCAAGTGGAACTTATCCATCAAGTCCACATAGCTTGTAAGTGACACTATCCAAAATATTGTAAATGATGTATAGCCCCAACCACCTAACTTGAATCCTAAGGATGTTTGGCATAAAGCATAAATCATAGAGAAGGATGTGCATGGCTTCCTTGAACAACTTTCTCTTGATGTGCTTATCATGAAAAATTATGTCTTGTCTTCTTAAATCCATGACTTCAACACATGACCAACCTTTTCTTGTCCAATTCCATAAGAGCATCAAGTCTTTGGTTTATAGATGCACAATCTTTTAAGTCTCCTATGCTCGCTATTTGGAGAAATGGTACTAGGAATTCTAAGGGTAAAACTGCTTCTTTGGAAAAAAAAACCAATTGAAATGGTGTGTACTTTGTAGGTTCTTATAGGTGGTTCTATAGGCCCATAACACAACTGAAACTCATCCATCCCAATCATTGTGCCCTACATCAAAAATATCTGTTAGGGTGGTTCCCAATATTTTATTAAAGGATTCAACCATTCCATTTTCTTGGGGAGGATACCTAGTGGTTTTTTGTGCACGATCATGAATTCAACTAACAATATGCACACCATTGCAAGGAAATGGTTTCCTTGATCATTAATCAAACTCAATGGGTAGCCATATCTTGAGATGATATTATCCCACAATATCCTACCTACTCGAGACACTCGTGAACTTCTTTTTGGCATTGCTTCTACCTATCTCATCAAATAATTTATGGTTGTGATGATGCATCACACTATACCCCTATACACAACAATAATTATAGGTCAATAAAATCAATTGCCCATTTTTCAAATGATTTCCTCCACACACTAGTATTAAGGGACTTTCATCCCTTCTATTTGGCCTACCTACCCTTTAGCATATTTCACACTTGAAACCATATTATTGAACATCCCTAAATAATGTGGGCTACCAAAATCCTGAAAATAAAATGTTTTCCGTGGTGGCTTCTATAACATAGTGGCCTCTTGTTATGCCTTCATGATCCTCTTTTAGTAATGTCACACACTAGTCATGTGCTAAAAATTACCTCCTCGAACTTCATCACACCACTATTTATACAATTCTACATGAATATAATGATATGATGTCATGTGCACCGTAAGATGTTTCTTTCATCAAGATAGTCCATTCAAGAGGAGCTATTCCTAGACCGAGGAGGCTACAATATATCCCATATCCTTCAGAGCTCTTTGAACCTTGTATAATTGTGTGTTTGGCATGTCATCCTCAATATTAATCCGCATAACTTCTCTTGTATTGATTCTTGACAAGTGGTCTGGCCGATAATTGAGCTTACTTGGTTTCACCATGATGGAGAAATTGAATTCTTGAAAAGAGATAATCCATGTACAAATGCACCCATGTAGCACTGGTTTATTGACCAAGTATCTTAGATCCTCATGGTCGGTGAAAAACACAAACTATGTGGCTAGCAAGTACTATCTAAATTTCTGGAGTGCGTAAACCATTGCCAATTCGTTGTGCTATATGGTAGAATATTTGTGCTTTGTTGATGATAAATTATTACTTATAAAATATATGGGATGGTCCACCCTCCCTTCTCTCAATTGAGACAAAATGGTGCTTACATCCATTCCCGACACATCTACGTGAAAATGGAAGGGTTTTTTCTAATCTGGAAACCCGAGAATGGGTATTCTCACTTACTTCTCCTTCAACATTCCAAATGACTCTGGTGGTGTGTTATCTATTAAAAAGGGTCCATCCTTCTTCAAAAAATCCTCTAAGAGGTCAAATACCTTGGAATAATATTTGATGAATTTTGGCAATAGCCCATGTGTCCTAGAATTGATGACCCGGATACTTTGAAGTGGACCAATAATCATGATGTATATGCCCTAATTTTTTTTATTGCTATGTCACTACATGTAACCCCGAGGTTAATCTTACAAATGATAGTCATATGCCTCATTCAAGATTTTATGACCCTTTCCTACTTAGTGCGGATAGTAGAGCAAATTATGTTGAATTGGTTAACCGAGTATAGTGTCATACTAAATACACAACAAGCATATGTCTACAACAAAAAGGCTCAAACTTATAGTGCAAATACAAATCACCATGGCCCATATATGAAACCTCCGCATTGTGCTTGAATAAACTCTTTGAACCAATATATACATACACCAGCTGAAAATGATGATAGAATTAACATACATAACTCAACTATGTTAAAAACATGGCGAGAAAATATTGATTTCTAGTTAGTGGTATCTCAACATGTTGTGTTAAAGGACATTGCAAAATACACCTCAAAAACAAAGAAAAAGTCAAAAGCATACCACCCTATGTTGGGAAGGTTATTTGAAAGCACATCATCAGAAAATACCATAGGTGTTGTATTCAACAAACTTCTTTCAGAAACAATCGTTGATTGGGACATACGTACATAAGAAACATGTCATATGTTACTTAAATTACCATGATTCATATGAAGGTGGCCTTTTGTTATGATATTAGTAGGAAAAAAATCTATAGGCCGTGCATATATTACAAAATGAAGCTAGATATGGAATAAAATACCATCGTTCATCGATGCATACATGAAGAGGCCTACCTATTTATCTGCCATCTCTTCAATACAAGCAACACACTCTTGGTCATATGAAAAGTGCCGAAAGATAGATCGGTGGAAAAATATATCAAAGAAATAAATTGTTATAGTAATTCTACGCATTACCATCACCCATGTATTGAAGCACCATCATATGTAGATTTATGCTTTAGTGAGCTCTTATTGTACAAACCATTCCATAATATTACAATTGAAATTAATACTTTCCTAGCGTTAAACTTATAAATGGACATCACTACGAGAACATATCATCCTTGGCATATAGAACAAGTCTCTCCTAATTGTACATACAACTCTAATACAAAAATCTAGATATGCTTGAAGAAATGGAGGAATGGGAACTTTTTCACGGTTACACTCGAGATGCATCCTTCAAAAATGTTATCTAGATATTCTTAGCCGATGCGATATTAATTACAATCATACTTGTGCCCGCATTGAGATTCGAAACAATTTGCAAGAAATGGCGCCAACTTTCATAGATTCAGCCCATACTTGTAATGCAACAAGACAAAACAAAAATACAACTATGTGAACTATATACGACCTATCTATTGAGCATAATACCGCATTAGAAATCATTATGTAATATGCATCAACAAGCAACAATATACCTCTACTACAAATGATAATCCAAGGCACAAAAGTAACAAGAAAATCATACTTAATGCGCAAGATCAAAGATGCAATGCATATACTCTCAAATCCACAAGCTTCTCGTTTGCTCCTTCTTACTCCCACAACTACATCAGCATTCAACATTAATGCCACCACCATTCACTCAACTCTTTGAATTCCTATAAGTAGAAGTAATGTTGTATATATCTTCCCCCAGGTAGATATAGACAAGCAGAAGATTATAGAAATCAAAGAAGCTCAAATCCCTGACATTTATCGCCTTGGCACACGGAAATGGCGCATGACAATGAGTGTTGACACTAAAATGTATGCGCCAAGGCGCAGGAAAGTGGCGCACAGAAATGGATGTCGACAGGGTAAAGGATGCGCCCTTGGCGCACGGAAATGGCGCATGACAATGAGTGTTGACACTAAAATGTATGCGCCAAGGCGCAGGAAAGTGGTGCACAGAAATGGATGTCGACAGGGTAAAGGATGTGCCCTTGGCGCACGGAAATGGCGCATGACAATGAGTGTTGACACTAAAATGTATGTGCCAAGGTGCAGGAAAGTGGCGCACAAAAATGGATGTCGACAGGGTAAAGGATGCGCCCTTGGCGCACGGAAATGGCGCATGACACAGAGTGTCAACAGGGCAAAATTTGTGCCTTGGCGCACGTAAGAGGATGTCGACACACACACGGATGCGCCTATGGCACACCTTCAGGAGGCGCAACATTTTGAGCGCTGACAGGAAGCAGACCCTGGCGCAGATATTCAAACGGCCATAACTTTTGACTGGGAGCTCGGATTCATGCAAGGTTGGACTTTTCGGAAAGCTTACAAGGTCCTCTGATCCAACTACAACTGGATATCTTTAATTGGGTGAGAACAAATTCTTAAAAATGTAAAATACAGTTTGCCACTTTTGGGTTCGTTGGGGTTCTCACCTACCATCATAATGAGATGAATTAAATGCAACCTAGAGGTGGTTGGGGTAGTTTTGGAATTCCTCTCTCTTTTCTCTCTCATTCTTCCTATAAATCAAGGAGGGGCTTCTTTCTAAAGGTTGGACATTCTTTTTTTGCCCCTCCCTTCTTCTCTTTGTAGGTAAACTTGTGGAGTTCAAACCTCCCATTTGAAACGTAATGCAAATTTGCCTCTTGGCATTTTGCAGTGTGTCAGATCAATCTTTGGAGCGAATTAATGCATGTCTGGATGATTCTCAACCCTCTTTGTGTTCATTTTGCATCCTCCCGATCTTTCACCGTGAATCAAGTTATCTCAGTGCATGATCTTGCATTGCGTTTTTTATGGTTTGTGTTTATCGGCAAGATAGGTGTTCTTCATTCCTGCATCACCTTTGTAGTTTATGTTTTATTTTATGCGTCTTCTTACCTGTCTCCTCTCGCAAGTTAGATTAGGTTTTTAGTAAACCCTCTCGCATTTTTATGTATGCATCTCAACAAAGGAATAGGAACCGCCTTCATCCAGGAGAGCTTTTTCCGATTTCGCAAGGTCCCACACTTGGGAAAAGCTCCATGTTGTGCGCAATCACACTGGATGCTGTGAGTGATCAACCTAGAAGCCCGATCCGCATCCGGGGTGCTGTGAGCTTGCATCAACAAAGAACTCCTTAAAGGGAAAGCACTCATCACTTTTCATGAGAAGATGCAACACATTTAATACATTCTAATTGATGAAATGAGTTTTGTTTGGCTAAAGTTCTTAACACATATGAATAGTTGGACTTTAAGAAGCATTCCCTACTCGTAAAGGTAAACAATTTGGTTAGAGGTCGATCATACTGGTTGGTGGCATATTCTAAAATATGATGATACATTCCTCAAATTGTATATCTACATGTATCTTCTTCCTGAATTTTGCAAATCATGATGATATACTCAATATATCGATTCAAATATGATGACATATCCTTCAAACCGCATATCTAAATGTATATTTTTCCCGAATTGCACAATAAAGATGATATACTCAATACAAGCGTAATTTTACAAATGCTTGGATTTCAAAATGTACATCTACATGTATATAGTCTAAATTTCACAAATCACTTAGATTCCAAAATGTATATCTACCCTCCATCTATCTTACCCATAATCGAGATGCACCGCTATATTCCATAGACTCAACACAACCCTATAACTAACAACGTAGTACCATTCAACGTACACTTACATTAAGAGGAGAAGAAACAACGACTATCATAGCCTTGTTCACATTACACTCCTCTTTAAACTAATATAAGCTAAATAGAAATATTGAGCTATTAACACAATTATCCCTATTAAAAGAATTGATGTGTACAAGAATTAGCAAGGTACTAAGTAGTTTGTAGTATTCGTACACAACAAGCAAAACCTTTTCATTATTATATTTAATTTTTAGTAAACGCTTTTGTATCAACAACCATACGAAAGGAAAGGTTTATCACTCAAACAAAGTGTTCTCCTTTCAAACTTTGCGCGTTAGACAATTATTGAAATGTACGCACACTTACCTGGATATTGATAAGTACAGGTGGACCACAAATTATTCTAATTTATATGACGTCATAACATCACACAATGCACTTCCTCGACAATATTTTATTCTTTTACAAAAGAACACACCAATTTATAGGTAGTCGAGGAAATATTTTACACTTTAAAATCATTTTCACGTTAGACATATTTGCATTCTAAGCGGGGTTAAGGGTCAATTCTAAAATTCATTTAGGATTTTAAAAGCATATTAATGTAAGCGGTTTATTTTTTAATTATAATGTAATATAAGTAGACGATCTTTTCATCCAAATTGAATTATTGCACATGGTTAAGAACCCACTCTATTAATTTTTAATCATTGAGATAAAGAATAAATGGATTCCACCCATATGCAACCCAAACGAATTACTTATTCAAGTAATACAATAATTGTATAATATATAAATAATTCCTAATTAATTGATTTAAAAGTAGGGAGGGCGTTTATATAGGGTTTAATTTTTTATATTGTTTTTGTGTAGTTATTTAAACACACAATTCTTGATGGTCATGTTGAAAAGAATCTTTTATGAGAAGTTAACGTGAGCAATAAGATGAGGTATTACTCCGATCATTGATAAATGAAGAGTGTCGTGAATACAACATTTAGAGAGATTGTTTATACCTTAATTAAATTTAACATGAAAATTAATTGATTTTAGTGAATTAGTACACTAAATGATGTAAGGATTAGCAATAGGTGATTATTCTGATTAATTAACTTCCAACATTAACTACCAAAATCAAAATAATGCTTTTATACTTGTAATTGATATGCTAGATAAGATATGAACTTAAAAACACAAAGGAGTGACTGCACTTAGTTGATTACAAATGGTTCCGTAATGTTCTCGGAAGGATGCCTTTGCTAGGAAAAGAGGTGTGGACCAAGATACTTTATTCTAGAGATCAGAACTCACAAACTAACCTAGGATAGGACCGTACAACTTTGTCAAGGCCATACCGTATGTTCTTGACCCTTTTGTATGGTCTTGAATCGCTTTGTTCCGAGTTCGTAACTTTTGCACATTGTTGGTTGCTTGAACTATCTATAGTTGTCAAACCTTGATTTGTGATCGTGCTACTGAAGCTCTTTTAATACTCGATCATGATATCAAACCTTAGTCAGGATGAGAATTTTTACAAAATAAATATTAGTTGGGTTTTGGGCACCCTCATACACCGCCGACATCGCACTACTCCCAAGAGGCCTCAAACCGCATGTCATTCTCCACCTAACATGTGATATTTGAATGAAAATGTGAAATAAGATCCTAATATGATGCTATTGTAACAGTAAAATAAATATGCAATTAAGTATAGAAAATACACCCAAGCAACTAAGCAATAAATTATGAAACCCTAATTGCAAAGAGGAGAAAAGGTACTTAGTTGATTCACAATTAATTTTGAATTGTACCAAAGTGATGACCAAGAAATGTAATGGCAGCAGAAGCATCGTCATAAAGAGACCCAAAAAATGCGATATATGGAGAGATAGATAGACAGGGGCGCCTGAGAGAGGGACAAGGGCCGTGGGCACCCTAGGCTTGTTTTTGTTTGGTCACTATGAGGTCGCATCAAGATTTCCAAGGTCATGAAACCAACAATGAAATATGAACCTACAAAACCCTCAAATAAACATCAAATCCTAAAAAGAAAGATGCAAAATGAGGGGTCGAGTGTCCTCAATCATTACATAATGGTGAACTTACGACTACGAGTGATCACTGTCACTACATCTCAAACCCAATGTAGTTCTATGTGTGTGTGTGTGTGAAATTGTGCCCTAGGTGGCTCTTGTGCATGTCACACTTGATAGCAAAATAAGCTAGATGTAAATAAATGTAATAGATGTGTGCATGGAATAGAATGAACTTCCCTCCTATGAAGTGTATGTAGAATAACCAGCCCTTGTGTCCCTTGTGATGGTGCTAGATGGATGCAATGGAGCTCTTAGATGCTTGATGGATGTAACCTTAGGTGGTGATAGCTAATGCTTAGTGTTTGGTCCTTTATTATGATCACATAACTTTATATTTATATGATTCCTTTGCTTGAATTTCATAATTAACCCCAAAAGGTTGACTACCAAAAAGATAAGATGCTCAAATGGCTAGAAAGGACCCAAAAAGTGTGAGTAAAGTATAAAGGGGTCAGGGCACCCAGAGGGGACGAGGGTGCCTGGCGTTGGCATCTTGGCTAGGCATTAGTGTCCAGGATGATAAAAACTGGAGTATAAAAAAGGAATATTGAAGCAAGTAAGGGTGTAAGACCAAAAGTGGTAACAAAAAAAAAAAAGAAAGGTGGCCAAAGACATGGGTTAATTAGTACTTTTCTTACTTAGGAATCATATGAATAGTAGTATGTAATCAGGACTAGATAATTACCCAAAGTGCGTGATTTTGTGTCTACATTTTCCCCACTTTATGTTGGTGAGTGAAAATCTCGGTAACATAAAGTAGATAGAGATGTGTACCTGATAACCATGTAGATCGATGATGAAAGCATGTCGAGGACTAGACAAAGCATGGAGTGATAAAAATGTGAAGCGTGGATGCTAAGGAGGAGAAAGTGCAAAAAGTGATGATGAAAATGAACCTAGGGTGGAAAACACATGTGTAGATGTCATGATGTACCTATTTTGATGTCATGATGTTGTTGATTTGAATGATGTTGATGATGTTGACTACCACTTCCCATATGATGGACCTACAAAAGAGAAGAACAAAACAAGTAGTCAAATACACATGTATATGTGTAAAAAGTATGTAAAAAGTATGTAAAATGTTGAAAATGTGAAAAAGAACATGTGCACTGATCAAGGATGAGAAAAAGGGTGTGTAAAAGGATCAAGAAGATGTCGATGAATGGTGAAAAAGGAACATTTTTTGGGCGATCTCATCCATGATGAGAAGTAAGTAGTAGGGAGAAAGGATCTAGTGTGTTCTCTAACCTTTGATTTTTCCCACGATCTCACACTTAGATTGTGAATGTTGTTTTTTTTTGGGTGATCTCACGCCAAGATATGGAAGTAGTGTAGGGAGAAAAGTCTAGTGTTATCCTCCAACCTTTAACTGCTTCCCAAAATATGGAACACCATTGTAGATGGTGTGTACAAACACAAGTAAATGCTAAGGATATGCTAATGCCTATGTGTAAAATCCATTGTGTGGAGTTTTAGACTATGCTGAAACTACCAAAATCACCGTGTGTAATTTCCCCTTAGTTATAGGCATCCAAGGAAGGGACATTATTTGTGCTAAGGACCCAAGTCTGATTCTGAGCCCTAAACCAAAATTGAAAATTGTGTTGTATCGATATTGTGTTGTGTTGTGTATAACTTTTATGTATGGGGTGACTAATTCACCCAAATGATGCCCCCTCATTTGGGGTGCATGCGATGTCATTGAAGGAGTATGTGGCCCAAAAGAGGACCAACCATTATGTTGAAATTGTGCCTATGTAGGGGAAGGGAATGTGCTTGGTAGAAACCAAGGCACACACAAACAAAGTGGCTAGGAGACAAGTGTTAGTAAAAAAAAATAAAAACACACATGTATAAGACAAAATGTAAGCTAAGAAACAATATGTAAGCTAAGACACAAGAAATGTAAAACACGCAAGAAGACAATGTAGACCATGAAAAGGGTTGTAAACATGGGACACCACTCACGATGTCACAAGACAATCAAGGCCATAATGGCCAAAAGCAAGACAAGTGTGCACACAAGACAAAGGGAAAATCCCAAAACAAGAGCATACAAAGAGCAAGCAATGAAAAACAATGTAACAAACAACCATGGAAAAAATAGTCTTGCATAACAAAAATGTTGCACATGAAGCACCCATTAGCATGTTAAAAGATAAAAAGTATGTCAAAGTGTATAATCCATAAAGTAATGTGTTATGAAACAAAATGAAACAATAACACATGTAGTGTATGAAAGTGGATGCCCCAGAGCCGTTGGGGACTAGGTAATAGGTATTGTACACCAAGCATCCATGTTGCATGTAATAGATTTGTATAAATCTATGATCACAACTAGAAAGGAAAGTGAACACACATGTGTGTATGATAAAGATAATGACATACAAGATATCTATCTAGCATGTGTAATAAAGTGAACATGTAAAAGCATAAGTAAGAAAGAGTAAATGTAACCAAGATATGCAGTATGTATGTGATGAGATGGAATGGAATGCAGTGTGAATGATAGGAGCATGTGCCCCCTGAGTGGATGTGTATGTATGCAATGAGGTTCATTTATTTATGCCCCTCAACAATCAAGAATGAACCATAAAAGAGTGCATCATCGGGAAATGGTTTGAATGTGTAAAAAGATGTGATCATCAAAGCGCAAAGTGTAGAGTGTAGAGTGTGTGAGTGAATGAGTGAGTGATTAAACATGTGAGTGTGATGAGGTCCATTTGAGATGTATACCCTTAGTAGTCGAGTATGGACCATGGAACTAGAGTGCATATGGGTAATAAGTGCCATCATGTATGTAAATGTGTAGTAAGATAAATGTAGTATGTGAATGTGTATGAATGAATAAGATAGACAAAATGTGTAGTATGTGAAGATGATGTGAGATGTGAGAGTGTGATGTGTGTGAAGTGATGTGTATGTATGTGTGAATGTGTAGTGTGAGATGTGTCAATGTGTAATGTGATGTGTAGAGAGATGTGTGAATGATGTGTATGTATTGTAGATGTGTCTGTGTGTAAAAGATGTGATATGTGTAAGTGTGTGAGAATGTGTGTGATGTGTGTATGTAATGTATATGAATGTGTGTGATGTGTGTGAATGTATGTGTGTGAATGATGTGTGAAATAGTGTGATACAATGATGTGTATATGTGTGTATGTATGTGATGTAAGTGTATATGTATGTGTATATGATGTGTAGTGTGATATGTGTGATGTGAATGTTCATATGTATATATGCCCTCAATGTGATGTATGTGAACCATAGAAATGAGTGTGTCATCAGTGATGATGATGATGATATCATGTATGTGTGTAATGATAGTCTAGATGTGAAGTGATGAAGATAAGATGTGTTGTGTAAATGTGTAATGGGGGAAATAGGTGTGTGCCCCCCCAAGTGTGTGATGAGAAAAGATCAAGTAATGTCATCTAGGAGGTCATCATTGTCATGATCAAAACCAAATGGTGAAGCATCTATATACTTGATAATTGATAAGAAATAGTTTTAGGTTGATCAAATGGTGAGATTCAGTTGAGAATTGAGTCATAAATTATAATGCATACATGCCCATATGCATATTCCTCATCATTAAAAGGAGGTAATGGACACCATGTGCATACCAATGAGTGAGATTTTGAATAATATCCAAGAATGAGTCATTGCAAATGAATACATGTGGCCAAATGGCATGGGAAATGATATATCAATATGATCAGATCTAACGTGCCCCCAATGTAATCAAGCCAAGATTATCCAAGTGTGAGTGGAGAAGTATAAGGAGCATGTGTAAGAAATACTATGAGATAAAATACTCAAAGACCATAATAAGCAGTGATAATGTGAAACAAATCCATGATAGAGATGATGATCATGAGGTGAAGGAAAAATGTCATCAAAAATCCTAGCCAAGCCAAGCCATCATGTGTGCATATAGTGTCATCACAAGTAGGATCAAATGGAATATGCTCCCAATAAGAATCATTCATGAAAAGTGTACATGTAAAGGGAGGACGTGCTAATGGTGGATGCACATGCGATAGTGAAGTAGGTGGAATGACATCGGATGTGTGGGTAGGCCCCCGATAAAGTACCATATAGTAGTAGTAGTAGTAGCAGGAGGAGGTGTTGTAGATGAGACTATATCTAACATGTAAATAACACCTTCAAGTGGTGGTAAATGATCCAGAGTATCCATGGGTTGTGGTTCATTAGTAGTATCAATTGTGTGGAGTAGGAATTGTAGTATTGGGATCATGGTCACAATATTTGAATGGGTCACGATCACTAGGAATTGTATATTCTATGCCCTCATGTATGAATTTGACACAATGATGTACTGTAGAAGGAACTGCTTACATGGCATGAAGCCATGGCCATGGCCAACAAAAAATAATTATATGAAACCGGAAAGTCAATGACAAAGAAAATTGTGTTAAGGGTTTTTGGCCCTATAGTGATAGGTAGAGTAATGTGACCTACGCATGGATGAACAAAACCATCATATGCACAAAGAGAAAGACATGGAATAACATTAGCAGTAGAAAAAAGACCAATCCTTTTCAAGGAATGACATAGGACAAATATTGAGTTCAGATCCATTATCGATTAAAGTACGCTTGATACCCATATTGTAAATGTGAATCATGATATGCAAGGGTGGATCATTGTCAAAAATAGTAAGATCAACATTAGGATTGGATGGGAAAGCAATATGCTTGAGAAAATGCCTCAAAAAATGTTTGATATACTAAATCTAGATGCATATTAGTAGGAATGCGAGTGGTAGTAAAGAGAGAGTTTTGATTCTATCTCTTAATTCAGGATTGATAAGCAAGAAATCATTAATAGAGATACTCATGATGAAGAGATCCTAGAAAGATAAGAAAAATGGAGGTATGAGGATCCTAAGAGTGTTCAGATCAAGTTTGGGTTCACCAAAATGATTAAGCTAAATGTGAAATAAGATCTAATCTGATGTTATTGTAGTAAAATAAATATGAAATTAAGTACAGAAAATACACCCAAGCAAACTAAGCAATAAATTATGAAACCCTAATTGCAAAGAGGAGAAAAAGGTACTTAGCTGATTCAAAATTAATTATGAACTATACCAAAGTGATGACCAAGTGAACAAAATGGCAGAGTATCATGTACACAGAGACCCAGAAAAATGTAGATCTGGAGAGATAGGCTAGACATGGGGTGCTGGAGAGGGGGACATGGGCACCTGGGTGCCCTAGGCCTATTTTAGGTGCTAGGTCTTGCGGAAAATCATCAAAAAACATCTTTGAGTGGTCATAAGATGTTCATTGTTATTCACCTTTGGTCACTCTGAGGTCACACCAAGATCACCAAGGTCACTGGAAACTTGCAATGAAATATGAACTTAAAAACCCTCAAATAGACATCAAATCCTAAAAAAGAGATGCAAAATGAGGGGTCGATTGTCTGTCCTCATTATCATCAATGGTGAACTTATGACTGAGCATTGCACTACATCTCTAGACCCAATGTAGTTCTATGTGTGTGTGTGTGTGTGAATCATGCCCTAGGTGGCTCTTGTGTGTCACACTTGATAGCGAGAAAATAAGCTAGATGTAAAGAAATGTAATAGATGTGTGCATGGAATATAATGAACTTCCCTCCTATGAAGTGTATGTAGAATAACCATCCCTTATGTCCCTTGTGATGGTGTTAGATGGATGCAATGGAAGCTCTTTGCTTGATGGATGCAACCTTAGGTGGTGATAGCTAATGTTTAGTGCTTGGTCCTTTATTATGATCACATAACTTTATATTTATATGATTCCCTTGCTTGAATTTCATAATTAACCCCAAAAAGGCCGACTACCAAAAATATAAGATGGGATGAGGGCACCCAGCATTGATGCCTGGTTGGGTGCTAGTGTCTGTATCAAGATGGTAAAATCCAAAGTATAAAAAGGTAGATGGGCAAGTAAGGGTGAAAGATCAAAAGTGGTAACATAAAGAAAAGAAAAGTGGCCAAATACATGGGTTAGTTATTAATTTTCTTACTTATGAATCATATGAATAGTAGTATATGATTAGGACTAGATAATTACCCAAAGCATGTGATTTTGTGTCTACAAGGGAGCCTTGGGTGCCTTTTGCGAGTGTTGAAGTGAGTGTATGAATATATATTTAGGAGGAACATCATTTACATGAGAGAGAAATTCTATTAGGAGGTCATATGGGTTAGGATGATATAGTACTTGTTTTCCCTCCATTATTTCATTGTTCAAATTTTAATTTTTGTGTAAGTTGTAATGGTGAAAGTGAAAAGTCATGTAATGAGTGTAATTTGTCAAGTTTGACCAAATAAGGGGCTTTACTAGGTGGAAATGAGTTTTCATAGTTTGATAAGGTCATAAATACCATAAAATAAGGCTTGTAAATGAATTATGAGTTGTTTCAGGATGATATAATCCTATTTTCTTAGTTTAGAAAATGGTTGAGTTTGTATAGGGAAGATTTAATCAAAATAGGAGCTAATTGAGCTTCCTAAGGAGTAGGTTTAGCAAGTTGATTTGGTAAATGATCCTATATAGATCAATAATTTTATGGAGAAGGTTTAGCGCAGTGTGTATTCAAATGTAAACAAATTAATTATGAGGTTTGAAATAATAATATATCTTTGTTTGTGTGAGTTTTTGCATGTTTTTCTTGCATTGTGTGTGATGGTTTTAATAGGGGCAACAAGCTAGAAAACCTATAGTCTATTAAAACTGAATTAAGACACCTATTATCATCATGTAAATATGGAGGATAATGTTACAAAAAAATGTAATTTATTTGACCTCTTGAAATTGACTTTGAAGGTTTATATAGAAAGATTTCTCTCCTCAAGCTAAAACTAGGAAAGCATACATTTTATTTTACCTGATGTAATTCACTAAAATTTTAACTCAATTTCTTCCCTAATTTGAAGAGGAGGTCTACAAATTTTTAGCTCGAAACAACGGGTGTAGATAGATATCTCTACCATAAATTTCCATGTTTTGGGAGCTAAAACAATGAGAAGTGAAAGGTAAGAAATTGATGAACTCTTCGCCAAACGAATGTTTCAAAGCTTGTAAATGATTTCTACAATGTTCTAGAGCCATTTTAAGGTGTGTATAAGGTATCAAAGGTTTTGGAAGCACCTAGGTGAGTTAATTGTCACAAGAACTCACTAAATCTATGCCTAAGGCAAAGTTATCATAACCTTGTTTCTCTAATTGTTAAAAGAGAACCCTTAGGAAAAGTTTCAAATGTTCTTACCTCGGTGCAGGGGTTATTGTAACAATGGTTAGGATATTATTATCACTATTTTATTGAGGTAAAATGTCAAGAGAGATAAGTATAATCCCTCTTGGACCAAGGAGTAATGACTAGAATTAAGTAAGACTTCAAGAAGACATTGAGAGAATGGATGCCTGTGAGTTCTTGTAAGGTGAATCTAGTGATAGTTAGTGAGGATATAGTGGAAAATGATAAGAAATGATCTATTCCTTGGAGGATTGGGAGCTATAGAGGTTCCAAGATAAGTTATAACAAGTACTAGGAAGGATCATATACCCAATATCTAGTTGTGATAAGAGTTGGAATGAGCTAAGATTGGCATCAAATTTTGGTATCGATTTTGGTACTTTTAGACTAAGATGTTTTAAATGTTATTATTGAGAATTTTTAATGATTTTAGGGAGAAACATATAAGTTTGTGTGGATGAAGGTATCAGCAAGAAGAAGGTAGGAAAGAAGAGTTAAGCCAAGAAAAAAATGAAGGTTCTTGGAATGATTGATGGCAAGAGAGAGCCCTATAGCCATTAACGATTGAAGAAGGAAGAATAAAGAGTGAATAAGAGAAGGTGAATCTCATTAAATCATTGCAAAAGTATATCAAGAGACTAGGGTGTAATAGACCTAGGTGAAGATCTAAGATTGTCAATAGACCAAGCAAGGAGAGAGCTTGGGTGAGATAATTATAGAGTAACCAAAGACTAAAAAGAAGGCTTAGGTGAGGTATCCAGTTGGAAAGTGACAGAGTATTTTTGAGAAGAAGAATAAACATATAAAGGCCTACAAGAGAGAGAGGTAAGAGCATATTGAGCTCCAAGGAATACTAAGAGTCTAAAGGTAGACATGAACAGAGAGATGAAGGGCTTGATAGAAGAAAATTTTCACAAGAAGATGAAGAAAATGTCCAAAAGAGTAAGATGGATATGGAGAGAGAAAAAAAGGAGATAAGAGAAAGGTTAGACTACCTAATGAAGCTAAAAAAACCAAGGGAATGGTTGGAAAATGAAAAAGTTAAAATGACCTTTAGAGAAATTGATTGTAAGAAGGATGAGGCATAATATGATTTCCTTCATAAAGGAAGAAGAGAATAAACTCATATCTCAGAGAGAAAGAAGAGACTAGAAGTAGAAATATGTATGAAAATAAGTCCTTACAGGAAAAACAAGAAGTCTTCATTTATGAACCAGAATAAGGACCAATGTTTGGTGAAGAAGAGATGAAAGAAGGACAAGATGAGTGTCTCATATAAGAATCAAGTAGTGATAACAAGCATGAAGGATAAATAGAAATATTTAAGGCATTAGGAGGGGAAAACAAGCCTATGATTTTTCAATCTAACTATTTATGAGTGTGTGTTTGCAGGTCTTGGGAAACATGATATGAAAGAGGAAGGGAAAGATTTGTCTCTTGTGAAAAAAGGAAAAAAATAGGAATCAAGGATCTCAAGAATAAGAGATGGAAGAAAAACACAATAAGGAATTCAAGATTCTCCAAGATAGAGAAGAGGACAATCAAGAAATTAGTCCTATAACAAGTCCAATAAAGACAAAAACTAGCCCACAAGATGGAAGAGTGAAGATTTAAAACACATTACTCATGGTAACACTTCAAGAATATGAAGTTGCAGGTGTTAAAGGAGAAATAACTCAAGGAAAAAAATGTATTCTAAGAAATGGTATGATCCATGTGAAGGCGATAACAATAAGGACTTAAAATTTTAGTTTTCTACACCTATGAGAGGAAAAATTGGTGAAAACTCACGATGAGAAGACAAACATGGAGTACTAATGGAGATGATGAATAACCTCTTCAAGAACAAGATAAATGATGATGTTAACAAGAATATGAGCATATTTCTATGGTTATTAGCCATACAAGGGAGAAAGGATAGAAAAAAAGACAAATACAAGTTGGAATTTTAAGAGTTGGGATAACATGTGTAGTTTTGAACAAAATGGAGGTGCAATTATCATTCTAATGATCATATGTTAGTTTGAAGGAGTTTGGAAGATCTACCAAATATAATAACATCAAATCAAGGATGAATAAGACTTAGAACAAAGAAACAAGGTTCCAAAAGGAGTTATATAACTTCAAGTTTTTATTGTAACATATTATGAAAATGGTAAATATGTAGGTATGGAGCTTGAATACTAAGAAGATCCAAATGAAGATGTGTTAAAAGAATAATGGATTGAGAGAGGGTGTTAGTGCAAATTCATAGCACCCCCAAAATGACCTATGGATTTTCTTTTCTAAGGCAATTTCATTTGGTGTGAATGCACAACATTGAGCTTTCCCAAAGTGTGGGACCTTTGCAAATGGGGAAAGCTCTCTAGAGAAGGTTGGTTCCTCTTCCTAAACTACCTGCCACAAGCTATTCCAGTGCATGCAAGCTAATCTAATCCTAATCTAACTATTCCAAGGAGACAGAGAGAGAGAAAAGAGGGAAAAACAAAGCCTACACTAAAACGGTGATACACCAGAGAAGGAAAATGTTGAACATCTATCAAAATTGCCATGGAACAAGAAGAGGTGAGCAATGGAAAGGATGGACAAGTGCATCACAAAACCAAGGATGGATTTCACACAAAAAAAAAGTCCCAAAACTCCATGAACACAGCTCCAAAACCTGCAATGAACATCCAAACATGCACAAATACCTGTAATGAAGAGAGGCAAGAAGAAAACAAAGAAAAATGAGCAAGGATGGATAAATGCATCACAAAACATGTTTTTTTTTGGAGAAGTTTGCACAAAACATCATTTTACTAGGTAAGAGGAAAAAAACACCATTACAGAGTAGGGGAGGAGGTTCTAACTCCATTTTTGACCCTGGGGAAGAAAAGAAGGGAGGGTAGAGAAGAAGAATGAACAACTTGTTACAAATGAGCCAAAACTGGCTTTTAACCATGAAGCAGAATGGAAGAAATGAGAAAACATGGAAAAATCTTATTTTGGACTTCAACCACCGACAAGATTCATTAAAACAGCAAGGGCACCTTACAAAATCCACTTCCCAATGCATTCGAGCCTCGCAGGACAAGAAATTGCCCATACCTCATTAAATCTGGTAGATGAAAATATGATTTTTTGTCTTTTCTAGTGCCAGGGACGTTTTTCCAAATTTCTCCCATGAATCTTCACCAAAATCCAAAATTTAGGGATCCAACGTGTAGATAATTTCACCAGCTTTCCAATGACATAAAGAATGTGAAAATCGAGCTCTGGATCAAAAGATATGGCCCTCTGAAGATTTAGGGCAAAAATGGCAAAAACAGAGTCAAAATTTGGTCGCGGGGTCAAAATTTAAAATTTTCCCTTTTGAAATTTTTTTCCAAAAACCTCCGCCTCCGCCACTCTCTGAGACACATGTCACTTCCCGATTCACGATGGGATCACGGGCCCAAACATTGATTTTCCCTTTGATTTTTGTATTGGGAAAATTTCCCAAAATTAGTCTCGGTGCCCGCTCTCCTGGTGACACATGGCGCTTTCCCATTCGCTGATGGAAACGCGGGCCTAAACCTCACCTTTTTCCTTTGATTTCATATTGGCCAAAATTCCCACATTTCTCCTGCACTCTTCCACTCCAGTGGCACATGTCAGCTTTTGGTTACTTGGCGGGGTGCGCTTCTTTTTCTCCATTTGTGCCTCTGTCGCTTTGGCAAAAAACCAAAGTTTCCTCCGTGCCTCCTACTCTCACCACTATCATGGATACGTGTTGCTTTCTCATTGGCCACGGGCCTTCCGCAACTTTTTCTCCATCCTCTCCATGGGCCTGCGGGCCAAAATTTTCACTTTGCGCCCTTTGCCCTCTTCTTGGAAAATTCTCCAACTTTGCTCCGCTACCCCGACCTCTGCCACCACATGGCACCATTTAATTGGTTGCGGGCCTACTTAGGGAAATTTTCCCCAAAAAACTCCGCCGAGCCATAACTTTCAAAATATTTGGAGTTAGGAGGAAAATTTTACCTTTTTGGAAAGGGGAAGAAAAATCCTATCTAATGGAGCCATTTCCAAAAACCCTTTGAGTGCTTGAAATGTGTGAAAATTAAAGTTGAAGCACAAGGAAGGGAAGAATGAAGGCAAGTTAGCCAAAATAAGCAGGGGGCTCATTTTGGATAACAATTTGGTGACTCTCAGGGGTCATCTACCTGCTAGATGAATGATCAGTGGCCTTTGAAGCATCCATTGGGCATGGAGTCAAGCCTGATAATCAATTTTGATCTGAACTATGAAAATATGACCTCTGAGCCACTTGGAAACCCACTGAACTTGGAGCTGATCTTCACCAAAATGCCACTGAAATGAACTGTGCAAGAGCAAAACCAGCACCACAAAAACTATGTACAAAATCTGAAAATCATACATACCCCAAGTGGGATATGCAGAGTGTGCACAAGCACTTCTTCTGCTGAAAGCAAACCTACCTATTCTACTCTAACTGAAGCAAAGATGGGCTAAACAAACCCAACAACTGGTTGTGCAAAATAGCTTCCTTTCTTCAAAATGGGCAGCCATGCAATTGATTTGGAGCTGATCATGGCTGTTAGGATGAGTGGAAAATCAACAAGAAGCTGGTCTTCTACCCATATCAGCAAGGTGTCAACTAAAAACAAGTTAGATACCTCTTTTAGTTGCTCTGCATTTGGATTGAAGAGGTATGGCAGCTGATCCTTGGTACTTTGTAGCTCATCCTCATGCTTAGAAGCAAGCATGATTGGTTGTGGCTTCTCCTTTGGCTCTAATGAATCCAAATACCTTATTGGGAAAGGTTTGATCCGTTTGATATGCCCATAGCTTTGATTTTCAACTCCAAAAATGGAGTCTTCTTGTGGACCTTCTTGGGTGGATGATGTGGAAGAAATGATGAAGTTCTCCTGCTGTTTTCCTTCTTCCTCCAATGAAGAACATGGAAGATTAATACCTTCCAATCTTGGTTCCAATGAGCTGTCACAAAACACAAGCTACTATTTTTGAATGTTCTCCTTTGTGGCAGCAGGCTCTTGATGTTGGAGAATGAATGGTGGAGAAGAGAATGTTGTAATTTCAGCTGGCTCCTCCTCAAGACATTCCTCTAAGTCTGATAAACCATCAAACTCTTCGCTGTCCCGCTGCAACAAAGCTTTTCCCTCTTGCATGGTGACCTTCAAATCTGCATTTTCTTCACCATGTGCAACTTCATTTTCAAACATGCAACTTTCCAATTCAATTCATCCAAGAAATCAGATTTTTGGAGAGATGAAGTGGGAGAGAAACATGGAAATTCTTGTGCCTTTTGCTCATAATTTGGACCTGTTTTGTTCACCTCCATAACGGTTTCATTAATCAAATCAGCCCCTTCAAATGAAAGAAAAAATTCATCAATAATGCTTCCTTCATCCAATGGCTTCAAACATGATTTAATCTCTTCCATTTTCTCCTCTTCAATGGGGTTTGGAGCTGGTTTTTCTTCCTCCACAATGACTGATTTTGCAGTGCAAATTGGATCAGCATTTTCTTTGGGCAAAGTGCCAACATGGACACCCAACTCATCACCAACAAACTACTGATTCTTTTCCTCTTGTTCTTGTTCTTCTTCTGCTGCAAACTTAGCCTCAACCACCACTGTTTGCTTCAACTCCAACTTCCTCTTTTGGCTTCACCATCAAGGGGATTTTTGTAATCCTGAATTTGAGAGCCAAGTTCAACAAACTTTTGATCTTTTCATCCTTGTTTGGATCTTCTTCTTGCTGCTGTTTTCCTTGACTGGAATTCTAATTTTTATCTTCCCAACATGGATTTGGGAATGCAAGAGGAGGGGTGGGTTGTGACTCAATTGATTTTACAATTTTTTGTGGTGTTGGAGGAGGTAGAAACTCTTGTTTCTTTGGAGGGAATGGCTGTTTGGAAGGGAAAAGGACAGAAGAATTGAGATGGGGTGGAAGACTAGGGGATGGAGAAATGGAATCAACTTTTGGGACAGCAGATGGAGAGTTTAAAACTTGACACTGCTGAGATAAAATAGATTGGGAAAGAGGGAAAGAAAAGGCATGAGATGGTGTGCTTACCCATTGACAAGGTTGCTAAATACTCCTCTCATACACCTCTATTCCTTCAGTCCACTTTACAAGCAATGGCAATGTTGCAACAATGAAGTCAATTTTCTCTTGAGGGCTGTAATGCCTTGGAAAAGGTCCCACCCATGGACAAGATGCTCCACAACTAATTCCAAATGCTTTCATTTGTGCTTGAGCCTGGATTGCACCATGGTTACCTCCATCTTTTGGATCTTCTCCAGAAGATCTACATTTTCTTCATGACTTCCCTCACAATATACATACCCTTGTGCTTGATGTGCTTCATATCCAAACTAATTTTGGCATTGCTCATATGGGTATGCATACTAGTTTTGAATATGATCAAAATACTGATTTGGAGGATTTGAGAAACATGTTGGAGGTGGAATATATTGCTGCTGTTGTGAATGCAAATTCCATGGGGGAAATGAAGTCATGATTGTACAAACTTCATGGAATGAAAGAAGATGGAAGAGATGGAAATAAGAATGAATGGAAAATAGGTCTGCAACTCAGAGAATGAGTTATTGACTAGATGGAGTCGCCAGATGTGTTTGTAATTTCCTCTAAAGGCTGAAATCTTCATAGGAACACATCAACCTGCAAAAAGATGAAGTGGAAGACCTCTAAGGTCCCACCAGTGTGCCAAAACTGTTAGTGAAAATTCACAGCACCCCCAAAATGACCTATGGATCTACTTTTCTAAGGCAATGTTATTTGGTGTGAATGCACAACATTGAGCTTTCCCAAAGTGTGGGACCTTTGCAAATGGGGAAATCTCTCCAGAGAAGGGTTCCTCTTCCTAAACTACCTGCCACAAGCTATTCTAGTGCAGGCAAGCTAATCTAATCCTAATCTAACTATGCCAAGGAGATAGAGAGAGAGAAAAAAGAGGGAAAAATAGATCCTACACTAAAACGGTGATACACCAGAGAAGGAAAATGTTGAACATCTATCAAAATTGCCATGGAACAAGAAGAGGTGAGCAATGGAAAGGATGGAAAAGTGCATCACAAAACCAAGGATGGATTTCACACAAAAAAATTCCCAAAACTCCATGAACACAGCTCCAAAACCTGCAATGAACATCCAAACATGCACAAATACTTGCAATGAAGAGAGGCAAGAAGAAAACAAAGAAAAATAAGCAAGGATGGACAAATGCATCACAAAACACGTTTTTTTTGCTTAGAAGTTTACACAGAACATCATTTTACTTGGTAAGAGGAAAAAAATGCCATTATAGAGCAGGGGAGGAGGTTCTAACTCCATTTTCAACCCTGGGGAAGAAAAGAAGGGAGGGCAGAGTAGAAAGAATGAACAACTTGTTACAAATGAGCCAAAACTGGCTTTTAACCATGAAGCAAAATGGAAGAAAGGAGAAAATGTGGAAAATCTGATTTTGGACTTCAACCACCAACAAGATTCATTAAAATAGAAAGAGCACCTCTGCAAATCCACTTCCCAATGCATTTGAGCCCGCAGGACAAGAAATTGCCCATACCTCATTAAATCTGGTAGATGAAAATCTGATTTTTTGTCTTTTCCAGTGCTAGGGAATTTTTCCAAATTTCTCCCATAAATCTTCACCAAAATCCAAAATTGAGGGGTCTAACGTGTAGATAATTTCACCATCTTTCCAATGACATAAAGAACATGAAAATCCAAGAGCTCTGGATCAAAAGATATGGCCCTCTAAAGATTTAGGGCAAAAATGGCGAAAACAGAGTCAAAATTCGGTCGGCGGGGTCAAACTTTAAAATTTTCCTTTTGAAATTTTTTCCCAAAAACCTCCGTGCCTCCACTGCTCCAGGACACGTGTCACTTCCTGGTTCACCGATGGGATCACGGGCCCAAACATCACTTTTCCCCTTTGATTTTTGCATTGGGAAAATTTCCCAAAATTAGTCCGCGCCCCACTCTCCCAGTGACACGTGGCGCTTTCCCATTCGCTGATGGAAACATGGGCCCAAACCTCACCTTTTTCCTTTGATTTCACATTGGGAAAAATTCCCACATTTTCCCCGCGCTCCGCCGCTCCGGTGGCACGTGTCGGCTTCTGGTTGCTTGGCGGGGGCACGCTTCTTTTTCTCCATTTGTGCCTCTGTCGCTTTGGCAAAAAACCAAAGTTTCCTCCGTGCCTCCGACTCCCGCCACTATCATGGACACATGTCGCTTCCTCATTGGCCGCGGGCCTTCCACAAATTTTTCTCCATCCTCCTCCACGGGCCTGCGGGCCAAAATTTTCCCTTTGCACCCTTTTCCCTCTTCTTGGAAAATTCTCCAACTTTGCTCCGCTACCCCGACCTCCGCCGCCACATGGCACCATTTCATTGGCATGCATGGGCCTGCTAGGAAGTTTTCCCCAAAAACTCCTCTGCCGAGCTATAACTTTCAAAATATTTGGAGTTATGAGGAAAATTTTACCTTTCTCGAAAAGGGGAAGAAAAATCCTATCTCGATGGAGCCATTTATAAAACCCTTGAGTTCTTGAAATGTGTGGAAATTGAAGTTGAAGCACAAAGAAGGGAAGAATGAAGGCAAGTTAGCCAAAATAAGTAGGGGGCTCATTTTGGATAACAAATGGTGTGAATACTTTTTTATAAAATTTCAAATTAAACTTAAGATCTGAAACTCAAATTATAATATTCAAACAACCACAATAACCACTTATTCAACTTTTAATGCATGCATACATAAACCATCAACAACGCATAAAACCAGGAAAAAAAAAAGAATGCCATAAGAACACAATATATAAGTGGCAAAACCTCAAGGGGATGAAAACCCATTAAAACACAATCTTATATTTATATGTTTCAAAATTTAGTAAGGCACCAACCCCTAGTTTAGTAGAGCACCAACCCTACAAGGAGCACCAACCTCTAATTATGTGAAGCACCAACTCCACAAGGAGGCTAAAACCTCCCAAGATTATTAAGCACCCACTCAACCACCTTATGATGTGTATATCTCTGATTTTTTCTACCACAACTGATGGATATCCAATATTCAGCTCACTTTGCTTTACTCAAACCCTAGGTGATCAATCTTCTCAAAACAAGCTCTTCAATCACTCAAACATTTATCAAAACCTTGCTCTCATGTTCTATGATTTTTCTCAACCTAAAACACACTTAAACCAGCCTCAATTCATGCTTCAAAACCTATAAACAACATCCACCTAGGTTGCTCTACCTTGCACACACTCCACTAGTTTGGAAAAGCACCCAAAATCATCCTTTTATATGCTTCTCCACCTTTCAAACTTACGCACAAAATTTTCCCTCCATTTGGTTAGACCATACATAAAGGAAACATTTGAAATTTTAAATGCAACAACTACAAGTGATCCAATTAGGACGGCCTAGCCAAAAACCTCATTACATTTGCAAAAATGGCTCAAAACCCCATGGGCACAATCTTAAAATTTCCATGACACGAGTAACATAATTTTTCATAAAACATGAACCCTTATACATGATTAAAATACCATAAAAATTCATACATGGTCGCAATAAATATCAACCAATCAAATTATTTCATTTATTGGGCCCAATTTCCTTTACAATCTTCAAAACAACTATTTCCTTCACCCTTCAGCACCTTGGAAACTTCATAATGCCACCAAATGATTCCTATTGAACAAAAAAATTCCATGTGAAAACTAAAAATAAATGGAATAACCTGTAGAACACTTATAAGGATGTTATAAGTCATGAAACATCTTTTACTTCAAACCACAGAAAGATTTTCCTTCACCAAAGTAACCTGCCAAAAAATCTATTTCCACTTATCTCATAAAATCAAATATACATGCATTAAAGAACCCAAAATGGTTTAATTATATTCAAAATTCATCGCTCTTCACACTATAGGTGATATGAAGAATCAGCCAATCCATTTCATGCTTCAAACAACCTCAAACTTGCATCAAAACAGATGCTGTCTTGAACTGCCAAAAACCTTCTTGCTGAAAGAATGCCATGGAAACCCTGAAACATCACCTCATAATGAGGTAATACATATATAACTATAAATATATATGAATATAATTTCCAACACAACTTGAATCATCTCAAAACTCCACCTGTAGCTCAAGTTATGGCCAAAACATTGGACCCTACTATTTGAGACCCCAAAACTACCCTTTGACTAGTCAACCTATTTAGACCTCAAAACACCATGAACATGTATGAAATTTATTTGAAACATCCATTTAAATAAATTAAAACTCCCATACATCATGCACTATCAATTTTTCATATTATTTCTTTGGACCATCTTGTCCTAAAACCTTCATCTCCAAAACACGCTATTTTTAGGTGGGTCCACATATGACCATGACCTCAACCATACATTTATGGAAATAATGAGGATTTCTATACAAAATCCAATCATCTCTTTTTCATTACCAATAAAAAATGGGTCATTATACTTCACCTTTTGCAAACTACTCCTAGCTAGGGTTTTTGACCTCTTTACCTTCTTAACATTCGTTCATAAAAACATGACGATAAAAAAACTCATTATTTTTTGAAACCTTATAAAATCACCTTATAAGAATCCCTTAAAGCCACAATGTCCCATGCAAATCACATTGTTTATAACGAGCATCAAAAGTTCAAATTCGAACTTGATTTTCACCTATTCTTGACCATGTCTCACATAAACTGTCATATCTGAAAAAATACACAACATGAGCACCTAATTTTTTTTTAGAGTAATATGAAACATATCTATAACATATACAATCATCATAATGTCAATAAAATTACTCAATATCTCTATCCAATTCATTTGTATAGCCTTACCTTAGGAGTTCTCATTGTAGAAGCTAGTATCAACTGTAATGGTGCAATAACCGAACATTAAACCACCGAAAATGATCTATAAATACCTCATATAACACGATACACTTGATAACATGCATGTATGATCTTATATAGCTCCAAACCACACTATCAAACCTCCAGGCAAGCATACATGTTCCCAATGGGCACTTGCAACAAAGTGAAACACCTATACTTGCACTATGCCACTATTGTGAGTGCTCAAACACCCTCAAATCATGTTATACATCATGTTAAAATTCTTCCCAAGAATCCAAGAATCTCACACTACCAAGAAACACCTCCTGGGTACTTGTATGGGCTTGCTAGAGCAAGAACACATCACATCTTGAATCCCACCGAAGTAGCTGAAAGATATATGAACCAATATGTTAACACCTCAAACAACATCATGAAATCATCCTACACCATTCAATTTTTCATTAATTTTTTTGTACATCAATGCTGCTAACACCTACTAGGACACCATTCCAACAATCTCTCCCTTTGTCATTGATGGAAAACACCCTAAACTTCTCCCCCTTTTTACATTAATGACAAAGGATTACATATTACTCACCTCATTCACCTTTTTCAGCATCATAGCTCCATGATTTGGTTGGAAACATCAACCAAAGATCTCAAATAGCTCCGTTTCCTTGACTTTATCCCAAAAACCAATTTTTGGCCTCATTTCAAGCATGTAAGGAACATGCTCCCCCTTGTTAGGGGAAAAACTTCACCTTCCATCCTCTAGGAAAGCAAAAACATCCAATTTCTTCTATACCCCTATTTTGAGCTTCATAAGAATATTGTAGTAGTCTAAAACTAAGCCATACTCATCTCTACATCATGCCAACAATGTCATAAGAACCATGACTAAGCTTCTTACATCCTTCCATGACCAACTATCATCTTGCCTAGGCCTAAAACATGCAAAAACTAAGCATATTCTCACTTCAAACAATACCAATGTTTTAAGGTTAGAAAAGACTTTTTAATGCATTTTTGACCAATTTTGAAGGTCACCACATCCTCACTCAACATATAATTTGGCAAAAATATACCCCCTATACTTAACATACCTACTTTTAACTCATAGGCCCAATCTGAGCAATAAGCCTTGCTATACTAGCTTATATCCATCTTGAGCAACTTTTTCAAGTTCTAAACAACATCTTCAGTCTTTTACAATCATCTTAAGCTAAGATAAGAAACTTTTGATCTAAACATGGATAGGTTTGCAAGAACACCATTACCTCTTTTAGAAGCTTTCACAGTCACCCCCTTGTCTTTTGTGGGCATAGACATACCCGAGAAACTTCATGTTTATACCCTGAACTTTATCTTAGACCTTGATTCAATCGATACTAGAACAAGGAAAGCTCCTCGATCACCTAGCCAACTCGTACTCACACATTTGTAACCATAAAATCCTTAGGCATTACATTTTTGATTCATGAGATCAACTTTAACCTTGAGCTTTTGTATCATTCTTGAGATCACTCTTCATGACTATATCCTTATTCCGATGAGTATGAATTCTTCCATTCTCTCTGTTAGATAACTTTTCAAAACTTATTCACTCATATGACACAAGCTCACATACCTTACTCATCATTGTATGAGTTACATGACTATATAAAATCATTCCTTCACTCATGATGAATTCTTGACAAAAACCTATATTTCAACCTTGGAATAAGGAGATTACTCAATTCATATTTTAGTAACATAACCTAGAATGCTATTTAGCATCACATGTACCCATATTTTGGTCTTCAAATGCATAGTAGACCTAGGAGCATTAGGCCGTTTCCAAAGAATGATGGAGGTATTAAAGTCATCTTCCTTACTTAGATTCAAAGCTCATAATACTTTTTCATATACCAATCTTGAGTTTCGGACCAATTCAAATTATGAGAAAAACCTCTTCTTACATATAGATGCTTTATTCTTACATGTAACACTATTTTACCATGTTATTTCCTTAGGCATTTCCACTATGACTCACCATATTTCTAAGAGACCTCAAGAAATATACTTTTCACATATCCATGTGGCGATATCAAATCCCTTTAAAATTATATGAACAAGTTAAGGATGTAACCAAAAGACTTCAGACACATGGCATGTCATAGACATTCTTGAATCTGTAACAAGATCTTTTCTTTCTTACTCAGCCTTATAATCATGTCATAATAGGAACAAACTCATAATAAATGTCAAAATATCACTCTCATGTCTTGTAGCTTTACATTTAACATACTCTTTAAGTTCACTAAGGAAATTTACATAGATTCAAACCATTAGACCCATGTTATGAATCAACTAACCCTTAACATGACATAGAACATCTGAGACAAAAATATGACCATTAAACAAGCTTAGGCATACCATGAATCATCTTCAACATCATCTTTTCATGCATTTCATACAGTTCACAAGCTCTAAATACTCAAGAATGTTTCAAAAATCTTATTTACACCATGAAATAATCATGCAAAGTATTCTAGTTGAGCCACCACACTTGCTTCAACATGACAATGGTGTCTTACTTGAAATATTATCATATTTTTCTCAAAAACATGCTAGCACAGGCTTCTGACTAGGAACAATTATCTCATATTTTCTCAAGACATATATATCACCTTTCAAGGTGACACACACCATTGTACAACTTAAGACCTAACCAAGACTGATAAGAGTAGCTTCACAAACTTGTAGGAACTCATTTAATATTTCTATTATACTGTAGAGGCTAATTTATCCTTCGATTTCACTTCGTGGGATAGTTTTAGTGGAAAATATTTGTAATATGGTGAAATTTTCATTTTATGAAAATTTGAAAAGGTAATTTTTTCGAGTAGGTCAATGTCCTGTTCACCTAAAATTTATAGTATATATATTTTTGGGGTCGGCTTTGCCTACATTTGAAAACATCTCCTATAAAAACCTAGGTGATTTGTTGGGTAGTATACTACCACCATACTACCACCGGTACTTACCAACACCGTGAACTTGCATACTCTAAGCACCAGAGCACAATATAGATTTGATTGTTGTTAGTAGTTTAGAGTTGGGTGATCAATGATATTTATTGAGTTGTGAAAAATGTTTTACAAGATGTGTGATTCATTGAATTTGCTGATGCGTGACAAAGGGGTTAGTTGTTGACGCGTGATAGGGATATTTGTTGACACGTGACTCATTAAATTTGTTGACGCGTGATAAGGAGGTATTGCAGACACGCAACTTAGTGAATTTTTTTGAGCTTGATTGTACCTGACCTAGATTCCTGTAAACAAGAAAATTTGGGAGATGGAAAGTGTAAACATGAAAATGACTGGTGGCAGGGTATTTATAGAACAAAATTAGGGTTTTAAAGCCTACGGCATTGCAATAGAAAGTTTCTTAATGTGCAATAGAAGCCTTCTGTTATGTGTCAACAAAGGTTGTTGACGCGTGACAGAAGCCTTCTTGTCATGTGTCAACAAATTTTCTTGACGTGCAACAGAGTCTTCATGTCGCGCATCAACTATGCATCAGTGTTTGTAGTCTCTCTCCCTCAAAAAGATAGTAGGGTGAAAATTTAGTTCAAAAAATGAAAAATTCACCTTTTAGTAAATCCAGTTCCGGGGATATTCGCGAGTATTTTCCACCTCCGATTTCCAAGAGGTCTCTTAAAATGAACCCTAGTTCACTTGTTAGGGTTTTAAGGAGCAAACCCTTACCTCTAAGAATTCATTCTCACAACGAGCTTTGTGACTTCACTACATGGAATAACATATTTAAGGCTTCTCTTGATTTTTCAGGGCTTTAATCGAGTATATACTTCTCGACATACCACTTTAGGTTATCATAGTTTGTATACATGATCATAAACCTTGACACAACCTAACAACCCCAGGTAGGCCGATAACATGTGTTCCAAAGACTTGATACAAGATGATACACTTGCACTCTTATTTCCCTTGAGCTTGAGATCCACTGAATTCTATGCTTGCACTATACTATAGCTTTACATGTAAGGAATTACATGCTACTACTCTCCCGAGATAAATAATCTTCTTATGAAGGTAGAACTATGCATCTCGGAGACAACATATGACATAGTGCCCCTCTAACTAATATTTCAACAAGACAATGTCAATCAAGACCTTGAACCTTCTTCTAGGATGAAATATTAATTTCTTAAGGACACCTTTAAACATGAATAACACCTTCCCATATTGTAGATATCATTAGCCACCAAATCTCATACCTGTAATCCCTCATTTTTGCTTATAAAAGCCTACTATTTAAGTAACTTAAGTCACATTGAACCATTCTTTCATGATCATTGATCAAGTTGAAACTTAATCATCTTCACAAACATTTTGAGAGAACATCAAATTGTTGTGGATTCCCAAGAGGCTCCAGCATATAAGCTCAAGGATGTTACCAGATCTAGAACCATTCACAAACACCCATAGACCGACATCATGTCTGATATGAATGCAAGACTCTCATTTTCAATGTTATGAAAGTACTTGTGACTCCACACATGAAAAGACACCATGATACATATGTCAAGACCACTTATACTTCTTAAAAGCTTCAAATAAACACTTTATGACTCGGACATGACGGTGAAGACTATTACAGACACAAAAAGGGACCAAGACCAATATTTGCATACAAATGATATGAAAAATATGCTTAAGACCAATGAGACCTTTTAGGATATTATATAAACAAGTCAAGATGAAACAAGAACATATAAGAAACACCACAGATAAATTACACACATTTATAGTTCATAAACAAACAACAAGGACTACTTGTAAGTGTAACTCAAAGATGTAAGAATGACAAAACGTTTTACAAGAACCACCATTTGGAATCAAAGTAATACTGTGAGGAGAAAATATTAACATACCTTGACCTTGTAGTGATGAAACACAATGACATAGACTATTTCCCCTCACTTAGATGCTTAATTTGCAATGGTATACCTCCAAGAAGCATAGTGAAGGTATACTTGATCCAAGGATATCTAAAAGAAGGTCTTGAGGAGGTCCCAAGAATTTTGGGCACTTGTAAAACTCCTTCATCTTCCCTTTTCCGATTTGAACCTTGTGTTACAGCTCTCTTCTCGGTGTTAATTGATTTAGTTGAGACTACTTTATCCTTTCTTGGCTCCCACGTTCCTCTAGAGTCATTACCTTGCATTCTAGCACCTTGAAAGTTCTCATACCTTCTAGGCCTCTGATTCATTTCCTTTTTCTTGAGTAGGCATGAAAACATACTCTTGCCACATGACCAATCTCATTATAGTGGTAGAAAACAACTAAGTTCTTCCTTTTAGCCCTCCATTTTGACTAGGTCTATCATGTAAACAATACCTAGCTGTGTGTCCTTGTTCATTGCAATTGTAGCACACAATTCTCTTAGAAAACTCACTCCTATTATCTCTCCAAGGATGATCATATCTAGGATATCTTCTACACTCTTTAGATCTATGACCAAAATCATTACAAGTAAAGAAATAACCATTGAAAGTTCTTTCATACCTTGAAGCTTGGGGCTGTCTAATGGACCTTGATATTTCATTGTTCTTGATAGGTGTCACCTTCCTTTCTTCTTTCACAATAGGTTTATCTGATTCTTTGATTAAAACACCAAATTATTGCTCAAGCTCTTTGTCCTTATCCTCTTGTTTGAATCCCAAACCAGTCCTATCATCTGTAGCTCTTTGTTTGCTAAGTAGGTCATCTATATCTTTAGTACAATTTTCAAAGTTTTGCAAGGAAATAGTATTCTTGTTGATTTCTAGCAGCTCAGCCCTCAAAAACTCTATATCTTTCTCATATTTGGTGCACAAATTCTCCTTATCCTATAGGTTAGAGACAAGAAAATTTACCTTATCTTCTAGCACCTTGTTTTCCTCAATTAGCTTTGTAGACTCAATCACATATTGCTCATCCATCTTATGAAACTGATTTTCATATTCCTTAATCTGCAAGGTCAGTTTTTTATTCTCTTTTAATCTTGCTCAAGTTCCCTTTTTATAATTTCAAGATCATCTATGTCCTCTTCACACTCATTATCAGAAAATTTACCATAACTAGAAATGAAATCACCTAGAAGAGAAGAACCATCACCTAAAGATCTCATAGCTTCTTTAGTCATGAAAAAGGCTTCATTACCTATGCTTTCATACTCATTTTCATATTCAGAATTTGATACACCACTACTAGCATCTAAAAATCATCATCTTGATTTGAGTAAAAAATTATTTTCTCCCTTTTGTAATTAGGCTTCTTAAAACTTTTCTTACCTTTTCCAAACTTGTAGTTCTTCTTCTTGGGTTCTTCCTCTTGACCTTCATCATCATCATTTTATTTCTCATGCCTATGAGGAAACTTAGCAGAAAAATTACCTACTCCTCCACAAGTGAAACATTTGAAAGGGAGTTTACCTTTATACTTACTAGAACCTTGTTTCATTCTTCTAGCTAACATAGCAAAAACTCTTCATCTTCAATCTCTAGAGTGGTGTCAACCTTCTTTACCTCCTTTTCCTTTGTCTTCATTTCAGATTTGAAATCAATCTCCTTCTTGGCTGATTTTGAGTCACCTATCCTCATTTCATAAGCAATAAAAGTACCATGCAACTCATCCAATGTAAAAGTGGTTAGATCTTTAGCTTCTTCTATAGAAGACACTTTAGAATCAAACTTAGAGGATAAGGACCTTAGAACCTTTTGAACTACAACTTCTTCTTTTACTTCTTCACCTAAGCCTTTCATGTTATTCACAATTTTGTCAACTCTAAGAAGGTATGCAACAATAGCCTCATTATCATTCATTTTTAGACTTTCAAACTGATTTCTAAAAGTTTGAAGTTTTGAAATTTTTACCTTTGAGTCACCTTCATAGAGAACTTAAGCTTTTCCCATGCCTCCTTTGAATTCTTGCAATGCATTATCTTACCCATTTTTTATTCTCCAAGTCCACTTAGAATGGCACTGAAAGCCTTTGAGTTGTTGGTATAATCAACCTTCTCTTTTTCAATTCTTGGAGAAGTGGTAGGATGATTATAAGCATTTTCAACTGCTTCCCAAACATCAAAACCTTGTGCCATGATGAAGTTCTTCATTCTCATTTTCCAGAAGAAATAATTTACTCCATCAAACATAGGTGGCTTTCCAACCATTGAGTTGCTCGCCATTTTGTGCTTCAAGGATCTCCTTTTAAGTTGTCAAACTTCTGCAAAAGGACCATCTCGATATACAATTGTTAGAAACAAAATGGAATGAGAGGGGGGTGAATTAGTCATTATAAAATTTCAAATTAAATTTCAGATCTGAAACTCAAATTACAATATTAAAACAACCACAATAACCACTTATTCAACTTTTAATGTGTGCATACCATAAACCATCAACAATACATGAAACCATAAAAAAAAAACACATAAGAACACAAGATATAAGTGGGAAACCATCAAGGGGAAGAAAACCCACTGAAAAACAATCTTATATTTATATGTTTCAAAATTTAGTGAGGCACCAACCCCTAGTTTAGTAGAGCACCAACCCTACAAGGAGCACCAACCCCTAATTTTGTGAAGCACCAACTCCACAAGGAGGCTACAACCCCCAAGATGATCAAGCACCCACTCAACCACATTATGATGTGTATATCTCTGATTTTTTTCTTCCACAACTGATGGATATCTAATATTCAGCTTCGTTTTGCTTCTTCACTCAAACCCTAGGTGATCAATCTTCACAAAACAAGCTCTTCAATCACTCTAAAATTCATCAAACCCTTGCTCTCATGTTCTATGATTTTTATCAACCTAAAACACACTTTAACTATCATAAATTCATGCTCAAAACCTGTAAATAACATCCACCTAGGTCGCTCTACCTTGCACACACTCTCACTAGTTTGGAAAAGCACCCAAAAACATGCTTTTATATGCTTCTCCACCTTTCAAACTTAGGCCCAAAATTTTCCCTCCATTTGGTTCAACCAATACATCAAGGAAACATTTAAAATTTAAATACAATAGATACAAGTGACCAATTAGGTCGGCCTAGCCAAAACCTCATTACATGTGCCAAAAATGGCTCAAAACCCCATGGGCACAATCTTAAAATTTCCCTAACATGAGTACCATACTTTTTCATGACCCATGAACCCTTATAAATGATTAAAATATCATAAAAAATTCATACATGGTCACAATTAATATCAACCAATCAAATTATTTCATTTATGGGCCTAGTTTCCTTTACAATCTTCAAAATAACTATTTCCTTCACCCTTCAACACCCTGGAAACTTCATAATGCCACCAAATGACTTATAATGAAACCAAAACATGCCATGTGACCACTAAAAATAAATTTAAGAACCTTTAGAACACTTATAAGCATGTTATAATTCATGAAACATCTTTTACTTAAAACCATAGAAATATTTTCCTTCACCAAATCAACTTGCCAAAACATATTTTTCCAAAGGTTAGCTCATAAAATAAAATATACATGAAATAAATAATTAAAAATGGATTCATTTGATGTAAAATTAATCCTTCTTCATATTACAGGTGATATGAAGCATCACCTAATCCATTTCATGCTTCAAATAACCTCAAAATTGCACCAAAATAGTTCCTTTCCTGAACTGGAAAAACCTTCTTGCTGAAATAATGCCATGTAAACCATGTAAAATCACCTCATAATGAGGAAATAAATATATAAATAGAAATATCTATGAATATACTTTCCAACACAACTTGAATCATCTCAAAACTACACTTCTAGCTCAAGTTATGGCCAAAACATTGACCCTTCTATTTGAGACCCCAAAACTGCCCTTTGACCAGTCAACCTGTTTGGACATCAAAACACCATGAACCTACATGAAATTTCACTGAAAATTCCATAGAATTCATGTAAAAATCCCACACATCTTGCACCATCAATTTTTCATATTATTCCTTTGGAACATCTTGTCCTAAAAACTTCATCTCCAGAAACTGTTTTTTAGGTGGGGCCCACATATTACCATGACCTAAACCATAAATTTATGGAAATCCTAAGGATTTATATACAACATAAAATCATCACTTTTTCATTACCAATCAAACTAGGTCAGTATACTTCACCTTTTGCAAACTGCTCCTAGTTAGGGTTTAACTAGGGTTTTTGACCTCTTTACCTTCTTAACATTTGTTCATAAAAACATGATGATCAAACAACATAATTATTTTTTTGAAACCTTATAAAATCAAATTATAATCATCCTTTAAATATACAAGGTCCCATGAAAATTACATTATTCACAATGAGCATCATAAGTTCAAATTCAAGCTTGATTTTCACTTGTTCTTGACCTGTTTCACATAAAATGTCATATCTAATAAAATACATAACATGGGAACCTGAAATTTTTATAAGATCACTATGAAACATACTTATAATGTCTCCAATCATCATAATGTCAACATAATTTATAAATCTCTCCAGCCAATCTCATTTGCATAGCATTACCTTAGGTGTTCTCACTGTAGAAGCTAGTATCAATTGTAATGGTGCAATAAATGAAAATGAAACCACTAAAAATGATACAAAATATATCATATGACATTATTCACCTGATATAATGCATCCATGAGATAATATAGCTACAAATCATAGTGTCACATCTCCAAGAAAGAATACCTGCTCCCAATGGGCACTTGTAACCAAGTGAAACACATGTACCTGCACTATGCCACACTTGTGAGTTATCAAGAACCATAAAATAATTATATTCATCATTTAAAAATTCTTCTCAAGCTTCCAAGAATATCACACTCGCCACGAAATACCTCATAGGAACTTTGTATGGGCTTGCTAGAGCAAGCAAGCATCACTAAATCCCACTAAAGCAAGTGATAGACATATGAATCAAAGTATGTTAGCATATCAAACAACAATGTGACATCACCCTAGACCATTAAATTTTTCATTAATTACAACACCTACTAGGACACCATGCCAACAAGATGATGTAAAAGGAAAGAGGAGATCATCTCGAAAGATGATCACATAAGGTTTTCAAGATTCTATGAACTATAGAAAAAAAAACTAAAGCAATGGGGGTCAATGAGAACATTATAGTTGATCTTCATTCCATAAAAAGCATGATGAAGTTCAATTCACAAGATTCAGGTTCAAATTGATAAGGTAGAGGTAAATTATATCTTTTATGTACTCTCTTTTCAATTTTCATGAGAAGTCAGTAATATATGAAGAGAAAAGAGTTTCAACTCACTATGAATTCAAAGTAGATGGTAAAGTAATGAGTCCAAGAAATAAAAGAGACCTTGAAACCATGTTGGAAGATTGGAAAATAAGGTTGTAGGTTCACACCTCAAGAGGCCATGGAAGATAAAAATGAGAAAGGTAAAAGGTTCTTAAAACCTTCATAATGCAAACAAACTAGTGAACAAAATTAGAAATACAACCTAGAAGAAGTAAGTGATGAGTTGTTGAAATATGGGCTAAAGGTAAATGAGAAATATTTATTTGGTTTTGATTATGATTGTAGTTTTCAATGTGTCAAGATAGAAAAAAATTCAAAAGAGAATACATAGATGGAAAAAATGACTTGAAAGTATGTATAATAGACCTAAAGAAGACAAGAGTATACAAGAATAGTAAGGATATGGAATTCAAAACAAATATTATAGGAAAAGTTTTAGTTAGAGTTGAGAAAGTTTCAATCCTTAAGAGGCAGGTTTCAGTTCAAAGGAAAGCTTATAGAGTCAAGAGAAGCTTAACTAGATCACAAGAGCAAGCTCTTAAGACCAAAGACTATAAGAACAATTCAAATTTGAGCAATTGAATGAGCTCAAAGGAAATTCAAAGAGAATGAAAAAAATGAAGGATGTAAGAGAAATTCATGAAAAACACCTTTAGAAGCTGAAATTCAAAGAGGATTAAAAGCATTTAGTGATGAGATAAAAAAGGATAAAAATACATGAAAAATAGAGGAAGATTAAGGAGACAAATAAAAACCTCAACATGAAGAGTGGAAATCATGATGTTCATAGGATGGAGATATTTGAAGTGGGAAGATGTCAAGAGTTGGTCTTAACATGGAAATAGAGAGAGGAAATGGTGTTTTGAATGCAAACAAAGAGGAAGATGAAGGAGTGAGTCAATTAGAGGAAGGAAATGATAATGGAGTTTGTGATAAGAAAATGGAAGAAATTCATGCAAAAGGATGGAGTAAGGAGCATGGAGGAGAGTTTTTTTATTCTAATATGTTTGTTCCATGTACATGTACAACTCAAGAAAGGATTAAGACTAGGAAAAAAATAAAGACAATTCCCAGCGGTGAAAGGTGATATTTGGAGCTCACAAGAGAGAGTTCAGGATGATCTTAGTGCTTTTCAGGGCTTGGTTAGTAAAGCATGAGTCTAGTCAAGCATGGAAATTGTAGGTATGACTAGTTTAGATGTGATACATGTTATTTATGATGGTATAAGCATGATAACAAGCTCTTACAGTGAGTATCAAGTCAGTTGGTGGAAGTCTCAAGTCAAACTGATTCATTTAGGCCTATTTCTTGAGCTTGATGAGGTATGAAAGGATGATATAGGTCATGAAAATACCATGAGAGCATGGAAGAAGTCTATTAATGTTATCCATGGCATATTTGAGGAAAAATAAAGCTTATTATAGGTCCTAAAAGAAAAATGCTACTTCTAGCCAAAGTTTCCCTTTGGGAACTCAATTGTTCTTGCATGCAAATGAGATAGGTTAGAAAATTTCAGACCTATTCCTATCAAAAAAATCATGGGAGATGATGGAGGAATGTTTCCTTGTGCTTCATGAAAAATTTCATGTCATTGTGAGGTCATTTGAGCAAGTTGTGTAAGTTTTGCAAAACTGGTCTATTGAAAAGCTCATTTTGAGCTACCTAGCTTCTTAGCAGTCATGAAAAAATATAGTGTCTCCTTCAAATAAATAATATGATTAATTTTTGAAGAGTATTCCAAGCATGAAATAGTGAAAAAGTATCAAGTCATTTAGACATGTTTTTGAAAAGATATGAGCATTTTAGTGAAGTAGTTTTTCTCCCTCCTTGACTGTGTTCTAAATCGATGGGAGAAAAAAAGGTGTAATTGACATAAAAATTCTCTAATGATCACTTCTAAATCTCTTATTAGTGCATTTATGATGTTTTCAAATCTCATATGGCATTTGAAAGGTCAAAATTTCCTGAAGTGGGATGTGGTAGTTTAGGTCTTGAACCTGTTCTAAATGCTTGCTCCTAATACAACCTAGAACATGAATTCAAAAGTGGAGAAGTGGTTGTAACAAGACTTAGACATCCTTTACAAAATAGTTGCAAGGTTTCTGATTGGTTGAGATGGTTGGCAGGTAAAGATGATGAAGTTGTTGGTCTATCTACCTGAGAAGAGGCTATTGGATTCTTTTTCTTCCATGTCATAAGTATGCGGGTGCATTGATCTACAAAACAATTTTGAAGCAGAGTATATTTATGAGAATGTCAATATTTTTCAAATATCTGACATACTTTCAAACTAATTCAAGCTCTCAGTACCTCAAGTAACCTCATGTGCTATAAACCAACTCTTTTAAACACTTTGCTCTTTCCATTGGATCGGTCTTGGTATTTCCAATCTCGAGTCCGACTATTCAACTCTTCAATGAGTGTCCTCAAACCTGTACAAGGATTATTAACATGAATGGAATATTTTAAGTGTTCCTATTCAATATTTTTTCATGAAATAATTGAAGCTTTGGGTTGCAATGGTGTTTTTTTTCTTCTTCATGTAAGAGACTGTGGACATTTCTAATCATGGCTATAGTATAACGAGTGTATCTCATTGGTATCATTTGATTCATGAAGGATGAAGTCTGATGTATGTTTTTAGCACCTCTCAATGAAGTTTTAAAATTAAATCATGAGTATTCTCAAGCTTTCTTGTTTAAACAAGTAACTATACATGTATCCTCTTCAACCAGTGCATTGTATTTGTGATGTCCAAGTAAAATTTAGAGAGCTTAAAACAAGGTGATTGAGTGTAGAAGTTGAAGAATTTTTTTATAAAGAATAAAAAATTTAAACCTTTAAATTCCATTCACATTTTGAGGAGAAATCAATTCTTTTCTATGTCGGGTTTCTACTATGCCAAAACCCCGAACTAGGGTTTCTGAAAAACTTTTTCTCAAAACATGATATTTATCTCATGTCCAATCTTCACAAAATTTTGTGAGATTTTCTACCCAAGCATCATGAGTGTGTTGGAGAATATTTCAAATGAAATTATCAATTGTAGTGAGAGATTTTTGTAGTTGAAATTTTGAAATCCGTGCTCAACTCACGGTCAGGACTATAAACACAAGGTTTCTACATTTTTCTTGAAATATCTTACAATTTAAAACAATTCCTTGGCCAATTCAAGGTGTTAGGAGAATTAACTAACATTGGAGGGTATTGTATTAGCTTGTCCAAGATATAATTTATTTAAGGTGAAAAAATAGATGCAACACAATCAATTTCAAGGTCAAAAGTTCTTGACAATATATGGAAGTGCAAAATGAATGGAAGTGCAAAGTCAATGTTTGGTTTGAAGAAATGGATTCCTCTTGCTCTTCTTGATTAAGGTAAGATTTGAAAAATAAATTTTAACAATCAATGTTATATCAATGATTTATCTTTCAAACAGGAAGGTCAATAGTCACTAAAAGTCTTATCTCTTTTAGTCAAGGACCGTTGAGATGTTAAAATGATGTTGAAGAGGCATTTATTTGTGCAAGAAGTTAAAAATATAGGTTGGTTGTTGAAGAGATCTTGTGAGCTATAAAATTTTTTACAAAGACACGGTTTGTCTTATTATTTCAAGGTTAATGTATTTTGAGTCATGAACAACACTTAGGATGAAATATAAAATTAAAAATCTTAATGATTGTAAAAAAATTTAGAATAGAGGATATTGGAATGCTAACAATTATAAGCATATAAAATGAAGTGAATTAGGTCTCTAAATGAGATATATGTATTGGAATAGTTAGAATTTGTGTGAGGAATGTGTGAAACATGTGTGCATACTTTTAATATGAAGGGAATTTGATTGGTGCAACAGATGACCTGTAACATGTCTTGATGAAATGTTGTCTGAAGAAATCATAGATATGAATAGACATGAATGCAGGATAGAGGTGTGAAGGTTTGAACTAAAATGATAAAACATAGACATGAAGACTGTGCGAGATGAGTCGATGTTTGCATGGATGTGTGATTGAATGAGAAACAAAGGTATAGAAAGAAAATAGTGAGAGTGTATAGCAAATGACTGTCATGAAGAACAACAACAAAACATAGACATAACAGTTAAAAACAAGTTGTTAGGAGAAAATTGTGACAAACAATTCACTGGGACTATGAAAAGTATTGAAAAACAAAGATCATAGAAGAAGGTGATGTTGCAAGATGACATGAGACTGTATTAGGGGTAGATGTATGAATTCTTGACTGTATAAAAGATGCAAAACTAGATAATTAGGTGGCTTGTGATTTGGTAAATTATGAAGAGCCGAGAAAACAAACCATAATTAGTTGATCAAGCAATGAGAGGCTAGATGGTCAATGTTTACACTTGAATTGTCTAAGTAGGTGATTAGGCTAGAGAAATTTTGTGTTGCTCTTTCTATCATCTAAGCAGGTGCTTGGATAATCAAGGAATGGGTGTTTCAGGCCTAGTGGTTGTTAGGAAAAATATAAAAGTGGGTGCTTCATAGTTTGAGTGGGTGCTCAAAAAATTTGAGATCATTGTAAGAATTTGGAATGGGTGTTCCTAAATAGAGATTTTGATTTTAGTGGGTTTTCTCCCTCTAATGGTTTCACACCATAAATTTGGTGTCATGTGTATTTTTCTTTTTGCATGCACTCTAATTTTTCATGGTTTGATTTTGGTTATAATTAAGAAGGTTTAAAGGTTGAAAAATTAATCTACACTGATTCACCCCCTCTTAGTGCTTTTGATATCCAACAATTAGTATCAGAGTGTGGTCCTCCTGAATCAAGCCTAACAACTTGGAGGTGATCCTGAAGTCATAAACATGTGTACATCAGCAGAGTTTGTGTTAAAGAAGAAGTATGAGATTGCTCAAGCCCTGATTAAAGAGTTAAAAGCTGAAATCAAGCTCAAAGATGCAAATTATCTTGAAGGACTCCAAGAAGTGGCAGTAGTTGTTGATAAGTTATCAAAAGATCTAAGTGTCAAAGAAAAAGTTTATATTAAACTTGAGGAAGAATTGAAGACTTCAAAGGATGAGATGGAACAAGTTAAAGTTAAATTGATGATACATCAAAGAAACCCTAATGAAAGATCAGGTCTGGACTATAAAAATGAAGCAACCCAATGTGAAATGGAGCATGAACCTAATCATGAGTCATGCCAAACAACCATCAAAGATAAGGATGAAGAATGTGGTGAACTAAATGCAAAATTGATAATGCTAAGAGAGGAATTGGAGCAAGCAAGGAAAAGAGATAAAGAGGTTGATCCCGGAAAGTAAGCAAATAAATATCGAGACAAAGGAGACAAAGACAAGAAGATCCAAGTCAATTAGACAACCAAATGCATCCAGGTATGAGAGGAAATTTAATGGTTATTATTTCTCATGTTATGAATTTGGACATAGAGCTAAAGAGTGCATGAAAAACTATGAAAAAGAGCACCCATGGAGATCTTGTGCTACTAAATATGAAAGGAACATAGTATGTTTCAATTATAGAAATAAAGGTCATATAGCCAAGCATTTCTTAGAAGAACCTATAAGTCAATTTAGCAATGACAATCATGTTATATGTTATACTTGTCATGAAGTTGGTCATTTCTCAAAGCATTGCTATCACTATGGACAACCTAAGCACAATAACAAGTTCTATACCTTCAGATGGAAAGAAAATAAAGCCTCTAACATGAAGATAAATTCTAGAAAGGAGAAAAAATTAGTCAAGCCTCAAGAAGCTCCTGGAAAGAAGGAAATGAAGTGGGTATACAGGATCAAGAAAGCACATTTTATTGACAATCGAATATTATTCTTCATACTCACTTTGTTTGAATACCTAGAGAGTCATTATGATCAAACACTTCTATCTTGTCCCTTGCTCACCTTTATTTTCTTAACCAACACCTCTTGCAGAGAAAATAATGAGAAGGACATTAACCTCAAGATCGAGTCAAGAAACCATGTGAATTGACACACCAGATGCTATATGATAGGGATCATAATGTTTTATGACCAATGAACCATGAAATCTCACTTAAAGACAAATAAAAATTGACATATCTCTTGCACAGTTTACAGATACTTGTAGCAAAGAATCACACAAAACTCTTGATCCTTTTACCTCCATTAAAATCTCAGACTTGATTTGAGAATCCTCTTGAGTACATACTTCTAAAATCCTCTAAACTATCTTAAGATCACGTATTGAGATTTTATCTTGTGGCCTTCAATGGATGATTTACACTCATAAAATTTTATATACTCAATCACAAACATTTCAATCTTGAAACTTGTTACAGACCTTATCTTCTTGACAAATCAGGTCACCCAACATTATCATGCCTTTCTTAGATCATATGAATAATTCTATAATATGTGAAAGTTTCAAACTCCTTCATACACTATGATCTTCCCTTTACATATGCCTCGAGGCATGATGTTAATTAGAGAAATCACTTACACACTTAAACCTTCTGTCATAGTCCATCATTGAAGTTAAAAAAAAATTAGAGCATAAATTTTTGAGCCCTTGTTCACGCCAACACACTAGCATACTTCAAAATACAACATACTTGTGGTCTTCCATATTCTACACTTGACTGTGACAATGTCATCTTTACTATTAGTGTAGGTTATTATTTATCCTTTTATTTATTTATTAGGATAAGTCTTACACTTATGTTAGCCCTACACTTGTTGGGTTAGCTTTCTTAGGTGTACTTATTGTGCGGAGTTATCTTACCAGTTGTGTTGAGTTAGCTTCTCAATTATGTGGAGTTAGATTACTAGTATTTTGGAGTTAACTTAACTACCGATATCGATTAGTGAGATTTATTCACCACAAATTTAGGTAGTAGTTACACTTCCCTCCTCCTATATGCACATCTTTCTTATTGAATAATTCAAGTCATTGTATTGTAATATATTGAGCATTATCGATTATGATGGATTTCTATATATGGTATTTTATCTCTTATATTTTGTAAAGCTAATGTGGTGTTCTATTATCATCTAAGATCACGACTTGGAAAAATCTTCTTATTGTTCCTTTCATGGTATCAGAGCTATAGATGATGTAGACATCCATCTGTAAGTTTTTCTTTGCAAGCAAGGGTTTACTATTTTCATGTATTTGGAATTTGTTAAAAAAAATTACAACATGCATTTTTATGCAAAACAAAGTGTGCCATTGGATTTGGAAGGTGCCAAAACCCTAGAATCGACAGACTCGACCATGTTTTGAGACAGTCAAATTTGGACATTTTAAAGGGTTTTTGCACATTTCTAAAAATATGTACAATTATGTACAAACATATTTTTTGACTCAAAAATTATATCATCTTTCTAGGTTTTTCAAGAAAATTTCTGGGTTTCTCTCTATTTTTTGATACAGGTGCGAAAAAAGAGATATTTGTAGTCAAAGTTTGTATTCACAATTGTACTTTTTGGGTGCATTCTTTTATCCATTAGATATAAGCATGTACCTTCCAGATGCATTCTTTTACCCTATGGATATTTCTATTTTAGATGCATTCTTTTATCCACTGGATGTAGATCTATACCCTCTGGGTGCATTATTTTATCCATTGGATATAAGCATGTACCTTCCTGGATGCATTCTTTTACCCTCTGGATATTTACTTTTTTAGATGCATTTTTTATCCATTGGACACGAGATATGTACCCTCACGGGTGCATTATTTTATCCATTGGATATAAGCATATACCTTTTGGATATTTTTGTTTTGGATGCGCCTTTTATCCACTAGACGTGATCTGCACCCTATGGGTGCATTATTTTATCCATTGGATATTGGCATGTACCCTTTAGACACAATCATTTACCCTCTCAACATTTTAGGTTTTGGGTGTAGGATTTTATCCTTTGGTCGCAAGCATGTATCATGTGGATGCACTCTTTTACCCTTTGGACATTTGGGTGTCATGTGTACCTTTAAAAAAAAAGATCAACATTAAAATATTATTTTAATAACAAAACCTTCTAGAGCTCATAACTTTTGATTTGTAGCTCAGATTAAGGTGGTATTTTTTTTTGAAATTATGTAATTTTTGATAACTATGCATTAGAGACATTTTAAAACACATATTTAAAATTTAAAAGGTACTTTTTCTCATTGTAATGTTTACACACACTCAATTATAAAGTTCCAAATTTGGGAGGGTGTTGTAATCACTTATGGACGTAATTTCGATTGAGCCCGATGTTCTCAACTTTTGGGTGTTACACTATTGTATCTATGCGTGTATGCATTTATATCTCTCTTTTTTGTTGAGATATTTTGGATCTATATTTTTGACACTTTATTTTTTGGCATGTTGATAGTCTCTCTTATGGGGGAGCTATTCTATACCAGCCAGTGTTAGTTTGTCGAGTTCGAGTAGCTGATTTTGGACACTCATACATATCTATGGTGTCACTCTACCCATTTAGCGAGTATGGGAGGGTATGGTGTTATACTGATTCTTTGGTTTTTGTGTCCTTACCTTGTTATCTTGTCTTTTATTTAATCGTGGTACTCCTATTTATTTGGATCTTGTGTCCTTGCCTTGTTGCCTTGGTTGTTTTTGGATCGTGGCACACCTATTTGTAGCAGTTGATCAAATTATATTTGGTGTTTTTACACTTTTGACATCACTCCATTGGCGGTCTCCTTGCATGGAGCAATTCAGTGAAGCCCAGGTGTCGAGTTTTCTTTAGTTCTATGATCGAAGCAGTGGATTTAGACCACAATGTGCACCAAAATTCTTCAACATTGTATGAGTTTTTGGAGCCGAGTTTCTTAGGATAGCTTGCATTGGGATTTTTCTCTCTCTACTTTGTTATTATTGGTTTTAGGTACCTTGCGGTGTCCATTCTTCCCAATTGTTTTACTTGGGTACTTCATCGAGCCTTGTTCTTTGGACCCACCTTATTTTCCACCCACCTAAGCTATACTTACGGGAGGGTGTTAGTGTATGTTATTATTTATTTATTTATTCATTTATTAGGATAATTCTTACACTTGTGTTAGCCCTACACTTTTGGGTTATCTTTATTAGGTGTACTAGTTATGTGGAGTTTGCTTACTAGTTGTGTTGAGTTAGCTTCTCAGTTATGTAGAGTTAGCTTACTAGTCTTTTGGAGTTAACTTAACTACGAAGTATCGCTTAAGCGGGAGTTCTTCACCACCGATTTAGGTAGTAGTTGCACTTCCCTCCTCCTATATGTACGTATTTCTTATTGAATAATTCAATTCATTGTATTGTAATGTATTGAGCATTATGGATTATGATGGATTTCCATATATGGTATTTTAACTCTTCTATTTTACAAAGGTAATGTGGTGTGCTATAATCATCTCGAGATCACGGATTGGAACAATCTTCTTATCATTCTTTTCATTTACAAAATTATTGAAATCATACAATTTTTATTTTGATGGACACATGGCTCGAGGACACTGTAGGCAACAATTATGTCTTCTTTGCTTCTTGATTCACTTGTAGTAAGTCATTTATCACATCTTTGTCATAGGCACAAGATACATTTGAATCATAGTGATACCAGGACTTTGTAGACATGCATTTAACAACTTAGGCATTTTACTTTGTCATTCATGATACATTCTTCCTTGACAAGTCCTTATAGACTCGTACATAAAGATTTTTAGACCATACTTAGTTTTATTATCTTGAATCAACCTTAGACAGCAACTTACCACGTTCTAATAGCATTGTAACTCTCAAGATAGATATAATGTTTTGTACTTCCTCTTTGTAAATTCATCAATTTTGAATTTATACATGAAACATGGAGTTCATTTTTATGATTGTAACATAGAGATAGAAAACTTCTTATCAAGCAACAGAGATTTGGCTTAAAAATATGAAGCTTAGACCTCATGAATCTACTAACTCCCCGAGAGTATGCTCATTTTTACTTTGAGAATTAAAAGTTAATAGAAGGATTCCACCTCTCATTATCATATGCAGAAGATGATGACTATGGAACCACTGAGAACTTCAATCCTTGAAACAACACACATACAAAGATCACATGTGTAGGACTCACTGATATTAGACATATATAGAAGATGACACTTCTTGAAGAATACATACCCACATGACAAACATAGATCCAAGAGACATACCAAGAATTTTCATAGAAATCAACTCATGACTTATGTAGCCACCTCTTGATAACCACACACAAGCCTCTTAATAAGGTTGTGTACTTTGAGACACTTAGCTTGTTTACATTGTCATACTCTATTTTATATACTAGGACTGAGATCATGATATCTCATACTCAAGAGAAACCAAATGAATCATGAAAACACACTTAGTAACACAAGATTCCATACCTTATGCATCATGGAGAGGACTCATACTGACTCCAATGCTTCATTTAAGTGAATATGCCTCCTAGAAGCTTAGAGAAGGCATACTTTGTGAGCCTTGAATCATCTCAAAACAACATGAAGTCATCAAAACAACATGATGACTCCTTTTTCCCTTTTCTTGTCCTCGAACCCTATTGACCTTCTTAGCTACTTTTCTAGGTAAGGAAAATTCATTACTTTAGCTTTCATCTTCTGTAAGAATACCTGATAAGAAATCATGTTGTAATTCATACACCTGCTCTACCACTTCTTGAGGAAGAAATTTCTCATCCTTGGCACTAGAGTTATTTTCATGTTTCTTGCCTTTTTCATCCTTTGTTGATATCTCATGTAAGGTAGTTTCTCCTGACACAATATTAGCTTATTGTGCCTCTTCCATATCTACCCATGTCACCTTCTTTTTAGTATTTTCTAATTAGGATGCAATCAATTGAGCATTGTTGGTCTAAGGGAAGAGAAGCTTTAAACATATGTATGAGAAGACAGTCTAGATCTCATTATAGGTATCTTATAGGAGTAGTGATGATAAGTCTGTGAATGGAGAAAATTAAGAATTCATGTGTTCATGTGCAATACTAAGAAGGTTGAAATTTTGTCTTTAAAGAGAGAGGGAGCTTGATATAGACAAAAATGCAAGTGGTTGTAGGTGTTTAGGTGCCACAAGACACTCTATTGCTTTCTAATGATTATTTTGGCATTGACATGTTATTATCAATCCTATAACAGTGTTGGAATGTTGTTATTGTAAGAAGAAATGTTGATCATGGTGAGATGGGAAAATTATCTGCAAAGGAAGAGTGCTTGTGTTTAGGGTGATATCATGACAGGCACATGAGTTGGGAAAGTGAAACACCATCCAAGGGGATCTTGTGGACAAGTAAGTTTAATTTCTCATGTTTTCTTATCCTTAACTATCATTGGTTCATGTCAAGTGGTCAGTTTCCCTTTTTCAATGATGTCAAAGGGGGAGAGATACTGAACACCGTGTATGCAAGTGTTTTCCATCGAATTCTATAGGTTTTTGAGTAGGTTTCCATCAATGAAAAAGGGGGAGTTTGTTGAACCCTGTTCATTGGTGTTGTCATTGATGTCAAGTGGCATTGATGACAAAGCGGTGTAAGGTGATGTTTGAAGCTCACAAGAGAGAGTTCGGGGTGGTCTAGGAAAGAGTCCAATGGAAGCATGGAAATGGTAGGTATGGCTAGTTTAGATGTGATATAGGTCAGGTATGATGGTATAAACATGCTAAAAATATCGAAAGTGAGTATCGGGTTAGTTAGTGGAAGTCTGAGGTCAAACTGATTCATTTAGGCCTATTTTTTGAGCCTGATGAGGTATGAAAGGCTAGTACAGGTCATGAAAAGACCATGAGAGCATGGAAGAAGCCTAGTAATGTTGTCCAGGGAATATTTGAGAAAAAATAAAGCTTATTCTAGGTCCTAAAAGCAAAATGCTACTTCTAGCCAAAATTTCCCTTTGGGATTTCAATTGTTCTTGCATGCAAATGAGATAGGTCAGAAAAATTCAGTCCTATAACTTTCACAAAAATCATGGAGAATGATGTAGGATTATGTTCTTGTGCTTCATGCAAAATTTTAGGTCGTTCTATGGTCATTTGCGCAAGTTTTGTAATTTTTTGTAAAACTATGTTAGAGTAGGTATTTACCTTAGCTCATGTTCACCTAGGTACTTTATTACCTTTATTTTATTTATCCTCACCCACTTATGTGTGTGGATATTTCTTTTATCTTATTTAGATATTAGGAGATATTATCTAGTTTTTAGGTATAGTTCTTTCCCTGATCTATGGTATTGACTAGATCCTTGATGTCTAGTTCTCTCATAAATATATGGACTTGACTAGTTCTTTGATGAATAGTTCTTTCCATGATTTATGGCTTGATCTACGACCTTGACCTGGTTCTTAGATTGGTATTCCTTGCTTATATAAGCAAGGCCCATTCTCATTGTATTTAATTGAGTTCCATAATAATATATGTTATTGCTGCTCATTTTTTTTGCAAAGGTTTATGTAAAGTTATTTTGGTGAATTACGTTCATCTTATTGATCTTGGTGTTTGATTAGCATCTGTGTTCTTGGCTTGGTATGATCTCGGTTATCGTTACTTTTAAAGCTGGTCTATTGAAAAGCTCATTTTGAGCTTCTCGACTTCTTAGCAGTCATGAAAAATATAGTGTCTCCTTTAGATAAATAATAGAAGTAATTTTTGAAGAGGATTCCAAGCATGAACTAGTGCAAAAGTCTCAAGTCAATTGGATATGTATTTGAAAAGTTATGAGCACTTTAGTGAAGCATTTTTCTCCCTCATGGACTGTGTTCTAAATCGATGGGAGAAAAAAGGTGCAATTGACTTCAAAATTCTATATTGATCACTTCTAAAGATCTTATTAGTGCATTTATGATGTTTTCAAAGCTCATATGGCATTTGATAGGTCAAAATCTCCTGAAGTGGGATGTGGTAGTTCAAGTCTTGGACCTATTTTGAATGCTTGCTCCTAGTAGAGCCTGGAACATGACTTCAAAAGTGGAGAAGTGGTTGTAACAAGACTCAGACATCCTTTACAAGATAGTTTCAAGGTGTATGATTGGTTGAGATGGTTGGTAGGTAAATATGATGAATTTGTTGGTCTATCTTCTTGATAAGAGGCTCTTGGAGTCTTTTTATGCCTGTCACAAGTATATAGGTGCATTGATCTACACAACAATGTTGAAGCATGACATCTTTATGACAATATCAAGATTTACCAAATATCTAAAAAAATTTAAAACTACTTCAAGATATAAGTCCCTCAAGCAACCTCATGTGCCATAAACCAACTTCTTTTGAACATTGCTCTTTCTACTAGACCAATCTTGGTCTTTTCAATCTTAGTCCGACTATCCAGCTCTTCAATGAGTGTCCTCAAGATTGTACAAGGATTCTTAACATGAATGGAATATTGTAAGTGTTCCTCTTCAATATTTTGTCATGAAACAGATTGAAGCTTTGGGTTGCAATGGTGTTTTTATTCTTCATGTAAGAGACTGTGGACATTTATAATCATTGTCATAGTCTAACTGAATCTGTATCTCATTGTTATCATTTGATTCATGAAGGATGAAGTATGAGGTATGTTTTTATCCCCTCTAAATGAATTTGTAGATGAAAATCATGAGTATGCTCAAGTTTTCTCTCTCAAAAAGTAATCGTATAGGTATCCTCCTCAACCGTGCACTATATCTATGATGTCCAAGGAAAATTTTGAGAACTTCAAACAAGGTGATTAAGTGTAGAAGTTGGAGACTTGTTTTATGAAGACTCAGAAATTTAAAAATTTAAATTCCATTCACATTTTGAGGAGTAATCAATTTTTTTTTGTCTCGGATTTCTATTGTGCCAAAACCTTGAACTAGGGTTTCTGAAAACGTTTTCTTGAAACAGGAGATTTAACCTTCCAATATTCACAAAATTTTGTGTGATTCTCTGTCCAAGCATCATGAGTGTGTTGAGAATATTTCAAATGAAATGATCAACTATGGCAAGATATTTTTATAGTTGAAATTTTGAAATCCTTTCTCGAGTTCACGCTAAACTATAAACACAAGGTTTCTGCATTTTTCTCAAAATATCTTGCAATTTAAAAAAAGTCCTTGGTCAATTCAAGATACTAGGAGAATTAACAAACATTAGAGGGTATTTTATGAGCTTGATCAAGCTCTAGCTCATTCAAGGTGCAAAAATAGATTCAACACAGTCTGAATTTCATTGTAAAAGTTCTTGATAGTATATGGAAGTGCAAAATGAATGGAAGCACAAAGTGAATGTTTGGTTTGAAGCAATGGAGTCCTCTTGCTATTCTTGAAGTAAGGTAAGATTTGACAAATGAATTTGAACAGTAAGTGTCATATCAATAATTTATCTTTCAAATTGGAAGGCCAATAGTCACTACAAGTCTTATCTCATTTAGTCAAGGACAATTGATATATTAAATTGATGTTGAAGAGGCATATGGTTGTGCAAGAAGTCAAAAATGGGCTGGTTGTGAAGGAGCTCAAGTAAGGATGTGAAGAGCTCTTTTGAGATAAAAATAGTATTTAAAAGACACAGTTTGTCTTATTATTTCAAGGTCAATTTATTTTGAGCTTGAATGACAAATTGGGATAAAATATACAATTAAAAAGCTTGATGATAGTTAAAATGTTTTTTTAGAATAGAGGATATTGGAATTATAATAGTCATAAGCATATAAAACGAAGTGAAACATGTCTCTAAATGAGATATATGTATTGGAGCAGTCATAATTTGTGTGAGAAATTTGTGAAACAAGTATGCATGTTGAGAACATGAATTGAAGTTTATTGGTGTAGCAAATAACTATAACATGTCTCGATGAAGTACTATTCTAAAGAAAACATAGATATGACTAGATATGAATATATGATAGAGGTGTGAAGGTTTTAACTATAATGATAAAATAGAGACATGAAGACTGTGGCGAGATGATTCTCGATGTTTGAATGGATGTTTGATTTAAGGAGAAACAAAGGTATAGAAAGGAAAAAGTGAGAGTGTATAGAAAATGAATGTCATGAAGAACAAAAAAAAAAGACATAACAGTTAGAAACAATTTGTTAGGAGAAAATTTTTACAATCAATTCTGGGACTCTAAAAAGTATTGAAAAAAAATATCATAGAAGAAGGTGATGATGCATATGACATGAGACTCAGTATTATGGGAAGGAATATGAATTATTGAATTTATAAAAGATGAAAAACTAGAGAATTAGGTGGTTTGTGATTTGGTGAATTGTGAAGAGCCGAAAAGAGACCATAATCAGTTGATCAAGCAACAAAGAGGCTAGATGGTCATTGTTTACACTTGAATTCTCTAAATAGGTGCTTAGGCTAGAGGAAGTTGGTGTTTCTCTCTATCATCATCGAGTGGGTGCTTGGATAATCAGGGAATGGGTGTTCTTAGTCTAGTGGGTGCTAGGCAAAATATAGAAGTGGGTGCTTCATAGTTTGAGTGGGTGCTCAAACAAGTTGAGATCATTGTAAGACTTTGGAATGGGTGTTCCTAAATAGATATTTTGATTTCAGTGGGTTTTCTCCCTCTAAGGGTTTCCCACCATAAATTTGGTGTCTTATGTACTTTTCTTTTACATGCACTCTAATTTGTTCATGGTTTGATTTTGGTTATAATTAAGAAGGTTTAAATGTTGAAAATTGATCTACATTGATTCACCCCCCTCTTAGTGCTTATGATATCCAACAGAGCATCCTTTGCATGAGAGAGAAAGTATATTAGGATGCCATATGGGTTAGGATAATATAGTAGTTTTTTTCCTCCATTATTTCATTCTTCGAATTTTAATTTGTATGTAATTTGTAATGGTGAAAGTGAAAAGTCATGTAATGAGTGTAATTTGTCAAGTTTGACCAAATAAGAGGGTTTACTAGGTGGAAATGAGTTTTCATATCTTGATAAGGTTATGAATACCATAGAATAAGGCTTGTAAATGAATTGTGAGTTGTTTCACGATGAGATAATCCTATTTTCTTAGTTTAGAAAATGGTTGAGTTTGTATAGGGAAAATTTAGTCAAAATAGGAGCTAATTGAGCTTCCTAAGTAGTAGGTTTAGGAAGTTGATTTGATAAATGATCCTATATGGATCAATAATTTTATGGATAAGGTTTATTATTGTGTACTAAAATGTAAATAAATAAATTAGGAGGTTTAAAATAAGAATATATCTATGTTTGTGTGAATTTTTACATCTTTTTCTTGTATTGTGTGTGAGGGTTTCAACAGGGGCAACAAGATAGAAAACCTATAGTATGATAAAACTGAATTCAGACCCATAATTTCATCAAAAAATATTGAGGAGAAGACTAAAAATCGAATGCAATTTATTTGAACTCTTGAAATTGAGTTTGAAGGTTTTATAGCAATTTTTCCCTCCTCGTGCCCTAACTAGGCAAAGCATAGCTCTTATTTTACATAATGGAATTCACTAAAATTTAAAACCAATATCTAACCCAATGTGAAGATAATTTCTGCAAAGTTTCAGATCAAAACAACATGTGTGGAGATAGATATCTCTACCCAGAAATTTCCATGTTTTGGGAGCTAAAACAAAGATCGGTGATAGGTAAGAAATTGATGAATTCTTCACCAAATGAATGTTTCAAAGCTTGTAAATGATTTGGATGATGTTATAGAGCCATTTTAAGGTGTTTATAAGGTTTCAAAGGTTTCGGAAGTACCTAGGTTAGTTAAGTGTCACAAGAGCTAATTAAATTTAGGCCTAAGGCAAAGTTGCCGTAACCTTGTTTCTCTAGTTATTAAAAGAGAATTCTTAGGCAAAGTTTCACATGTTCTTACCTTAGTGTAGGGGTGTGGTAACAATGGTTAGAATATTACGATAATTGTATTATTGAGGTAAAATGTCAAGAGATCTAATTCTAAGACCTCTTAGACCAAGGAGTAACAACCAGAATCAAGTAAGACTTCATAACACATTGAGAAAATGGATGCCTATGAGTTCTTGAAAGGCGAAGCTAGTGATAGTCAGTGAGGATATAATGGAAAATGATAAGAAATGATCTATTCCTTGGAGGATTAGGAGATCTATAGGGGCCAAGAAAAGTTGTAACAAGTATTAGGAAGGATCATATACCAAAGATTTAGTTGTGATAAGAGTTGGACCGAGATAAGATTGGCATCAATGTACAAGGTTTTAAGGTTAGTAAATGAGGTGTTACAAATATATTGTGTAACATTATTAATAAATTGTAATATTATTAATAATGAGTTAATACAACTCATATTAATAATATAGTTAATAGTTGTGTGTGAGTGAAGTTGTTGAATAAACAACTCACGTAGCTATTTTGGTTTGAGAGATATTAGGAGATAGGTTTGAGAGATTCATGGAGAGTGATATGAGGGATTGAAGATGAAGTTTGAATCCACCTTTGTAGGAGATCAAACATTATAAAATGTAACCTCTATCATTGTAATTGATATCTGAATGAATTCTTAATTTCTATATATTATTATTCGGTGTTTATTTCTCATATTATTGTGCAGTTTTTATCAGTGGTGTCAGAGCAGCTTCTGATCCATATTCCATGTAGTCAAATCATTTCAAGCATCCGCCATTGAATCCCATGTGCAAATCTATCACAAGGAAATGGTGGACAATTGATTTTGGTCTTCGATTCTGTAGTGATCATTCTACTACATGACGTTTTCTGCTTTGCATTTGGTGCACACTCACCGTCCATCGTGATCTGCTCCTTCACCATCACTATTTTGTTCATGATTTTTTCCACGCAGTCACGGAAATTGTGAAACCGCGGGTTAAAAATCTTTTGTTCTAGTTTTTGCCATTTTTGGATGTAGTAAAAAAACACAAGGAAAAATTTTCTTTTCCATTTTTGGAAAGGGGTCTGGAAAGATGTTGGATTTAAAATTTGTAGTTACCATAACTTTCAGCTGGTAACTCAGATTGAGATGATATTTTTTTAAAAATGTGTGTTTTTTTGAGCTCTTTGCATTGATAATATCAAAAATTGTAAAAAAATTAAAAAAAAAAATTGACTCACGGACGCATTTTCGGTGGAAACCGACGTCCATTGTTTTACTATGGATAAGTTGATACGAATTGAAAAATTCAAAGGCAAAGATTTCCATACATGGCAGGTTAGAACTCAATTGTTGCTGATTAACAAAGATCTATGGGAGATTGTAGAAGGAAAAATCAATAAACCACATGACGTAGATGAAGCAACAAAATGGGAAAGCAAGGATCGAAAAGCAACAACGATTATTGGCCTAGGTTTATCTGATGCCTACCTACATCACATAGATCTAACAAAGACATCACATTTGATCTGGAAAACATTGAGCAAACTTTTTGGGTCACAAGTAGAGAGTGCAACAGTGGCACTCAAGAAAAAGTTGTTCGGACTCAAAATGGAGGAAGGAGAAAGTATGGTGGAACATATCAGTAAGTTTCGTTCTATTTCAAATCAATTAGCTGGAATCAAATTTGATGTTCTTGATGATGATGCAAAAGTGGTATTACTTAATAGCATGCCTCCTAGCTATTCTAATATGGTATTCACTTTGAGAAAAATAAATCTGAGTCTAGAGGATTTAATTTCTTCTTTGATAGAAGAAGAAAATAGAACCAAGAAGATTGATCTAGAAGAAACTGCAATGTATGGTAGAAACAAATCATATGCTAAAGGAAAATTCAAGCCTTCTTTTAAACAAAAATCAACCTCCCAAGGTCCACAAAAATTTCTTTGTCACTATTGTAATGTTCCTGGACATGGTATTATGTATTGTAAGAAAAGAGCACAAGATTTAATTGATGGTAATTTGAAGGATAAAGCCTTCATTTCTGAAAAAAAGATGAAGAAAGTGATTGGGATATGAATTCTCCCCACTCTGATAATGAGGAAACAAATGCTCAACAAAGTGATGAAGACTTCTTGTATTAAGTAAAGAGTGCATTCATTGGAGGACGGAGGCAATGGAGGCTAGAGGTCAATCAACGACCTCTCGTCAGTCACCAATGATGGGGCCACACGAAGCTATGGTGGCTATGTGTGTGTGTGTGTGTGTGTGTGTGTGTGTGTGTGTGTGTGTGTGTGTGTGTGTGTGTGTGTGTGTGTGTTTTATTTCAGATTTGTAGTTTATTTCAGTTGTGTGCAATATGATTTCAGAGTTCCTATTTGAATAAGTGAAATGTTCACATTGAGGGGGGGAACTGGAACATGGTCTCAATGTTCAATTTTCCCTCTATTCAGTTTGTATTCAGTAAGCAGTGGTTCCTACATATTCCCTAAAGGAAAGACATAGTGGACAGATGAAAGCACAAAGGAAAAGCAACAACATGATTTTTGGGTTGTTGGTTGTCCTATAAAACCATCCTTGTTGAGGTTGTTGGTTGTCCTTGTAAAACCATCCTTGCAGGTTGTTGGTTGTCCTACAAAACCATCCAGATCATGAGCATGCATAGGTGACAAGCTGCAAAAGGAAGTGTGATTATTTTTTCTACATTGTCAACATTAGGGGAGTGTATATGGGAATTAATAATGTTAACAATAGGGGAGTGAATGTTACAAATATATTGTGTAACATTATTAATAAATTGTAATATTATTAATAATGAGTTAATACAACTCATATTAATAATATAGTTAATAGTTGTGTGTGAGTGAAGTTGTTGAATAAACAACTCATGTAGCTATTTTGGTTTGAGAGATATTAGGAGATAGGTTTGAGAGATTCATGGAGAGTGATATGAGGGATTGAAGATGAAGTTTGACTCCACCTTTGTAGGAGATCAAACATTATAAAATGTAACCTCTATCATTGTAATTGATATCCCAAATGAATTCTTAATTTCTATATATTATTATTCGGTGTTTATTTCTCATATTATTGTGCAGTTTTTATCATGAGGTAGTGTTTAATTTCTTCTAGATGATTTATCATGGACTGGATAACATAGAGAGATTATAAGACCTAATAAAAGATATGAATTTGAAAGTAAAGTTGGAGGACATGTCAGTCCCAAAGTGTACAAGTTGGCTAGGACAAAATATATTATCTAGAACAAACTATGCGACCTTGACCAGAGAAGGATAACATGTAATTTGAAAAATTTGGACTTGTCATTGGATGTTTGTCTATGGATTTTATGCATTGTGTTCTTAGAATTTGATGACATGTCATTGTGTAAGGATAAACAAGCTAAACAAGAGACCTCAAATTGTGCTAAGTGGGAATGGGAAAGTTGTATTTATATTAGCAAGAATGCATTGTCAAAACTAGCAATGTCAAAGAGTGAATGCAAAAATTGAGTATCTATATTTTCCCTCCCTTTAAGAATGAAATGTAATTCCATGAATGAAGGGAAAGATATCTTAGTGTGTAGAAACACTTTGTCTTCACTTGAATGTTGTTTTACAAAATATTTTTGTGCTTGGTGTTGGCATGCTCCATGATAAAACCTACAACATGGAGTGTATTCAATGTCCATGATAAAGAATTAAACTTTAACTAAAATGTAAAGTGTAATACGAAAGATTTGCATTTTCATAAGAATGAAATGAAAGAGATGTAAACGAGGAATGAATACACGTATTTGTTTGATGGAGGAGAAATGCTTATGCTTTTATTGCGCTTGAAGATTTGCTTTATTGAATTTTCAGAACTTTTACAAAGGATTAGTGATGATTAGTCCCTAATTGTGTCAAGGAGAAACTAGAGTGTTAGGTGCATACACTCCAACACGAAATGCTAAATAAAGAAGAAGAAGAATGAAGTTCAAACGCCCCCACTAAATGTAGACACAAAATCATGCACTTTGTGTCATTATTTAGTCCTGGTATCATACTACTATTCATATGGTTATTAAGTGAAAAGAGTAATAATTAACCCATGTATTTGGCCATTTTTACATTTCTTGATTTCGTACTTCTCCTTACACCTACACTTGCCCAATCTGCATTGTCATTTTACATTTTTTCCTATTTTTTATGGGGCACCCCAAGAGCCTTGGTCCCCTTTGGGGTGCCCTGATCATCTTTGCACTTTACTCTCACCTTTTGGGAAATTTCTATCCATTTTAGATTTCTATCTTTTTGGTGGTCGGCCTTTTCGGGGTTAATTACAAAATTAGAACAAGAGACCCATATAAATATAAAGTTATGTGACCATAATGAGGGACAAAGCACTAAGCATCTATAATCACCATTTAGAGTTACATCCATCAAAGGAATCTAAAGCTATATTTGCATCCATCTATCTCCATCACAAAGAACACAAGGCTAGTTCATCTACATCACACTTAATAGGAGGGGAGTCTATTGTTTCCATGTACACATTTACTACACTCTACATCTAGTTATTTGATCACTACTTGACAAAGTGTGACTGACACAAGAGCAACCTAGGGCATAATTACACGCACGCGTGCATGTGCACACACACACACCTAGAACTACATTGGGTCTGAGATGTAGTGCAACACTGAGTGATAAGTCCATCAATTTGGAAGCTGAGGAAAGTCTAACCCTTCATATGCATATTTAATTTTTAGGGTTTTGATGCTTTGTTTGGGGTTTTACAAGTGATTCTTCCATCTCATATTCAGAGTGACATTTGGCACGGTTCGGTGACATTAGTGTGATAAGAAGAAAACATAGGTGAATGTCTAATGATACCTCAAAGGAGGTTTTCTAGTCAATTCCACAAACTAGGGCACCTAGATCTCAAACTAGGGTGCCCACGGGTGCCCTATCCCTTTCCAGGCTTCTGTGCAGTTGTTTCCTCCTCCTGTTCACTTGGTCTACACTGCAACATAGTCCCGTGACATCTACAAATCACCTAAGGCTTTTCTTAACCCTTATTACACATTAGGGTTTAATATTTTCTATCTTAGTTTACTTGGGTGTATTTATGTATTTTATTGTTCTATTTATTCAATTATTTTATTGCTCCTATAACACTAGATTACACTAGAAAATCTTATTTTAGTTAATCATTTTGGTGAACTTGATCTTCAAATACACTTTCTCTTTGGGCCTTTTCTTCGTATTTCGTCACTCATAGTGGTTATTTTGGGTCTTTTCAATATTGTGAGCTTCCTTCATTCACCCGTAGGGTTTCTAAACCAATGGTTGATATCCCTACTTCTGTAGCTACAACTGAGAATCCCTTGGATACATCTCGCCAAGTTCCTCTTCATGAAATAGAATCCTTTGGTAGTGAAAATTCCTATGATGAAGATACCAATGTTGACCAAGACCAATTAAATACACTTACTAATTTTTGACAAGATTTGCGTGATAATCCTGCTCATCTTTGTATGTCCTACATGCTTTGATTGCTGCTAAGAATGCTCGTGATGCTTCAGCCTCTATAGTCACTCATTCTTAAGCTATCATGGTTTCCATCCCACCCATTCATGTTTCATCTCCCATTCCTACCACTACTATTCCTGTCATTCACCCTACCACTCCTAATATGCATCCTGAATCTTCTTCATGTTGGGGTTAACCATATAACAATGTTGCATAGATCTAAAATTAGATAAAGCATACAAGAAATGAATGTGGAAATAAACTAGAAGATAAAATAAACAAGAGAAATATAACTCCAAATTTAATGTGGTTCACCCAGTGTGGGCTACATCCACCAAAAAATGGCCAATATTATTAGTCAATGCTTTACAGAGGACATATAATGAATATCTTCCATCTTCCAACACCTCATAGGATGTTTAATGCTTTTCCCTCACTCACGTACACTTTCTTTCTCACCAAGGAAACTCTCATACAAAGAATTGCTTCTTACTTGATTACTTTCCCTCATATAATGCTTACATGCATTAATAATTATTCTAGGCAAATAATTATGCTTTTATAATCAAGAAATAAAATTTAAAGAAAAATATTTATTCTAATTCTTGGCCAAAAAAAAAACGTCACCGCACGAATGACACGATGTCGGTTCCTTCGTGCGACCCTTGACCAATGCCAGCTTGCTTCTTGATCGATACCGGTCATCCCCGATCGATGCCGATCACCGTGTAGTCTAGAAACATTGTAAAAGAAATATTTCTATGAAGAAATTAAGATCCACACTCAAAAATCTCCCACTTGGAGATCAATTTCTACACTATAGTGTACAACACCATCCTTGATCCTTTTCCTTAGCTTGTTTCTTCTTCTTCAAGTCTCAAACTCGAAGACCAATAGAAGTGGAGTGAAGCTCCAAATTCTCCTTTGTCAATGGCTTCATCAACATATCCACAGGGTTCTCATCTAGTATGGATATTGTTCAACTTCATTTTCCCCTTCTCTAATACCTATCATATGAAGTGACATCTTAACTAAATGTATTTAATTCTCGAATGAAACACCGAGTTCTTTTCTAGATGGATTACGCTTTGACTATCAATGTATATTCTACAATTCTCTTGATCCTTACCCAACTCTTCCATGAACTTTCTCATCCATATCATTTCCTTACTAGCTTCTCATAGCTACAACATACTTTGTATCTATAGTAGACAAATCCACAACCTTCTACAATCTTAAAATCTAACTAACTTTGTCATTCTAGCTATTGTGAAAACATAACTAGTGGTTCTCCTCCTACCATCAAAATCTCCAACTATATCCAGATCAACATAGCCATGTAACAAATTATATGACCCTCCATAACATAACTCCATGCCATATGTCCCTCTCAAATACCCGATAATCCATTGGATTGATTTCTAATGTTCTTCACCCGGATTAGCCATAAACATGCTCACAACTCTTACTACCTATGTAATGTCTTATCTTGTACAAATGATGGAGTACATAAGACTTCCTTCCATAGAAGCATAGGGAACACATGCCATGTAATCAACCTCCTTATGTGATGTAGGATAATGATATTTGCTCAATTTGAAGTGTCCATCCATATATGTACTAATAAGTTTTGAATTTTGCATCTTAAATATTTCCAACACCTTATTGAAATAAGCCTCCTAAGACAAATACAACTTCTTGTTTTTCCTGCCTCAGTGAATTTGCATGCCAAGGATTTTCTTTGCAGCTCCCAAATACTTCATTGCAAATGTGTGAGCTAGCTTTTCTTTAATCTCACTAATGTCTTGCATACTAGATCTTGCAATCAACATATCATCCACATACAATAATCAAATAACATAGCTCCCATTTTTAAGTTGCTTGAAATAAACACAATGGTCAAATTCACATCTCATATAACCATGCTCATACATAAAACTGTCAAATCTAAAATACCATTACCTTAGAGCTTTCTTGAGCCCATATAGGCTCTTTTTCAATCTACACACAAGTTTCTCCTTACACTTGACTTTGTAACCAAGCGATGATTGCTGCATATAAATATCTTCTTCCAAATCACCATGAAGGAAATCCATCTTAACTTCAAGCTGTTCTAAATGTAAATCTTCTACTAAAACCAAACTTAGAATAGTACGAATAGAAGTCATCTTAACTATAGGATTAAAAATATCATCAAATTCAATACTGCTTTATGTGCAAAAATCAATTTACCACAAGCCTCACCTTGTACCTTTTCATCCACTCTCTTCTTCCTTTATCCTCGTAAACCCATTTATTTTACGTTCTCTCTTACCCGCTGACAACTTGACAAAATCCCATGTATGATTCTATTCCAAGGATTCCATCTCCTCATCCATGTCATTCTCCCCCGCTTAAGGGTATCCACCTACATTACTTCTTCAAAGATTTCTAGTTCACCACTATCAGTTAATAATAAATAAGAGAAATAAGGTGAAAATATCTCTAGAGGTCTACTTACCCTTTGTGACCTTCTAACCGATATCTATGGTATCGGGGCTCAATTTGTGCTTGTTGCACATTCCTATCAATCTCTCGATAGTTACCGATGCCGGTCAATTTTTGTCGACTTTGGTTCTATAACTGATCATGGTTCCTTTGTCTAATTTCTAGTTGCGGTTCCCTAACCGACACTAGTTACAAGATTACCGATAGCGGTCCCTATAGGTGTTTATCTTGTACCCAAACCTAGTGATTGATACTAGTTTCCCCAGATCGACACCATCTTTTGTAGAACCGATGCTAATGTCTATAGATGTCTATTTCAGATTTGAAAGTTTATTTTCCTTCAAAATATCATCAACATGTTCATGTTTAGGCACCAAAACCTGATCCTTGTACATTCTATTTTCATTCCAATCAACATCATGCCTCCTAACAATATTATAATCTTCTAAATCCCAAAAATTATATCTGAAATCACCAGAGCCATAACCAATGAAAGTACATCTCTTAGATTTAGCATCCAAATTCTTCCTATTTTCCTATCAACATGCACAAAATCTTTTGAGCCAAAAAGTATAGGAAAAGAAAGATCTACCTCTTTTCCGCACCAATCTTCTTTTGGTATTCCACCATCCAAAGTTGTTGAAGGCCCGCGATTAATAAAGTACATTGTTATATCCACTTCTACCCAAAACTTCAAAAGTAAGTGACATGTATCCTCATACTTCTAGGTCATTCCATGATTTTCCTTCATTCTTTCTAAGTAACACTATTCTCCCGTGGTGTTCGAGGAACCATCCTTTCTCTATGTATTCCATTCACTCGAAAAATAATCATTGAAATCCTTGTTGCAGACTCACCACCATATTCGGATCTAAGGCACTTTAACTTTAAGTTTGTTTCATTTAACACAAGGAATTTCCACCTTTTAAAAGTCTCAAAAACATCGATTTACGCTTAATACAATAAATCCATACCTTTCTTGTGGAATCATAAATAAAATTCACATAATATTGGGATCCTCCAATAGAATCTACCCGGATGGTCACCACACATCCGAGTGTACAAGCTCCAATTTCTAGTCCTTCTTTATTGACCTAACCTTGTGAAATCACACTCTCTTCTACTTTCCAAATATGCAATGCTCATATAATTCAATATCTAACATTTCAAATATGATAACTTACCATTAACCTTTAAGATATGCATTCCTTTTTCTCTCATATGGCCTAATCGGTTATGCCACATGTTTGCATATGAATTTGTAATAGATAGCACATAAAAGGAATCATTAACACGAGATAGATAGATATACATTTCTTACCTTGTTTCCTCTTGCCACAAAAGAGGCTCCCTTGGTGACCTTCCAAGAATCAACTGTGAATGTAACCACGCATCCAGATTCACCTAGTTGTCATGCGAGATATTATATTTATCTTGAGGCTTGACACATTCCTCACATCTTTCAATACCCATGGATTTCCATTCTGTAACTTTATATGAACATCACCTTTACTAGTAATATTTCATGGCTCATCATCTCCTAAATAAACATGTCCAAAATCACCCTAAACATAATTTCTAAAATAACCCTTATTAGGGGTAGCATGGAAAGAAGCTCCAGAATCTAAAACCCAAGATTCTAATTTATTATCCAAGGAGAGAATAAGGGCATCTTGCTTTACCTTTTCACTTGCAATGTTTGCCTCTTTATCTTTTTCTTTACCTTTGTCTGGTAGATTCTCTTTGTTTTCCTTAGACCAACACTCCTTTACGTGTCCTCTCTTTCCACAATTCCAAAAAGTAAATCTCTGAACTTGGATCTAGATCTGCCATTCCTTGACTTTGATTTCCCATTCTTCTTTCTCTTTGATGATCTCTCCTTAGATCTTCCCATGTTCTCTACATTTAAAGCATTTCCAGATGATGTTTCTCCTAAAAATTTCCTACGTATTTCCTCATTAAGGATTACACTAACCACATCATTAAAATTAAAACCATTAGAAATAGATGTTGTATTACTAAACATTATTACCAAGTTATCCCAACTATCTGTAAAAAACATAAGAATAAATGTTCTTTCACTTCATCATTAAATGGAATTTCTACCAATTTTAATTGATTTACAATAGACTAGAAATCATTCAAATGATTATATACTGATCCACCTTCTTACATCTTAGAATAAAACAATTTATTCATCAAATAAATCTTATTCAAAGCACTAAGAGTTACATACAAATTTTATAAAGATTTCATCAACTCTATCATGGTTTTTGCATTTGTAAAATTTGAAGCCACCGTTGTTGCCAAACTCAATCTTATTGTTGATAAGAGAATACTTGTTAAAGAACACACAAGGAGTCTACATGGGAGAGAAGGCTAGGATCAAGGGCGTGGAAGGATAGGAAGGACCCATGCATAGAAGGAAAGTTCAACTTTCAGGACTTAGCCGATTTTGAGCATGGAGACCTATTTTTAGAAGATGGCATGTAGAACACACCAATGATACAGAGACATGTACACCATGCATTTTCTATCTTTGGAGGAGTGGATCAAAGAATTTTTGCATGGAGATGAGCTAAGAATAGAATTGACACTTCAGTTAACTATAAGAGGTCTATAGATAGCACACTTGTATGTGTGGCTATGCCTAAAAATGGCATGTGGCTATAAATAACATGCGACCTATTTCTAGAATAGATAAGCAATGAAGGGAAAGTCCTCACCCTATATAAATGATGTTAGGTATATAGTAAGAGGTGTGTGTGTGTGTGTGTGTGTGTGTGTGTGTGTGTGTGTGTGTGTGTGTGTGTAATAGAGAATATATAGAGTGTGTGTATGTATGTGTGGCAAAGAGATATACACATATGAATAAATTATCTATATCGATTATATATGCACATCAATATAGATTGACATTACTATAAGGAGCTTACGTATTATTTATTAATAGATGGAAGATATTGGCTAAATCTAAGTGTCATTATGTGTGTAGTTGCGTAGTACATGTTATTAATTCAATAATGATTACTGTTTAAGCTTGTTATTTCATAGATCCGAGCTTAGTATGCATTATAGAATGATGGTTTAGTTATGAATCTATATGTTTCTTCCTTCATCTTTGCTAACATCCTGCTACAACAACCCTAAAGAGAGACCTGGTACCTTGTGCCCTTCGAGTGAGCACTCGGTCAAGGTGAGTGATGTGCCAACATGACTAGGGTGTTATCTCGGTAAATTATAGGCTACATCATTGGTTCAGTTTCTAGGACCTCTTTTTCGATTGTTTTCGGGATGGTTCACAATGAAAATGTACTAGTTAACTCTAGCAAGTATTGAGGAATGGATACATGATCTCGAAGGAAGAGTATGCATGGTGGTTCAAAGAGTGGATCTGAGTTTAACGCACGCACTTGGGTAAAATAAAATTTGTATGAAATCTTATATGAGATATTTTTCGCTATCTTTCTAGTAGAACTATACAAGTGGCTTACTACTTATGCTTCTCAACAAAACTGGAGGTATCGCATACTTGTCTGGACACAAGAAGAATTTCAGGCCCTTTATGATGCTGATATGATCTGGACTCACCCTATGGATACATGGTTTCATGATGTTCTAAACAGTTATATTATGGAATATTCAATTTCAACGTACTCTTACCCAGGTAGGTAGCTGCATTCCAATTTTGTGGTATCCAAGGGAACATATTTGCAAGATATTATGTTGGTTATCAAGATCTTGATGGTAACTCGAACCTAGAGAATAAACCAATGACTAACTAAACTTCACCACACATGAGGGAAGGAACATGTTTGGTGAAATATGGCAGACCTAGCGGAGAGAGGCAGAGAGAGGAAAGTCGGCTTAATTTAATTGAGGTACATGAGAGGGAGATAGAGAAGCAACGCGTTATGTTGCGAAAGTATGGCATTAAGGAGAGAGATGATTCATGAAGGATTTACTACTCACGTAGGAGACGCAGAGCTAGAGCATCAGGAACTCCCCCATCTTAGAAAGCATGATAGATATCCCCCCTTGGCCTCACATAGAAGTGTGCCAAGAGACTACCTGGACTATGGGCACACATCTTAATCCACCTGGTGACCTAGCCCTTGACTTGGTTTTCTAGTATCTAGTATGATAAGTAACTAGAAAGATAATTTGGGAAGTAGGAGAGTAGGAGTAAGTTAGGGATTAAGTACATCAATGACAGGACATACAACTTCAATGATATTTGGAGGAACATTCTTAGGCGCATCATCCACATAGAATGTGAGCACAAAAATGCTAGATTCACCTCTGGAAGTGGAACTACCTCACAAACTATAGGGGTTCAAGTATAGTACTACTATCGAGCACATGGGAGTACATCTATAGGTCCTATTCCAACTACAGGTGGAGGATCAGGAGGTATAAGTGGTTCTAGTTTCGGTGGATCTGGTGGTTCTGGAGGTAGAGGGAACATAGGAGGTTCTGGATCAGGTGGTCAAGGTCCGCAGCAACCACAGAATATCTATATGGAGATGTCTCTTCGTCTCCCGAATATAGAGGTATAGAGGATGCTGCCGAACATGTGCATATGTGTGAAATCTTGTGGCACACTAAAGGGATCACGGTTGTTGAGCGTAAGGTAAGTCAGTTTGCTACTACGTTACAGGGGACGTGCACACAGCTGGTATAGGAAGTTTGACCCTGATCAAACTTGCGTGGATTATGTAGCATTGAAGGATGATTTCTTAAAATATTTCCATATCCCCTGAATTTGAGCATAAGAATATTAGTGCACTCAAGGATATCAAGTAGGGCCCTACCGAGAGTGTAAGTGAGTATTATGCTCATTTTAAGACACTTCTATCTAAGCTATCTTATGATATTCATGCTATCCAACATGCACAATGGTTCGTTGGGGGATTGATTACACCTTTTAGGAGGGCACTGTCACATAAGACATACACTGATCCGTGTGAAGCACTTGAAGAAGATTTACGTGCTGAGGTAGTTGGGAGCATTAACACTAGTGTTAGTCCATTCCTAGAGGCACATATTATGGCTATGGTAAAACAGTTAGAGAAGCTATCGAGAAATTCATCCCATGAAACATGCTCGGGAATTTGGTGTACATATTTTGAAGTGGAAGGTCGCACCAAGGATAGTTGCCCTCGTATAGCTATACGCTCATTACTGTTGAACTATGAGATTTGTCATTTGAATCATGATGCTAGTCACTATCCTTTGTTACATCGCGCGATAAGGAAAAATGTATCTTGCTTTTACAATATTTACAGGTCCACGACCCATGATACTTTGAGGATTATCGGTTGATTGGTCAGATCCAGGATGCTATAGACATTGGGGTATGACATAAAAGTATAAAAGATAATTCTAAGGGTAAAAATGAGAACCATGATCGGGATCATAATCAAATGCACTATGACAAGAATGAAGGGCATTTTGAAGGAGGTCATGGAAGGGGACGTGGATATCATGGTGGATATGGAGGATGAGGTCGTGGTGGAGGAAGAGGTGAGTTCCCTCATGGAACATGTTATACGTGCGGATCTCCTGACCACTATAGGTGTGAATGTCCTTAGAATATTGCATGTTCTTTCTGCGGAAAGAACCATAGCTATGAAGAGTTCCCAGACTTATATGAGCATTTGAGTAAGAAACATAAGCAAGAAAAAAAGGTGCCAGGGATGGTTAGAATCCAGTGTGTGGTAGAAGATCAGTGGATTCCCAAGATAGTAGAAGGACCTGAGGCATTGATAGTGAAGATTACTACAAGTGTTGAACCAGGTGCGCGTAAGAGAGGCATTGCAACATAAGCCTATGATCACCAAGGAGGAAATTTTGCATGCAAGGTACCCATATCTACTCATTAGAAGGAAGTTTACTAGGTTACCATGGAAGTGCTAAGGAATCTTCATGGTGAAATACAAGACCTAAAGGAGCGAAGAAAGCATCGAGACAGGTCAAACTGATGTCAATGATCTCGCGAGAGGCATGTAAGATGTTGTGCAAGGAGAACCTTATTCCACTATTAGGAAGTTAGTTAAAAGGGAACACTCCGCGCACAAGTCTTGAGACCGAATGGTAGATTCTCGCATGCAAATCTTCCCCTTAATAGCCTTGACTATGACAAAGAAATTACTCAATGCTATTGTAGATGGGTGACTGTTGAGCAACATATTTATTAATAAAGGTGCAGAAGTAAATGTGCTTACATTAGATGCATGGGTACAAATGGGGAGGCCTCCATTGTAGCCATCATCTAATGTGTTATTTATGGCAAACCGGACTAAGGCCAATCCCATTGGAGTTTTTAAAGATGCATCTATAACTATACAAAGGGCCAAGTTCACTGGGATTTTGAGGTATTAGCACTTGCATAAGCGAGACAATTTTCCAGCCTGCTTGACGCCCTTAGTGTTATGAGAATAATCCCGATTTGAGGTTCAATAAGGGGTATATCCACTTTGAAAACAAGGATGAAATTGTTGTGATACCCTTGATAGATGGGAAGTCTACACCATATGTTGAGCCTCTAAGTGAGGAGGGCTTAAACAAAGTTTATGTATGCACTATTCAGGACCCAGAGGTCAATGAGCCATCAAAAGAAGGCATCCTACAATGGGAGGATTCTAATTATATTAGTGATACTATAAGTATTGCTTGTGATAATTGGGCTCATGGTACATATGAATTGGTAGGACGTGAGGCAAAAAGCGTGATTACACGCAGGAATGGATTTCGTTCAATTTTATGGATAGGTAGCAAAATACCTTGGTATACAGGGGTAGAAGATCTTCCTACATTTTTGAAGGCCATGGAAACAAAATGGACATATCAAACTAAGAGAAGATATATGTTAGTATATACCTTGCGCGGGACGATAGCGCGCTAGTGGGTTGTCTATAGAGGTAATCTTATAAACTGGGAAGAGATTGGAATCAATTTGTGTACTAGGTTTATAAGGAACAATGCACCAATGTAAATCTACACTTATCATGGTGATTAACCCATTCAACATCATATTTAGCAGTGTGAGAGACTCTAGACAACAGGACAAGAAACATTACCACCTTTACTCTAGGTGCATCACCTATATTATACGCTACAAGGATATGCACACGCCTGGTATGTATATGCATAACTACATTGAGAGAGTGGAAACTTGCAAGATTTGATTGTAGGAATGATCCATACTTTTGAATACTTCTTGACTAAACCTCATGTAGAAGAGGCATTAAAATTTGTCAAGCACTTAACTATGGGAGATAGTGCAAAAGCAAAAGAGCATATTCAGGAATTATTTGGTGAGATAGAGTTTGGAGCATGTTTTGAAAAGGAAGAAGAACTGGACTCCATACTACTTTAATGCACTTGCCTTGAGAAAGAGAAAGGAAAGATGGTTTACATCGTAGATGATGAGGAAGTTGAGAACCTGGATATTGAACATTCATAAGGGGTGTGTAAGGTCCTGGACAGTATAGAAAAGGATACATGCACCTATCATGAACCCATGAAAACAAAGAAGGTGAATATAGGTTCGGAGACTGAACCTAAAGAGGCCATAGTTGGGGACTACTAATGGTCGACTCGAGAGGTAGCAAAGATCATTGAGTTACTCGGGGATTATCAAGACTTATTCCCTCGGGGTATCATGAACTTAAAAGTGTGCATACATCACTTAGGGAAATGAAGATAAAACTTAAGAACAATGTACGACCAGTCAAAAGGAAACCTTATAGAATGAATCCTAATTTACACAAAAAGGTAAAGGAAGAGATTGATAAAATGTTGAAATATGGAATTATCAAGCCCCTTGATGAGTCAGAATGGGTTAGCCCAATGGTGATCAGTATCAAGAAGGATGGACGAATTAGAATATGTGTGGACTACAAAGAGCTAAATGCTACATGTATCATAGATCCATTCCCTACACCATTCACTGAGGAAATACTAGAAGGTGTTGCAGGGCACGAAATATATTCCTTCACAGATGGGTTTTCTAGGTATCATCAGGTTAGGATTGCTTAGGAGGATCAAGAAAAGAAAACATTTACTATTGAATGGGGTAGTTTTGCCTATATTGTGATGCCTTTTGGATTGAAAAATGTGCCTACTGTATTCTCACGCATAGTTGTTTAGGAATTCAAAGTCTTTATTCACAAATTCTTACAGTCTACCTAGATGATTGGACAAGATATGGCCTTGTGAAAGATCATTACAGCAATCAGGCTTAATGTTTGAACGATGTAGATAGTTGAGTATCTCTTTGAACATCAAGAAGTGCATATTTGCTACACCATTTGGAATATTGTTAGGAAATATAATTTGTAAGGAAGGTTTTCTAGTTGATCCAATGAAGGTTGTAGTCATATTAGGCCCGGAAGTGCCTATCACCAAAGTCGTGTGTAGTTTTTTAGGTCATACATGATATTATAGAAAATTCATCAAAGGGTATGCCAAAATTTTTGTGCCCTTACAAGAATTAATCAAGGAAAAGGTACATTTTATTGGGGAGAACCACAATAGTTCACGTTTGAGATATTAAAAGAGAAACTTACTACCACACCCATCCTACGCTTTCCCTCATGGGATAGACATTTCATGTGCATGTGGACACTTCTGGTATGGCCATTGGTGCTGTGTTAGCTCAACCTAGTGAAGGTATTATAGATCATCCAATCTATTTTGATAGTAGGGAAGCTAACTCCTTCGAACGGATTTATACAACTACGAGAGCGCGGAGCTTTGTCCATGATCTATGCATTGCACAAGTTTTGATAAGATTGTTAGCAACACCATTTGTGTTTTATACGAGATCACATGGCATTGAAGTACTTAGTAAACAAGCCCGTATTACATGGGCACATATGCAGATGGATGCTCCTATTTCAAGAGTTTAACTTCACATTTGTGGTGAAGCTAGGGAAAAGCAATTCTAGACCAGACCATTTACCTAGAATCAACTCAAGAGAGGAAACATATAAAATTGAAGAAACCATGCTAGATGCACAGTTGTATAGGTTACAACATGTGCCCATGGAATTATAAGACATTGTTGTCTTTCTACATATAGGTATGACACCAAAGAGAATGAAAGCATCAAAAAGAAACATCTTACTATACGTGCGACACCATTTATGTTAATTAGTGGTGACCTCTATAAGTTAGGAAGATATGAAGTATTACATCATTGTGTACTAGAGCATGAGTTATAGGATATTATGGAAGAAGCTCATGGTGGTATTGTAGGAGGCCATTATCTAGGTGATGCGACTTCCTAAGATCCTACTTGCTTTGGATTATGGTGGGAGACATTGTATAAGGATCAGTAATGAATATTGTAAGGCATGTGATCATTGTCGACCTAAGAAAACATAGGGCGGAGAGATGAGATGCCTTTGAGACTAATTCCTAGTGTCAAACCATTTGATAAATGGGACATTGACTTTGTAGGACCTATTTTTCCTACCCCCGCAGTCCTGGATTGTGCTATATCATTACTTGCACATATTATCTCACATGGTGGGTAGAAGCAGCACCTACGAAGGAATGTATAATAGCTACAACAACTAGGTTTCTATGGGAGAATGTTCTTACAAGATATGGATGTCCTTTAAGATTGACAAGTGATAGGGGTACACACTTTTGATTGAGATAATTATGATCCTATTAGATGAGTTTATGGTTGCACACCATAAAACTACACCTTACCATCCTCGGAAAATGGAACTGTGAGGTATTTCAACAAGATTTTGAGCCCGAATTTGACAAAAATCTATGATGTTGGATGAAAGGATTGGGATGAAAAAGTGTTAGCTGTTATTTGGGCTTATAGAATAACTTACAAGAGATCGAACACAACCACAACATTTAAGTTGGTGTTTGGCACAGTAAGTCGTTCTCCTATAGAATTTATGTTACCTTCTTTGCATAGTGTGCACACTAGAGATCTAACTGATGAATAGGATTTAGAAGAGTGTATTGAGAATATGATTCAACTGGATGAGTGCCGAGCCATAGCACGATGGATTCAGAAGTAGGAAAAGGCCAGGCATAAGGCATGACATGATAGAAACATAAGGGATAAGAAGTTTGAGATTGGACAAATGGTAATTATTTATGACTTAAAGTTCTTACACCATCTAGGAAAGCTTAAATTACATTGGTTAGGGCCGTATGTTATTAATTCTATACTTGAATCAAGTGCTTTCTAGTTAGAAACACTTGATGGAACACAATACCCAGCATTACTTTACGGGAGTAGGTTAAATCCCTACTATAAATATGTCTTCTTGGTGTTTGTAATAAGTTATTAGTACCATTTAGATTAGGTTTTCAGTTCAGTATTTCCTTCATTGTCGCTATGCTTTGTCAATTTAGTTATAGTCTTTGTGTAATAAGCGTGCTTACGTGCATAAAGCTAATTACTATATATAAAGAATGTCTATGTTCAAAGGAATGCACATACCTTTCATGCGGGTTGGTTATAGTTATCCATGTAAAATACTATGGGAATTGATAGGTGAAAGGAATAATATGCTATAGGTGTGCTTTAAGTCAAAAGAAGATTGGTTCTCAAAAGTTACCAAGGATGGAGATGAATGAAATAATAGTATAACATGAGGTAAGCGGAGGCCATGATAGCTACTAGGATAAGGTATAGTGATGAGGTACTTAGGCACAAGGGCACACGTCAAGAGAAGTCTCGTGACCGAGAGGGTAGGAAGGTGCACTAGAAGGTTATAACTAAGGCATGAAAATTTACAAGATGCGGGATGAACAAATTTGGTCAATAAATTTGGATATTTGGTAGGTGAAGGAGAAATAAATGCATCAAAATTTGAAAAAAATTATATAAGGATGTGATGTAAATTCATTTTTACCATTGTGAATAAGAGAATTTGAGGAAAGAGATAATTACGAAGAGCCGAGTGATCCAGTTAAGGTGTGAAGGGTGTGAAACCAAGCATGACAACCGATCTATTCAACAAGAAGCTTGTGTCCCCGGTGGTGAAGGGTTTAAGAGAAATAGGGAGACAAAAAAGAGTTAGGTAACAAAGTTTCCACCTAGGGCATGATTGAATCGAGCTAGGGTTTGATTCAAAAGTTACAGAGTTAAAAAGGAGACATTTGCAAGGTAAAAATGGCACCTAAGAAGGCATCTGCAGCAGCAATAAAATGAAAGAAGAAGGTGGTTTTGAGGAAGAAGAGATGGCACCCAAAATCCATTTTTTAGAAATACAATATGCAGAAGGATTCATCATCGGCCAGGAATGGGATTCACCCATTAGAAAGAGAAAAGTAAGTGAATACTATCACAAGACCGTAGAAAACAAGAAGGAGCTTGATTCATTGCTCACTGCTATGATGAACAAGCGCACGGCGGATGACATGCCAATTTACAATGATGTAGGTGAGAAGATTTTGAAGAGAATTGGGGTATACCAATTATATGAGCTTCCATATTTTGGGAAGTATGAGCCCTTGTATCAATGACTCATGAGCAAGGTACACGAAGAATTCTTCTACTTTACAGGCGCAGAGTTAGAATCTTGTCTACACTTATCTAATCGATTCTGAGTTTAAAGGACATAAGAGAGGACATAAAAAGTGATCTCACAGATAAATCCATAATTTTAAAGACCAGACAAGAGTTAGGGTACCTAAAGGGTCTCACGTAGAATGGATATAGAAAAATTGAAGAATTTTCCAGTTGTGTAAGCTGCAACACACCTTGTTACAAAGTTGAATGATCAGGAGCGGTGGCCACAGGTAAACACTATGTGGTTACATGTTACGCATAAGATGTCAAAGGGGAAATCTACAACATTATAGGCTATATTGTAGAGAAAATAGTCAAAGAAGTGTGCACAGGAGGGAAGATCAGCTTAAGGGATGTTCTACTATCACTTGTATTCATGGAGATTGGAGTACCAGATGGACCGAAGGAAAAGGTATGGGAATATCCCATGGAGAACAAGTCACCAGCTGAAAGGTTTAGCAAGTATCTATGTAAAGGGGCCATGAAAGATAATGTAAAGCAAAGGGCAGAGAAATGGTATGACAGGACTATGTGTGGCATTTAGAGAAGAGTGGCGCATCCCAAAGGACCTACCAAGAGTGGTAGGAAACAAGTTCAGTTTGATGTATATTAGGATTTCTACATCACACGCTTCCCAATGAAAGATGGAGTCTAGAGCCCTTGGTGTAAATTGCCTTACGCATTCACTGTAAGGTATTTCCAAGCATCTATTCATAGATTCATAGACACACAATGACTAGTATTCAATTTAGATAAGGTAGACTATGACTACCACACGTTGAGAAAGAAGTATGTGTATCTTGACATAAGTGCTTATACAAAGAGGATCATTTTGGAGGTGCTGAATATTAAGCCAATAAGTTTGGCTATAGTAGATGTGGGGGCAACATTGGTGTATCTCTAGTTGAAGCCAAAGATGGAGAATAAAAATTATGTGGAAGGTGAATTCGCACTTCCAACACCACTGAAGAGAAATCATACAATGGAGAAAATACCGGCTCCTAAACCCACAAAGCAAATTGAAGTGGAGGATGAGGAGGAGGATCGCGAAGATAGTGGTGGTTTGGAGCATAGAGGTAGGATACATCCTACAAATAAGGGTGAAGCTGAGTGCGTAATTACACCACCTCATCCACAAGAGGGGGATGATGAGGACTTGAATGCGATGTCTAAAGGGAGCCCAGATTTAAGAAGGTTTTTCGAAGAACCAGGAACCAAGGTGCTACTCTAGCCATGGTGTGCGAGATCACCCAGACTCTCTCAATAGAAGGAGGTAACTGTGCAAAGAAGGATGAAACTTAAGTTAAATGAAGAGGTGGAAGTGTCAAAAGAAAGTGTGCCTAATTCTCCTACACTTCCAGAGAACATAGAAGAATAGGGTGAGGGATCAAAGGAAAGAGAAGAGGATGAGAAGAGACTAGAAGAGATAGCTGCAGAGAATGTTCAGGACATGGAGACACAAGTCCCAAATTTGGAACCTAAGGTTCCTAAGTAGTAATGGTCTATAAGAACAAGTGGAGAACACATTCCACCGGACATAGGGTATACAGAGAGGATGTAGGTAAAATTATGTCTGCACCCTCTTCTAGAACACAATAACACGTAAGGATTTACTTGGTTGGGAGCTGATGGATGAGGATATGGTGATTGTGTAAAATAAAAAACAACTATCATGGTCAATGCACACCCACATGGATGAGCCTAACTTTGATGTGTGTAAAGAGTTATGCATTTCAAGATGATTGAAGAAGGCACCCCAAGCTAGAAACATGATAGTAAAGCCTACTGTCATGTCAGATGAGCAGGTCAACAATGCATTGGTGAAGGTTTCTACTAAGGTGGCTCGAAGAAATATGGACAAATTTGCAACGATCAAAGTGCTACGTGAGGAGATGAAGAGAAAGGATGTAAAGATAGCACACATAATGCAGGAGAGGGACTTCATGCAGAAAGAAAAATGAAGTATTTATCAACATCGTAGAGGAGATTGGGGACAATGTCATTAGAGCAAGGCCACACTTGGAGGCCAAGGTACCACAGACATTTCCTTCAGTGATACATTATGTAGGAAAGTTGGTGGACTTGGTACTTGAAGATGAACCTCTGTGCATGCTAGAGCCAAGAAGCTCAGAGCAAGATGCTGAATGGGAGAAATCCTCAGTGATGCAAAAAGATTGCTTATTATGAAGGGATGTTGCAAGCATTAGAGGAAGTATTGAAGAAAGTAGACCAGGCTTTAAACATACACATAGCCCTAAAGGCGCTTATCAACATAAATACCCTAGAAGTGAACAATGAGGTCCAGAAAGTGATGAAGGATGAGACATTGGGCCGCACAAAAAGATTGTCAATGGTTAAACAGAAGTGCGAGGCCCTAACAACAGCACAAGAGCTGCACAAGACTCGGCTGGAAGAGCTTGGGAAGCTACTTGTGCAGAAGATGGATCTTTTAGGAGGAAAAATGACATCAATGTCCAGTGTTGTGTTAGTTCTATGGAATGAAAAAGGGGAGATTGCGAGGGATGAGTTGGAATCCATTGTTGTGGACATCCCAGAAAAAGTGGAACAAGAACTCACTGAATGGTAGATTTTGGAGGCCGAAATAAAAGAGGAGTATCCAAAGTTGATACTAGAAAGTGATACATGAGGAGGCTATATAATAAAAATTCTTTATTTTTCTACATTCCTTCATTCTTATTCTTACCATTATTTTATTCTTTACTTCAATTTTTGGAGATACCCATTATCGGGATGATAATGAGATTAGTGTGGAGTAATTTTGATCAGAGAATACTTGTTAAAGAACACACAAGGAGTCTACACGGGAGAGAAGGCTAGGATAAAGGGTGCGAAAGGATAGGAAGGACTCTTGTGTGGAAGGAAAGTTCAAATTTTAGGACTTAGCTGATTTTGAGCATGGAGACCTATTTTTATAAGATGGCATGCAGAACACACCAACAATGTAGAGACATGTGCGCAATGCATTATCTATCTTTGGAGGAGTGGATTGAAGTGTTTTTTCATGGAGACGAGATAAGAATAGAATTGACACGTCAGCTAACTACAAGAGGTCTATAGATAGAACACTTGCATGTGTGGCTATGCCTAAAAATGGTGTGTGGCTATCAATAGCACGTGGCCTATTTCTGGAATAGATAAGTAGTGAAGGGAAAGTCCCCACCATATATATATGATGTTAGGTATATTGTAAGAGGTGTGTGTGTGTGTGTGTGTGTGTGTGTGTGTGTGTGTGTGTGTGTGTGTGTGTGTGTGTAACAGAGAATATACAAAGTGTGTGTATGTATGTGTGGTAAAGAGATATACACATATGACTGAATTATTGTATCATTTCTATACATGCATTAGTATAGATTGACATTATTATAAGGAGCTTCTATATTTATTAATAGATGGAAGATATTGGCTGAATCTAAGTGTCATTCTGTGTGTAGTTGTGTAGTGCATGTTATTAATTCAATCATGATTATTGTTTAAGCTTGTTATTTCATATATCTGAGTGTAGTATGCATTATAGAATGATGGATTAGTTATGAATCTATATGTTTCTTCCTTCATCTTGCTAACATCCTACTACAGCAACCCTAAAGAGGGACCTGGTACCTTACGTGCTTCGGGTGAGCGCTCAGTCAAGGCTGAGTGATGTGCCAATATGACTAGGGTGTTATCTGGTAAATTCTAAGTTGCATCACTTATAGATCCTATAGCCTTTCTATTAAGAACCTTCCATTCTTCATCAGTAATCGAATTTGGCTGTGTATTCTCATCCAACGGTAAGTATAGATCCTTCGATACAAATACTCTTCCACCCGTATCTTCCATAGTTGATAAATACGACCGTCAAATTTCTCCACTCTATATTTTCTCTCTTCTGTCATTGCTATGCTCCCACTCAATTAGAAAACCCTTTTTGAGTAAATCCTTTCAACACAAAAAACCTCCAAACAAAGCTCGATATCAATTGTTGGGGTTAACTGTATAACAGTGTTACACAAATCTAAAATTAGATAAAGCATATAAACAATGAATGCGGAAATAAACCAGAAGATAAAATAAATAAAAGAAAGATAACACTATATTTAATGTGGCTCACCCAATGTGGGCTACGTCCACCAAGAAATGACCAATATTATTATTCAGTGCTTTATAGAGGAAATACAATGAATATATTCCATCCTCCAACACCTCACAGGATGTTTAATGCTCTTCCCTCACTCAGCTACACTTTCTTGCTCACTAAGGAAACTCTCATACAATTAATTGCTTACTTTCCCTCATACAATGCTTACATGCATTTATAAATATTAAGGGAAACTAAATATGTTTTTACAATCAAGAAATAAAATTTAAAGAAAAATATTTATTCTAATTCTCAACCAAAAACAAAATGTCACCACACAGTCGATCGATCGATGCCGGTTCCTCCTTGTGACCCCGACCGATGTCGATTCTTGCTAATTGACCAATGTCACTCACTATGTAGTCTAACAACATTGTAAAATTAATATTTCTATGACTAAATCAAGATCCACACTCAACACTTTGAATACTCTTAATTTATCTTCTTTATATTAGGATTTACAAACCCAAATTCACTCCATCTCGCTACTTCTCGTGCACCTCTATCTTTAGACTGTACTTCACTATTTCATACTCCTTTTGTACCTACTATCTCTACCTATCCATTTCCATATAACTTCATATCTCATAAAATTCCCATATTTAAGGGCAATTGTTGCCCATAAGAGCATCTCCGAGCTTTTCATATAGCATGCCTAGACTATGCAGATGATCATACCATACTAGCTAATATTTTTCCTCGTAGTTTACAATATTATGTGATGTGTTGGTTTTATGACCTACATATCCATTCGATAATATATTTCATGCATATAGACAATGCTTTTCTCACTCATTTCTCTATCAACATTGGCTCTAAGATCTCTTATGCCCAACTTGCATAACTTAAACATTCATCTAATGAACATTTATCGATTATGTCTTGTGTTACAAGAAAACTTAGCTAAGATGTCAAATGTGCTTGTGGGCACTGAGCTTCAGGAATTATTTATTCATAGTCTATTACCACTTCTCCAGATATTTTTCTCTTTGAGACGTCTCCTTCTTTCAATCAATTTTTCATACTCTTAAGCTTCGTGAAACAAAGATCTTAGTTATAGGAAAGATTAAATACCAAGAGCAAGCATCATCCTCTACCCATTTTCAAAATAATTCAACATTTAAACCATTTACAACTAAACCAAATGACACAAAAGTTACCTTAACGAAGTATTTACTACTAAGGAGCTTCAAACGCAACCACATCAACGATATCTTCACCAAGTTTAACGTACCTCCACATATTTTACTACCACAACTTTTTGATAGTAACCTCATTACACTTGCCTTCTCCGCTACAAATAGATCCATCTCAACCAAAAGGACATAGTTTTGATGAAAATTCCCATTGTGGCTATCATCAGTGCATAGGACACTCCACTGATCATTGCTTCTAACTTCAATTTCTCATTCAGGGTTTGATCGATAGTGGTAAAATAGATATTTCGGAACCTATAGTTTCTCCATATATCAATGAAAATTATTATCTAAAAATATTTAACAATCCTCTACCAAAACATGACACAAAAACAACAAAATCTTCATCTAACTATGTTTATCACACAATGTTTCTTCTTACATCGGGGCTATTGATTTATTATTTTCTAATACTGATGTTTCTCCATTGATTATTTCTTTCTCCGATCGGGATTACCATACCACTTTCTCTTCTAACCACTTACACATTAGTGCATCTATTGGAGCAATCCACATAAATAATACTAAATTTGATCCATCATGGGCCATCAGCACATGTTCTATTACACTTCTTGATGCTATTAATTATTTGTGATCAAAAATTTCATATCACATGAACAATTCATATAGTGTTGTTAAGATACACATTAAAGTTGGTTGTCTCACTATATTTGTACCCTTTCTCATGGGGCAAGCAATCAATGAGTGTGAGATGCTCTTGGGTCTTAATTGGATTCGTAGGTCACATTCTATTATTTCCATGAATCATCTCAGTGACTCAAATTCATTCATAACAATCATGTCATCTCTATTGACGGTGTACCTCCATCTACTCCATGGTCATTATCTCCTCTAGCACCGGTTAATGCATCTCCTACTTCATCTAGTACATCATAATCCATGTTATTTAAAGAAAAATCTGCTCCTAGATCACCTACTCGTATACCATCTACATGGTATCATCACTTTTCTAGTCCCACACACCACTATAGGCCCATTCCTAAGATGGTTATTGCATCTAGAAACAAATATCCACCTCGCTTCATTCCATGCCAATTTTCATCACCTCCATCTTCTATTTTGCATAGATCTCCATTGCCTACACATTTTGTTATACAAAAACATACACATTATACTCATCCTTCACATGCACATATATTTCACTCACCTGCGCAACGCCTATCTCATATACCACCACTCTTAAGGCATGGTCACACACCTTCTTTCAAACTTACATCAGTGCAGAACCATTGTCTTTCACTTTCATCGAGATAGTCTATTCATCAACACACAATTGGAAGTATGGCATCTATACTCCCCCTAACATTACGTGACATCTCATTCTCTCATCACATACTTACACATACATATTAGCATACCATATAAATCATCACTACCCAATGACACACTCTTGTGCTTTGATTCACACTTGAATGTTACGGGAATTTTCTACACATAAAAATCACACACTACATGATATACATTACACCCTAGGCATCACATATCATCACACAATCCTACATCATCTACACATTACACACTACATTACAGGATATACACATTGCATGTCTTCCTACATACATCATCCACTTTCTACACATAAGACACCATAGTCACTACATATTGCGCATTTTCACACATCATACACATCACCTTACATTTTACAATGCATCTTGCATTACACAACATACACCCTACTACACACATTCCACATTTTTCACATTCTCTTCTACATGATGCACTCACTACTTGATGAAGCAATCCAAAGTATCATAGTTTATAATGGACTCTTGAGGATATACATCACAAATGGACCTCATCACATTCACACGTTCATAATTCAATCTTCCTTTTCTCATGTGACATTCCTAGGATTAGTGATACATGATTTAGGCTATAGGGTCACTTCTTCTAGCATCATCTCATGATCAGCTACATCATCACATTCACTTACATTGTTTAGTGGTATACGCTTTAGGATAAATCACCACTCCTTTCTACTCATCTTGTCGTGATATATGCTTAGGATACAAAGTCATGTACAATTCATCTCTATGTCACATATCATCACCACATACTCATCACATCGCACTACACATAACACATAGTTCAAATATTTTCTGATGATACACTCTCATTTATGGTTCATTGTTGACTACTGAGGGGGCATACTAAATAAACCTCACTAAAAAAACTCCATTCACTCGAGGGGCATGCAGCTCCTATCATTGAAACTGAATTTCCATTCCATCCATCCACAACATACTACATTTTATGGTTACATTTAATTCTTCTTGCACTTACTCTTACATGTTCACTTTACTACACATGTTAGATAGATATCTTGTATGTCATTATATTTATCATATACACATGCGCATTCACTTGCTTTCTAGTTGTGATCACAGACTATACATGGATACTACACGTAGCATGGATGCTTGACTACTAGTCCCATAATGGCTCCTGGGGGCATTCACATTCGTATGCTATAGGTGATATTGTTTCATTTTGTTCATAGCACACTTCTTTGGTTTATACACACTTTGACATAAGTTTCATATTTCTAACATGCTAACGGGTGTTTCATATGCAACATGTGCTATACTAGGATATTTTCTTCTACACTTGTTTGTTACATTATCTCATTATTCTATGATTTTGTTTGTGGGATTTTCCCTTTGTCTTTTGTGCACACTTGTTTGTTTCCAACCACTTTGTAGCCTTGAGTGTTTTGTGACATTGTGAGTGGTGTCCCATGTTTGCAACCCATTTTTGTGGCATACATTGTCTTTTTGGGTGTTTACATTGTCTTCTTATGTTCTAGCTTACACATTGTTTTCTGGCTTAATTTTTTTCTACATGCATGTTTGTACTAACAATTGTTTTCTAGCCATTTATTTGTGCATGCCTTAGTCTTTTCCAAGAAAATTCCCTTGCCCCTGCATGGCGTAGTTTCGATTCGTGGTTGGTCCTCTTTTGGGGCCACATTCTCCTATCCATGACATCGCATGTGCCCCAAAAAATGGGGTGCATCATTTGGGTTTACACACTACATAACACAATACCGGTACAGTTCAATTTATAGTTTTCATCCATGACACAATGGGTTATACAGTGAGTGGGTTGAGACTAGTCTCCGAAATCCATACACAACAACTTTTATAGGGAAAATTTTCCTTAGCATTCTTAGGAGAAATTATAGGTTGGAGTAACACCGAAGTTTCCTCCCTTCACTTCTTCTTCCAATGGCATCAGTTGCCTAAAAACCAGGCAATACAAATATCTCTTCATACACTCTCAGGGAAGCAATTACAAGTTGGAGAATAACACAACTTTCTCCCTACACTTCTTCAACCACATTAGCGTGAGATCACCTAAAAACTCACAATACACCGATAGTTATATGATATCCTTTCTACACCCTTTTTTCTCATCACGAATCAAGTGCACATGTTCCTTTTTCATTTTCATACTTTCATTTATAGTCTTTTTACTATATACATGCATATTTTACTACTTGATCATCTTCTCTTTTGTAGGTTTGTCCGTATGGGAAACAAATAGTCAACAAAAACAACACACACATAGTGGGCACATCATACACATGATACTAACCATGCAGGTAAACTACACACATGCTTCCACCCTAGGTTCACTTTCATCTATTTTTACTTTTTTCATCTTTAGTCTCCATGCCCCATCTTTTTGTCACTCCATTCTTTCTTTAGTCCTTTGGCACATTTTCAACATCACTCTACATGGATTATCAGGTATGCATATCTATCTAGTTTATGTTACCAAGATTTTTGCTCACACACATAAAGTGGGGGTAAAATGTAGACACAAAATAATGAACTTTGAGTCATTTTTTAGTCCCGATTTCATACTACAATTCATATGGTTCTAAGGTGAAAAGAGTAACAATTAAGCAATGTCTTTAGCCATTTTTACATTACTTTATGTCATATTTTCAATCTTACACTTGCACTTACCCAGTCTATATTGTTATTATGCATTTTCCTATTTCGATGGGCACCTCAAGCACCTTCATCCCCTATGGGATGCCTTGATGCTCTTTGCACTTTAATCTCACCTTTTCAACACTTTCTAGTTGTTTGATCTTTCTATATTTTTGGTGGTCAGCCTTTTCGGGGTTAATTACAAAATTAGAACAAGAGAACCATATAAATATAAAGTTATGTGGCCATAATGAGGGACCAAGCACTAATCATCTACTATCACAATCTAGATTTGTATCTATTAAAGGCATCTAAAGCTAAATTTGCATCCATCTAGCTCTATCACAAGGCACACAAGGTTGGTTCATCTGCATCACACTTCATAGGAGGGGAGTCTACTATTTCCATGCTCACATTTACTACATTCTACATCTAATCATTTTCTCGCTACTTCGCAAAGTGTGACCGCATAAGAGTAACCTAGGGAACACACACACCTAGAACTACATTAGGTTTGAGATGTAGTGCAACACTCAGTGATAAGTCCATCAATTTGGCAAATGACTAAGGAAAGTCTGAACCCTTCATATGCATATTTCTTTTTAGGGTTTTGATGCTTTATGCAGGGTTTTACTGATTGATTCTTTCATCTCATATTCACATTGACATCTGTGCGAGTTCGGTGACATTAGTGTGACAGAAGAAAACACAAGTGAACATCCAATGACACCTTAGAGGAGGTTTTCTAGGCATTTATGTAGACTAGTGTGCCCACAGTGCCCCTATCCATTTCTAGGCACCCCAATCCAGTCAGATAGCTTAGATATGTGATTTCTCAGGCTTTTGTGTAGTTGTTTCCTCCTCTTGTTCACCTGGTCTACATTGCGACACATTCCCATGACATCTACGAATCGGTAATTCTTTTCTTAACCCTTCTTGCACATTAGGGTTTCATATTTTATAGCTTAGTTTGTTTGGGTGTATTTCAATATTTTATTGTTCTATTTATTCAGTAATTTTATTGATCATCTAGCACTATATTACACTAGAATAATATTATTTTAGTTAATCACTAAGGAATAAGACAACATATCAAATTTATTTAGTAACTCTACTATATTCTCCTTTTAGTGCAAGAGGAAAGTAAAGTCTTCTTATATAGAACTTAACGATTTGATACCTTCCATAAACACACGAGACCATACAAGTACACAGGAAGATCTAGGCCAAATTCTATAAATAAGGAAACATAATAGAAAATTTAATGAGTTCCCCATACCCTTTCCATGTGTCACACAACTAAATAGAAATATAATGTACTAAAAATAAGATGGAGAAAGGAGACATATGCCCCAAGATTCCTAAAATTGTAGTGATATTTAATACCATGATGAAATTTAAGGAGTGATGTACTTCATGCCCCTAGATACTAATATAAAATAAGTGAAATGAGTCTAAAATTGTTCCAAAAATTGAACCTGTAGCTAAAATTATGAAAGTGTTGAGAAAATTGATGTAACTACCTTATCCGGGAAAAAACGTGTGGTAGGGTTAGGACCATACATATGGTCTTGACCAATATGTATGGTTATGAACATGTGCATTTTGTCGAATTTATGTTTTATTTCTAGATTTAAGTAATTGTACCCTATTTGTACATGTATGATACCCCATAATTCTACATGTGTTTTTGTAAGTGTAGAATATACCTAAATGAATGCCCCATATTTTGAGGCATGTGTGAAAAACCATGTTGAGAATTGGTTTAAAATAAAATATGTGTGCCTATGCACTGAATGTCTACAAAAACTTTAGGAGAGTGAAAGATGTTGAAGAGGTGGCCACCTTGAAGAACATGTACTGTAAAGGGTAAGGTGTTTGTGCATGATGGAAACCATGGATTGCAAGAAAAGTAATGATGAAAATAGATAGAAATCATTTAGATGATAACAACAATAGTATAAATGTATGGAAGATCAAAAATAAGTACAAAAATAGTACAATCAAATGCCACAAGTATGAAAATAAAGTCACACAAAAGACATAAAATCCAAAACACAGGACACCCACAATGCCACAAGACATTCAAGGCACATAGGCCTCCAAACAAGGGCATGAAAAAGAAAAAAAAATAGGCATGAGTCCACAAATATTGGACACCCAAGGTGTTGTAAGACAATCAAAACAAATAGGCCACAAGAAATGAAAACAAGTAAACAACAATGCACACAAAAAAAAAAAAAAATGCATAAAGTAAGAGTGTCAAAACATGAGAACATGATATAATAGCCAGGTTATGTGAACATTTGTGAAAAAAGAGATGTCAATGCTACACAAGACATATGTGTTAGTCCTATTAGCTCAAAATATAACATGTACACAATATATGTAATCAAACATAATGAGGAAGTGGAAAGAAACTATAATAGAACATTAACACCTAAATGTTGTAAAAATAGATACCGTTAGATGTATAGGAAGTTTGGGTAAAGGGTCTAACCAACACCTATCATCATGTAACACTCTATGTATGCCCTACATCATGCTCAAAATACAATGTAAATGGATGTGCATAAAGATTAAAGAAGCATATTATCTACCAAACCAAAGTAACAAACAACATGTATAATGTAAAGTTCTAACAACTCAAGTGAAATGTACAAGTCCTGATTTTGTATTTTTACAAATATGTGAATTTTTTTGTATTTTAAGATTATATTGTTGTTTTTCAAATTTTTGAAGTGCTTAGCTATGTACATGATGGAGGGGATAATTTAGCTACCGAATGTCGAAAGGAGGATGTAGGTTGGTGAAAATTATAGGCCAAGACCATAGTATAATGCCATAAAAAGTAGATTTTGGGGTTAAAACATAGAGCCATGAAGAATAAAATAAGATAGTAGTAGAACCAAAGGTGATGATAATAATGGTATCATCTTTGTTCAAATGGATTTGTATTGGTAATATGGTGGTAGAATTGAAATTTTCCTTTGTATAATTTATGTGATTTTAAGCCATGTGTAACTATCCATGTTCAATATCATTCTTATCCTCTTTTTGAATAGGTGGCTCTTGTATTATTGTAGAAGTTACATCATTCGATATTGCATTATGTTCACTAGACATACATGGATCAACTGTAAGAACCCATTGGGATTTGCAAACATGATATTAATGTGTAGTATAATTTTGTGTAGTAAATGAAATAAATAATGGAAACTTAATTTTTGGATTCTTTGTTGTAAATCATAAAAATCATTGTCGTGATGTTCATTAATTCCATAATAATTACAAAATGGTTGACATTTGAGTCTTTTAAGTGATAGTATAGGTAGTAAACGAGTAGGTAAAAAGTGGTTAAGAACTTATCGAGTTGCTCAAATAAGATATCATGATCTTTAACATTCGTATTAAAGCGAGAGGGGTTCCTTTAAGTGTGGTTGCTTTAGTGGTCAAGACTGATTTTGTGGAACACAGACATTTTTTCCTCTATGTAGGACTTTTACTTCACTTGTATGAGTACATGTATCACGTAAGGCATTTTTATGACATTTCTTTTTAGAAGGATTGTTTAGATATATGATATCACATCCTTAAAATATTGGATTTCAACATGCATGTCTTGAAATTAGGTTTGAAAAGCATGTTGGTAAGTTGAATGTACTCTAGGAAGGTGTTATAAATTCTAACATCATTATAAAGAGAAGAATATGAAACAACACATTCTATAATGATAGAAGAGAATCGATTCGATATAAGAAAGAATGAGAATAAAAAACATGGAAAGATGACAATGGAAATATCATAGGATATAAGACACAAAAGTGATGGTGAGAAAAAAGCAACCGTCATAAAATACATAAAAACCCATATCTCAAAATAGGATTTGAATTTTACAAAACAAAAAGAAGTTATGTTAAATGTAATTATTTGAAATAAAAACCTCTAAGGATTTTTCCAAAAGTGTGTATTTTCCAATTATGCCCTAATTACTAAAAAATAGGAATTTTGAATTTATGAAAAGTCTAATAAATATTATAGAAAACAAAAAGAGGTTTTCATTAAATATGTAAAAATTCAAAATAACCTCAAAGGAATTAAAAATATAGTTGGCATGCTTGAGATATTAAATAAAAGGTGATTTGGAAATTAGGATCCCTAGAAAGTAACCCAAAGGGTAGAACCGACCATGTAACCCTAGGTAAAGTTTTTGCAAATTAGGTTTAGGAAAGACAATAGATGAAAACTAGGTGTATATATGAAGATAAAATGTCGATATGAACCCTAAGGCAACTAGGGTTTTGAGACACTATGTATGATTCAAGAATCGGGTTCACCAAATGTTTTCACCCTTTTAGGTTTTGATAAGGGTTTTATAAGAATGAAAGAGGCGCTGTAGGGGGTTATTCTAACTAATTAAATTCCAACATTAACCATTCAATATTAGAATAACACATTACTACTTGTAATAAATATACATGATACAATAGAAACTATCAAATATGTGGTATTGATTACACTTAGATAATTACATGTGATTATGAGATGATCTGGGTGATTTGGATATTGAAACATGGGTTTTTTGACTTGACAGTGCTTTAGAAATGAGGCTATGAGCTGAAAAATCTCTTGGGGCTAGACTGTAAGTAGGGGTAGGAATGTTTGTATAGTCTTCACCTATTCGTTTAGTTTTTCACTTTCTCAAAATGACGATCTATGAATTTTTGGGTTTGTCACTATTTGTTAGTCACTCTTGATCACACCGCAAGGGTCTATGAATACTCTGCTCAATCCTAACAAGCATAAACATGGATTAAGTCCTACAAAATAAACATTATTTTTTTGGAACCCCTATGCATTGTTGATGTGAGTACTACTTTGAAGAGGCTTCAAACCACATATCGTTCTCCACCTAGCATGTTGTTGGTGAAATAATTTGTCGTGTTGCAAATTATGTGTTTCTACCAATGCTCACAGGGATATGCCCATCCTTCTTGTGTATGGGAGGATCCCATTATTGAATTTAAACTATCCTAATTCTATGGGGTTGTCAAATAGGTTGGGGATCACATAGGAACACTTCACTAAACCTTTGATAAAGTGCTTAGCATGCGGTGTATAAGGGATGAATTTTCAGCAATGAGGGATAAAGGAGATAAATTAGGAAAGAGATTTTTGTGAGTAGGAACTATCACAGTTCACACTCAATAACCGGAGTAGGTCCACATTAAATTATGAAAAAAATAATGTAGGAAATTATCAAGACTAACAAACTAGAGACACACGGTTCTTTAGATTCATTAATCAAGGACACCAAGTTCCTTCTTGGTTATTCAAAATCACTATTCTTACAAAGTTACAGAATAGAGAGAAGAGAGGAAAGCATAAGAAAAATAAATGGAAGAAATGTAGCTTTTATTTCTTGTGTATTGGTGATACAAATATCAACAACCATACAACAATCCACAATTGCTACAAAAAAATAAACTTTCAAGATCCTTTAGAATGGAGTAGCCATTTCAATTTATAGCATTACAAATTTCCTTCTCATCTACTCCCCACTAAAAGGAATGATAACCAAATTGTACCAAGACAAGAACATAGATGTTAATCAAACACCACAATCAATAAGATGAAATTAATTCACCAGAATAACTTTACATAAACCTTTGCAAACAAATGAGCAGCAATATCATATATTATTATGGAACTCAATGAAATACAATGAGAATGGGCCTTGCTTATATAAGAAAGGAATAACAATCTAAGAACCAATCAAGGTCATAGATCAAGCCATAAATAAAGGAAAGAACTAGTCATCAAAGAACTAGTTAAGTCCATAGATTTAGGAGAGAACTAGACATAAAGGATTTAGTCAATACCATAGATCAAGGAAAGAACTATACCTAACAACTAGATAATATCCCCCTAATATCTAAATAAATAAAAATAAATATCCACACACATAAGTGGGTGAATATAACTACAATAAAGGTAAATAAAGTACCTAGGTGAACATGAGCTAAGGTAAATACCTACTCTAACACCCCCTAAAGTGAAGCTAAGGACCACAATAGAAGTGGCATGTCCACATTATGAGTCCTAAAAACTAGGTTTGATGAGATACTCATGTACAATATATCCATGAAGAAATATTGAAACAAAAGAAGGAAAGAATCCGATAGAAGGAAAGAGAAAGAATAAGAAGAAGGAATAGGTTCTCACAAACACCCCCCAAGAAAAAATTCTGAAACCCCAAGCATGCCATGCAACTCAAGGTAGCAAGGTGATGAAAATGGATTTGTAAAGATGTATGTAACTTGTTGTTGAGTTATAATGTACTCCAAGAAAAGAAATCCATCCTAAATGTGATTATGAATGAAATGAATGTGTATCTCAATATGCTTGGTCCACTGGTGCTCAACTGGGTTGCGAGAAATGTGAATTACACTTTGGTTATCACACCAAAGTAAAGTTGGTGAATCCTGTAGGAATCTAAACTATGTCAATAACTGTCAAGCCAAAGAATCTACTTGACTCACTAGAATCGCTACCCCTGTACTCTTCCTCTAAAGATGAAAGTATAATAGCCTATTAATTTTTACATGCCCAAGCAATCAAGAAGAACCTAGACAAAATTGATAGCCAAAATTGGAATGTCTGTCATCAATAAAACCTACCTAATTTGAATCAGATACCCAACCAACTGATTAGAACCCCTAGTGTAGTGTAGGCGAAAGTGGGAAGTGCCCATGCAAATAGCACAAAATTCTTTTAACAACCTTCCAGGTGACTACTATGAGGAGAATGTGCAAACCAACATACAAGCCCTATTACAAATGAAATATCAAGGTGAGTATGGGTCAAGTACATGAGAATTCCAACAAATTGCCTATATAAAGTAGGATCACGAAGTGGAGTTGTACATGTGGAAGTAACAATAACCCCATACTTGAAAAGGAGATGGACTTGGCTTACAATTAGCCATATCAAAGTGTTGAAGAAAATCATGGGTGTACTTTTGCTGACTCAAATCAATCCCTTAATATTTCTAAGAAATCAGCAAACCAAGGAAATATGCAATAACCCAAGATATGCTATGTCAAACGGTGTAGAAAGAGCCCTCGAATAGTCCGAATGTGGGAAGAAGAGCTGCCAATAAGTAATGATCATCAAAATACAAGACCAAGTATCACAATATCCTCACCAACATGCTATAGATACACTGTATGATCGGAGTGGAAACAAAAAAACTAATAGATAGAAGAAAAGAATCTATCTTCTCATATCAATCCCAGAGGGGCTTGTTTGAGACCATAGAGAGACCTTCGGAGCCTACAAACAAGAGAATAATCCTGAACAAATCCAGTGGTTGCTCCACGTATATTTCCTCTTATAAATATCCATGTAAAAAATAAATCTTCACGTACATCTACTATACGGGCCACCCCGTGATGCAAAGAACATAAATTACAAGGCATACAAAATCCATCTTGGAAACCGGTGTAAAAGTCTCGAGTAATTAATGCCTTGACTTGTGAAAAACCCTTTGACAACAAGACGGGCCTTATACTTGTCAATGGACCCATCAATCGCATATTTGGTTCGGTATACCCACTTACACCTAACCACTTTCTTCCTTTAGGAAGAGAGACCAAAGCCCAAGTATGATTCTTCATCAAAGAAGAATACTCGGTTGTCATCGCATCATCCCACTCCTGTATCCCATGATCCTTTGAAAAGATTGTGGATCCTTAGAAACTTCCTAATACAAAATTCCATAACTTGTAGAATGTGTGTGATGATGCCTAGTGGGTGGAAGATCTTGTATGAAAGTTACTTCCTCTAAAACGTAGTATGATCCCACTTAGGAATAGTGACAAAATTAGTGGGAATAATATCCTCAATGACATCTATAACCTTGTCATCAAACACCTCAAAGAAAGGATCATCAATATTAAATTAAGGAGGCATGGAAGAAGATGAAGAATCATGAGGAGTGAAGCACTCATCAAACTGAACATGTGTTCAAAAAATAACGTCATGAGTATCAGGATCTAAATTCGATTAGCTCTTATGTCCTCACAATACCCTACAAATATCAAGGGTTTTATCTTCTTATCCAAAACTTTCCTTTTCTTCTTTGGCACAAAGTCCCAATCATGGCTCCCAAATACTCAAAAAAATGAGACATCGGCTTAGTGTTGGACCAAGGCTTCCTTTGGAGTCAAATTATCAAGTTCTCTTTGTGGTGTGTAATTTTGAATGTAGTTAGCATAATTAACTACTTCTACCCAATAGATAGGAGGTAAATATCTAGAATGCATCATACAGTTAATCATTTCCTTCAAAGTTATATTCTTCCATTCTGCTAAGCCATTTTATTGTGGAGTATGAGGAACAAAATGCTGGTGAATAATGCCTTGAGTTTCCAAAAATCAAAAAAATCATTCTTGAAGTACTCCCCCATTATCGATGCACGAAGGTTCTTTATGCAAATTGAATATTGTTTCTCGACCAAAGCCTTGAAGAATTTGAAGTGTGAAAAACATCACTTTTTACTTGAGAAAATAAACCCAAGTACGCCTCAAGAAATTATTAATAAAGATAATTACATACTTAGCTCCATTGAAAGAGGGGGTAGGAAAACCCATCAAGTCACTATGCACAAGTTCAAGTGGTGAAGAAAATCTCTTGGAAAAATTCTTAGGAAATGGATCTTGGTGTTGTTTCGTAATACAAAGCCGAGAAAACTCTCTCAAGACAAGAAACTCTAGGAAGACCATCTACCATACCATGAGTGCTCAACTCCTTCAAATATCTATAATTAAGATGTCCAAATCTTTCAAGTAAAATCTTACTCTCTAAATCTGCATGAGAAACCAATCCCGTCCCTATAGAATAAATGTCATCAAAACCCTCAAAGTGATAGTCTAGAAATATGATCACCAATACCCCGAGCAATAAGTGAATAAGGCTCCAACAAAGTTTGTACTTACACTCTCGTGTGGTGTAAAAATTCATTGTTTTCCATTGACCAAAATGACAAATTTGATATACTTAAAGCAAATTTGTAGTGATGTTAGGAACATATAGTGCATCTTAGATATTGCCACCATCAAGTTTTATATCACCTTTTCCCTCAACGAAAATAAAGGAAGAATCTCCAACCTCAATTTTGAAGTGGAACTCAAACCTAGAGAAATGAAAGACTCCTTGGAAGAAGTCATGTGATGAGAAGCACCAAAATTTATAACCCAGCTGTCTACAAGTGATGACTGATATCTCCCAACAACATTAAGTGCTTTACCATGCTGATTAGAAGGAGGTGGAGTGGAGATAGAAACTTTTTGTTTCTTGATTGCGTCTCTAAGGCTTACATTCGTTTATAAAACCTATGTTCTTCATGACCACTACCCCCATAAAAGGGCATGAAAGGCTAGACATATTCTTGGATTTAGAAGACTCCTTGGGTTTAGAGTTGTTTTCTTTGGGTTTAGGAGCACTTTGAGATGGAGAAGGGGTGGATTTGTTTTTACTTTTTGGTTTTCCCTTGCCCTTAGGATTAGATGTAACTAATTCCTTTTGAGAGGTGGAAGACTCAAGATGAGTTGATTTGGATTCTTCCCGATAAGTCTTTCACAAAATGTTTCTAAGTCAAAAATTTTAAATGTGTCACCTTTGGCATCCATGTTAGAGAAGAAGGTAGAAGAAAATATTTGAAATGGTCCTCTCAACTTGGATAAAATAAAGTAAACACATTCTTCATCTTTCTTATCTCTTCCACTCCCCTTCAACCGTGTCAACAAATTCTTGAACTTGGTAAGATAGTCTATAATTATTGGAAAATATTCAAGATTAAGAGAGGTGATCTCAATTTCAAGTTGCATGGCTCTCATATAATCCACCTTACTAAATAAATCCTCCAATTTCTCCCATATTTTGAAAGGAGAGTCACATTTTTCTAAATGAAACAAAATATTGTCACTTACATAAGTTCTTATCAAACCCATACACTCATCAAATTTGCACTGGTATTGAAATTTCTCATATTCTCTAGTGAACACTAGTTTTTCTGAAGAAGTTAAAGCCCATAATCCTTTCCGCTTAATTAGTGTTTCCATTCTTGGTTTCCATGTGTGGTAATTATGTGTTGTTAATGGCTCAACATGATCTAATGAACAAGTAGATGTCATCCTTAAAAATCACCAAAAGAAATGCAATAATTAGGCAATGCAACAAGAACCCCCCAGATTTTGGCACTTTATAATGAGTGTGTGTTATAATATGACACTTTATAATTATAGTAGGATTCTCAAAATAAATATTTCTAATGGAAATAACATGAAAAAATAAGCACTTTTGTAAAAATGTCACTCAAAACCGAGTTACTAATCAAAATATACAAGCTTTTCAATATTATGCTCTACTATTTATTTTAGTTGCCACTAAGATAGAATAAAATGCTCTTTCTTTCACCACACAAATAAAATGAATAGGGTTTGGAGTTAAGCAACTACTAGTAGGAATAACAAGAAGAATAAAATGTATTGACGGATGTTGATTAGTCAAACTCGACACTTAGTGAAGAAAATACGAAGATTCACGTGGGAGAACAAAGTGCATTGAAAGGTGTGAAATCATAGGAGAGGATCATGTGCTAAACAGAGATAGACTCGGGACTTGACCATTTTCATGATGAGGATCTATTTTTAGAGATAGCATGTGGAGCACTCAAACCAATTAGAGACTTGCACGTCACACATTGGCTACGAAGTACTTTGCATGGATGTAGGCTAAAGATAGAGTTGTGAACTGATAGTTGACAAAGAGATATCTATTGCTAGCATTCTTGCATGTAAGCCTTTTTTGTAAAGGCGTATGGCTAATAATAGCATGTGATCTATTTTGGGATTAGATAAGTGGTGAAGGGAAATTTCTCACCCCTATAAATATGTAGTGAACTATGTAGTAGATATCCATCTAGAGAGAGCATAGATATATGTGTGAGAACTAGGGTATAGTGAGATTATGTTGCTAAATCTTTTATGCGCATGAGTGTATACTAGTGTTATTGTAATGAAGCTTATGTGTATTGAATGCAATTAATATAATGGAGATTATGCACAAACAAGGTGTTCTCATGGTTATAAATCAATATTACATGCTTGATTCCATTATGGTTTGTCTGTTAAAGTCTATTATGTTCTAGATCTAGATGTGAATATGCACTATATGAAAGATATAATAGTGTTGATCTACGTTTCTAGCTTCTTGTCCAGATGAGTGTATGAGTAATCAAGAAACACGAAACAACATCGAGTATACAAGGGCTTAGTACCTTGGAGATGACGATGGATGATACGGGTGTAAAGTTGATATCGGACTCCTCGGTGTGATCTGGCAAACCTGCAACTCACATACACTAGGAAAATAATGATTAGAGATTTTATGCGGGGGATTCCTAAAAAAGTAGATCTAGGAAGTGTTAACTTCCTCGGTACTGTCAACCCCGTGCGATAAGAATAATAGTACAATAGCATCCAAAACAAATGACATACAAATAAATAAATAAAAGAACCTGGAAGGTACCGGTGTGCAAACAGAATTACTGATCTGATGTGTGTAACATGAATCTCATCATATGAACTCAAATTACGAGTAGAATGTCATGGAAATCCCATGTGCTATCACCCAGATAGAATAATAATGATATTATAAAATGACTAAAATCTCACAACATTCACCTGAATTTTTCTTCCTTTTTTTGAGGGGGAGAAGGCTCATATTTATAATTTGAATTTGGATTAAAATAGAGGATTAATGAATAACCATAATTTGCAAAAATAATCCTGATTAAGAGGACATGATGAAGAGTTGATTTGATGGTAGGGTTCATGATGTGAGAAAAATAAAAGGTGTGATGTGGAGTGGGGACATGGTTAGGTGTAATAGTGAAGCCATGTGCTCACTTTAACTATTGATTTGTTGGATTTGTTGTCGGATATTGAGATTGTGAATTATTGACTTCATGGGTGGGGTTAATAATTTAATAATTTGAGGGAATTGAATTTTTAGGTGGAGATTGATTTTTAGGTGGGAACTGATTTTGACTTAAGTGGGGAACATGTGGGACTGGGTAGGTGGGATGATAGATTCTACCTTTTGAATTTAAGAAAAGGGTGTTGGATGGGTATATCAATACTCATGGATTAATAATTTATGGAAGATGGGGATAATATCAAAAAGTTGAATTATCAAATGGGTCTATATGGATCCCATTTGATAACCGATCAAATAATGTGAGAAAATAGGTAAGATTTCATTTAATTTAAGAAAAAGAGGAGAAATGAAAATTGCGTGAATGTGAGATGTCGGAGGGGCGCTATAACAAAAATAGGTGTCTACATTTGCCCCTTTTAATTGAGTGGTTTGTGATATCAAGCCATGAGACAAAAAAAAAGGGTTAGATGAAAGGCGTGTGTCCAGGATGGATGAAGACATGACCAAAGGCAAGATGCCTCGAGACAAAAAAAGATCACATAAAATAAAAAAGTATGGATGTGACTCCAATATCACATTGGTAGAGGAAAATTGTGGTATCAACGAAGATAGATGACAATGTTCTACTGCACCAATGAGTGGGTGAAGACCATCTGCAATATGGATGTAAACCAAGATGACCAATGGATCATAGGAAAACATCAAAATATGTGCAACCGAATGTGAAATATGTGTGTAATCCTTTTTTGCAGGAATCATGAAAAATCATGTGTCCAAAAATGGACGAGAATAGAGATAATGATGCCCAAAGACAGGGCATGAGAAGGACAAAAACAATTAAGTTATATACGTTGAAAAAAGTACAAGGGTGAAAAAGGTTCCCCAACATGTATGGAATAATCATAAATGTAGACAAGATGAGCAGATAGATAGAAATATGAGATAAAATGTCCTAAATATGTGAAAAATATGATGGCAATCATGTTTCATGAGAAATATGCATAAGTGTTAGTAAATTATAATGTAAAAGTAGTCCTACTTGTCTGATAAGTAGGACAGGAAGTCAAGATACTTTTGTGACAAAACAAAAGTAGAGAAAATATGCATGGAAGAGTACAAGATCAGATAGGTGTTGGCCGTTATGGTATCCTCCAAGACAAAAATGTCCCAGGAAGATGGGATGAAAGATGTGGATGATAGATGATAGAGATAAGAGAAAGCAGACATGGTTGGAGTAGAAAGGACATGGTGGAGGAGAGGGATCAAATAGTAGAGAAGGACGATAAGAGAGGTGAGAAGATAGATGAAAGCACAAAAGAGAGAGAATAATATTCAATAAGAGGGTAGTGGAAAAAGATAAGGGGGAAATAAATAGGTAAGGTATGAGGGACCTGGAGAAAAATAAAATAGAGAAAGAGAGGAGGAGAAGAAGGGAGGGAGGAAGTCTAAACAAGAAGAAGACGAGATGAGAAAAAAAGAGATTAGAAGGGAAGTTGAATGTATAGAGATATATCATAGTAAAGAAGCATCAGAGATAATAAAGAGGAGAAATGGTGGAAGAAAGAAATGATGAAGGACAAAGAAGAAGACAAGAAAATGAAAAAGAAGGGATGAAAGGGAGATGGAGATCAAAAAGAGGAGAGAAATAATGGATCACGAAAGAGATGACACCACTAAGAAAGAAAAGTTGTGAAGAATATGAGAGAAGGATGATTGGAGAGATGAATATGTATAGTAGGATGGAAAGATGAAGATGAAGAGATGAAGAAGTTAAAGAAGATGGGGAAGGAGGTAGAATAGAATGGAAAGATAAAGAAGAAGAACTTAAAGAAGATGGGAAGGAGGTAGAATGGAAAGAAAGAAAAGCACTATGAGGAGCTAGGAAGATAGGGGTGGTAGAGAAAGAAGCTCAGTAAGAATGGAGGGAAGAAGGGATGATAGAGCCAAAAAGAAAGGAATTGAATATGAAACAGAATGCATGAAAATGCATGTGGATGGTGAGATGATTAAGAAGATGGGACAACGTTGGTGAGTCAAGTTATCAATGGAGAAGTACAATGAAAGTGTGAGGAGAAGAGGAGATGAATATGATACAAATGAAATGAAATTAAAATAGGGGTAGAAAGGAGGAGAGGACAACAAAGAAAATTATGCAAAGCGTTGGTGATGAAGACAATAGAGATATTAAAAAAGGTGAAGGGAAGATGAAAAGGTAATACCAATGGAGGGATGTTAGGAGAAATCCTCCGATAATGATTAGAGGGCACAAAAGGAAAAAGGGAGGAAGAGAAAATGGAGGAGGTAAAAAAGAGTGAACCGGTATTAGTAGAATGGGGAGAAACGAATTTTAGGAGAAGTCCACCGATAATTCTTAGTGCGAGAATGGAAGCTGATGATGACATAATGTTAGATGAACAATGATAATGATGAGTAAATATGGTGATAGATATGGGGAAGTATTCTAGAAAATGGACCGAAAGAGTAAAGAAAGGAGGGCTAACGATATGTAAGAAGATAAAGGTGAGGAGAGAATGCAATGGATGAGGATGTGGATGAAGATGATGGCGAAGTAAAGATGAAGGAACAAGACATAGTAAGAGAGGGTATGAAGTAGTTAAGTTGGATTTTAAATGAGGGATGATGGAGATGATATTTGAGGAAGTTTGAGATATTTTGTGTGAGGAAAAAGAGAAGGGAAGAGGATGTGTTTGTGGGGAATGAAGAAAAAATACGGATGATGGGAATATGAAGGAAAGAGGAAAGGCAAGGAGACAGATCATTCTTAAGAGAGACTCTTAAGTAAGATCGCCATGCCATAGGAATGGTTAAGTAGGATCACCAAGCCGAAGAAGAAGAATGATGAAAATACTGAGCGGTGTATACCAAAACAAAACAGAAGTGAAAGGAGGTAATAACAAGGAAACAAAGGAGTGTGACATGAGTGGATGGAGGAATGTATGCAGTGTAAGATGGAGAGTGTAAGGAGAATTCTTAATTAGGATTCCTATGTTGTATGAGTGATGATGTCAGAGCGTTAAGTAGAAGTTGTATGAGTGAAGATGTTTCTAGCATTGAAGGGAATGGAAAACAATGAAGGAGTTTCTACAACGGTAGGATCTTAAGAAAGAGCTACATTGTGATTAAGAAACCTGCGTGGAATGGGTGATTAAGTAGGATCATCAAGCCGAAAGAAGAATGAAAAGGAAATGGAATAATAAAATAGATGGTAGTAAAAGGATATTAAGAGAAAAACACAAAAATAATGGCCTGGGTGGATGACACGTGAAGTATCAAACAAACAATGGAGAAGGACAAAGTGGGTGAGAAGAGCAAAGTGAGAAATGAGATGAGGTGAATTTTAGGAGAAAATTGGGTTGATAAAGAGGGCTAGGAGGAAGGAATGGTCAATAGACATGATCACAAATGAGACCTTGTCCAGAATGACAGGTCTACCTCGAGTAGGGTTTCGTGTGATGTGGGTAGCTATGTGGATGTTCCAAGCTAGGGATGAAAGGCCTAAGATGGTAAAGAAGAGGATAATGAACAATGGTGGGGGATGAGGATCTACCAGATAATGAATGATACTTGAGAGTTATCCTCAAGTAGAATTCACAAACTGCAATGGAGGTCAAGTAGATTTCCCAAACCTAATAATGCATTAAAAAGGTTGTTTGAAGATGATAATTGATTTCATGGATTTATGGATGATGTTGATAGGGGACATCTTTAAGAGTAAACATATGGATGCAAATTTAATGATATGATTTTTTTTTCCTAAGGAGATAATTGTGATAAAAGATGACTTTGATGAAATGAATGTCACATAACCATAGCAAGGGTCAGGTAAGAAAGTTATGCTTTTAACCCGATAAGAAGTAAACAAGAAAAGGTATTACTCAAACATTACACTTTGCAGTATGACAAAAGGTGTTAGTACATAACTAATGAGATTTGATTATATTACAAGACCAAGAGGGAAGATATGGATGAAATATTCTCATAATATTAATGTTGACATGACGAGGTATTCAAGATGTATCTTGTACATGGGAAGAAGGATCTCGAAAGGTGGTGTTCCTTAAGTCTATGCCCCAACTCTAAAGGGAAGGAAATAATAATAATAGAGGAAAGTTGATCAATGTGGGAAACTTTCTACGAAATGCCATAATAAAAGAAGTCATCCTTCGAGGGTATGGTCTACTTATATACAACATAGATAAAGCATGATAGCCATCCTTCCTTCGAGGGTATCGGTCTATTTTAATATATATGGATGACAAGAATAATATAATAGCCATCCTTCAAGGGATCGGTCTATTTATTTTGATTTTGATTTGATTTTTAATTTGTATATGTATCTCTTTTTTTTTTTGATGAACAACTGTCCTTCGAGGGATCAATCTGTTTTTGGATAACTTTTAACTTTTTTTTTTTACATGTATGGATATTAGATTTACATGGGGGAGAGCTAGGGATAGCAAAGTAAACCACTTAGGAGGGGATAATGATGGTACAAGAGACACCCCTAGACCCTCTACATGAGTACAATAGGAAAACAAGATGGTGATGGATGTAATGATCATGGGGTTCTCACAAAATGGGAGAACTTATCCATAGTGAATATGCTACAAGTAGAGTCGTGGTACTCATATTCAAGGTCATGACTGGTAGTGACGGTAGACCACATGATTCAAAATCATTACAATGATAGATGGAAGGGGATACTGATGGAGGAATGATCTAAAGATATGCCTAAGTGCTCATTGATAGATATGCTAACAATAGTCTAGTTGCAAGTGCAATGGATTAAGAGGTTCTATCTTTGGTTTACTACCAAGGGAGAGAAGACATTAAAGTTACGACAAGATGAGAGCTTGCAAAGGATTAGATGTGATAGACAAGCAAGAAATAAAACTATGTCCTTAAGGAAGCAAAAATATGACCACAACGGTGGGTTTTGATGAAAATAAAAGGTGCCCCAAGAGAGACAAAAATATGGCCACAATGGTGGGCTTAAATGGAAATATGGTCCCTCAACGGAAGGACAAAAATGGCCACAAAAGTGGACTTAATGAAACAGATGGTGCCCCAAAAGAGACATGAATATGGCCACAATGGTGGACTTTAATGAAGATGGAAATATGGTCCCTCAAAGGAAGGACATACACGGCCTCAAAGGAGGACTTTGATAACACACTCATGGCCACAAAGGTGGAATTTGACAGAAAAGATAAAAATATGGTCCCTCATGGAAGGAAAACATGGCCACAACAGTGGGCTTAAGATAAAAATAAATGATCTTCAAAGGGATAGATGCATATGGCCACAAAAGTGGGCTTAAAATGGGGTGGATATTTGGAGGGGGTTAGCTTAGATCAGATGGATTTGGATGAGGTAAATAAAACAATGTCAAGGAGTAAATCCCCCTGACATCAAAGAGGAGTTGTTTAGATATGAAATGAGTTAACATGAATGATATGCTCAAGGATGAGGGGAGGCTACTCCCTTAGCGAAAAAGATTATATCACTTTGTCATAAAATTAGATGTGGACAGGTGAAAGAGATTGGATGATGATAACCTTAGATTTGGATCAGGTAGATGCATTGGGGATCATAGGAAAACAATGTTGATGAATAAGGGAGGACCTTCTGTATGAGTAACATGCGAAGGAGAGATGTTAATGGAGGATGGAAGAGAAGACTTAGAGACTTTGATAGATGTGGAATTAGTTGTGGATAAAATAGTAGAGGAAAATCCTCAAAAATATCATCTCTTTCAATGAGATCATGAATGACAGTCTGAAGGGCCTTACAACACTCAGTGTCATGACCTAGGGTATGATGGTAGGCACAACTGAGGTGGGGATCAAACCACAACGGATTCCTACTATTTGGGTTAAATACCTTGATAGGTGGGAGCGTGATGGCAGAAATTTGTAATAAGTGTTGAAGGGTTTCCACATTAGTATATGTATTTTCTTTGGACTTGGATGCAAATGCTTGGGATGTGGTTGTATGAGTTGTCTTGGAGGATTGTGTCATGTCGTTCCATAATTTTGAGTTGAATCTCAAGGGATTCTGGATATTTTTGATTTTGGTTGGTAGAGTGATTGTGATGCCTTAGATGGAGATTGATATTGCCCCAAAATAGATGATGCATATTTGGTATTTGTTGGCAAAATTTCTATCTTCTTTTGGGGACACATAAGATATTTTTGTGGACGTGTACCAAGGTTCTTGGATTTGGATTGCGAAGAAGCATTCTTGGGAGATGTGACACTGATTTCAATCGGAGAGTCTGAAGGTTGTGTCATAGTTGATACAGGTGAATGGATTGGTATTTTCATGATGGATGTGGGAGTATCTATAGATGAGACGGGAGGAGCATCTGAAGTTGCTGCTAGTTGAAGTGCTTTCCAATGTTCTTCAAATGATGTGGAATAAGAAGATGGTGTGTTCACATTCACACTAGTTGATGTGATTGGCATGAGTAGAAGTGTGGAAAGAGGAACTGAGATAGAATCAATAGATGGTAGGATAGGCAAAGGCAGAATAGATGAGGATGGGGGAGTATTAGGAAACCCGATGGATGAGGATGTAGAAAGATGAGTTGTATTCATTTTGGATGGGGAAGGATGTTCCTCCTGAGTGAGGAAATCATCTTCCTTAATGAGGTCATGGATGATGGTCTAAAAGGCCCTACATTGCTCAATGTCATGACCCGGAACACGATGATAGGAAAAAATGCAATTGGGATTGAACCATGGAGGTTTCCTACTATAAGGATCCTAATGTCTAATGGGAGGAAGAGTGATCGCAGAGATTTGAATTAGATGTTGAAGGATATCTACATAAAAACACATGCAAAAGAAAAAAAGAAAATGGTTGTAAGAGGACCTAGAAGAAGGTAAACTATGTTTGGTTTTAGGTAAGTTATGGCTGGAAATGTCTGAAATGGTTTCTTGTTGGGTGATCAAATCCCAATCAGTGAACCAGGTGCAAGGAATGTTTTGGTGTGTTAATTAGTTTGTGAAGTTTCAGGCAGTGTGTGATGATAGGTGTGATGCAAAAAGTTAAACCCCTATTTACACTATGTGAGTAGGCAGAATGCACTGGGGTTCATTTTACTCCAAATTTGAAATATGAAGTTCGATGCTAACAATCAACTAGGAATGGGAAAGTACAATGCAGAAAAGAGAAAATAGGGAAAACTAAAGAATACCTGTATATCGCTTTTCCTTTTTATTTTGAAAGTGCCACTCAGTGATCTAGAACACTCGGGTACCGTAAAGTGGCACCATTTATGATTGCGGATGAGGTCGATAAAAAAATTTTACACGATATGTTTGATTTCAATATTGGTCTTTGACAACATTATTTTGTGATCGTAATGTTGTAGACGTTATCCTGTGTAGCACTTTTCCTTTTTATCTGGCAACAAGTTGAGCCAAGTGCAAGCTTTAAGCAATCTGGGAAACACTTTTCATCGTATAAGGGTGAACAGTGTTTGAAAGCAACAACAAGTGATCAGGAACGTCCAAGGACTCTACAACTGTAGATGAGGTTGACAAGAGGTGCTTAGCAACGTGGTTTGAGTTTAGGACTTAATCTTTGGTAGCGTAATCCTGTAAAACAAATATGACGATTAGTAAATATGACCCAAAAAGAGATAAAAGGATAAATAAATTATCGAAACTAGTCGAATACAAGTTAAATTCTAAACTAACGATGAAATAACTATGATTAGATAATAAAATAAATAATGAACTAATGACGACAATAATTCCCAAATAAATACTTAATGCAAATCGTAATACCAAACAACAAACACTACATTCAAAATAATAAATTACAACCTGTATTAGACAAATAACAAACCAACCTAAGACGTATACAAATAAATGATAAATGAATAAAATAATAATTAAGCACCTTATAGGATAAACACGTGACTAGGTATGTTGCATTTATTTATCAAATCTAAACAAACTTCACAAGCAAATGTTTATTAATGATATAAAATATATTTGAACGTCAATCTTTACAATTTATGAACGTCAAATGTTTATTAACGATGTTGGACATCAATCTTATCACCCTTCGTTATTAACACTTCCTTATCTGCTTTTTGATGCTTTACAATTGATCCTACCGCACATGGATATGGCTTTTTATATTGACGATGACATGATGAAAATTGTAAATGAAAAATAAATACTTGATCGTAAATTGACTGCTATAAGAAGACTACTTAGCTACCAAATTCGAATACGATATTGAATGGCTATGTTTTACATTTAATGTAAGAGATACCAATAGCTCAAAATAAGTTCTAGTGAATTGTACAACCATTATCTACACAACCTGCTAAAAAATGATAAATTAATTGATAGAAATAATCTTTTTATAGCCGCTATGTATAGGAAATCTACGTTTGAGTGTGTCAAATAATTATTACAATCTAAACTCAATAAGCATGGATGCCATTTAGGAGTAAGATCTGTTAAAATTTTGTCAAAACAACATTGGAAATTGACTTAGAATAACAACATTGGAATTATTATACAATCCAAATGTACTAGGCAACAACCTGCTGGAATTTTGCAACATGGTTTTTGTTTTATATATACAATAAAGTGATGGGAATCATTGGAAATCTAGACAAGCAATCTCATTAGCTTATGGCGCTAAAGGGGCTGTTTTGTAGGCCCAAACTTTATACAATAATAATGCAATCGCAGCTGTTTAGAAATATTTGTTATTTCTAAATAACATTGTTTCTTGATGACTATATATATATATATATATATATATATATATATATATATATATATATATATATATATATATATATATATATATATTTATATAATGATTTGTTTGTTTGCTAAAGGCGCCGTGTGGTGGAAAGAATTGCAAGTCGACTACTATATTTATAAACAATAAATATTTACTTGGATATGGTGACCTCAGATGTGGCTCTTCATGGAGATCACCAAAAATTGGAATAAGAAATATGCTATGGTATATAATGAGAATTACAAACAATAGAAACTACAAAAATACAATCGTTCTAACAATTTATTCAAAAATTACAGCGTTAATGATAATCACAACAAATTTAATGACAAATACATAACTGGTTATAACAATTGTTTGCCAATGATATTGGCCCGATGCGTGGGAGATGGATAAACAAGGAGGGGTGTATGGAAAAAGTTCAGATGGATTGGTATGGATTGAGAGCTACGTGGAGTTGGGAGGAAGCTAGGTGGGCATGGGAAATAGATCAAGAAGAGAGAAGTTATTATTTATATATATTTTTTGTTTTTATATTTTTTGTTTTTTTTATTGAGCATAAACTTGATACCAACATAAGAAAATCCACAAATTTGGTAAGAAGATTATTTACCTCAATGACGATGCAAACCACATATATTGACAAAGATAATACCAAACCTTGCACACAAGTATGTTCAAAAGATGGAAGATTTGTCAAAGAGATCTGGAAATGACGATACATGGAAATCGGTATATCCACATTACCTGCACAAAATGATCAAAAGAACAAAGCAAAAGAAATGACTAGATCTTTTATCCGGTCCCACCAGTCATGCCAAAATGTCAATTTGTGTTTCCAACTTCCTATCTAGATGAGTGTATGAGTAATCAAGAAACACGAAACAATGTTGAGTATACAAGGGCTTAGTACCTTGGAGATGATGATGGATGATACACGTGCAAAGTTGATATCAGACTCCTTGGTGTGATCCCAACAAACCTGCAGCTCACATACACTAGGAAAATAATGATTAGAGATTTTATGTGGGGGCTGCCTGACAAAGTAGATCCGGAAGTGTTAACTTCCTCGATGGCTGTCAACCCCCATGCGATAAGAATAATAGTACAATAGTGTCCAAAACAGATGACATACAAATTGATAAATAAAAGAACCTAGATGGTACCAGTGTGTAGACGAAATTACTGATCTGATGCATGTAACATGAATCTCATCATATGAACTCAAATTATGAGAAAAATGTCATGGAAATCCCATGTGCTATCACCCAGATATAATAATCATGATATTATAAAATGACTAAAATCTCACAACATTCACGTTAATTTTTTCTTCCTTTTTGAGGGGAGAAGGCTCATATTTATAATTTGAATTTTGATTAAAATAGAGGATTAACAAATAACCATTATTTGCAAAAGTAATCCCGATTAAGAGAACATGATGAAGAGTTGAATTTATGGTAGGGTTTATGATGTGAGAAAAATAAAAGGTGTGATGTGGAGTGGGGACATGGTTAGGTGTAATAGTGAAGCCATGTGCTCACTTTAACTATTGATTTGTTTGATTTGTTGTCGATATTGAGATTGTGAATTATTGACTTCATGGGTGGGGTTAATAATTTAATAATTTCGAGAATGGAATTTTTAGGTGGAGATTGATTTTTAGGTGGGAACTGATTTTGACTTAAGTGGGGAACATGTGGGACTGGGTAGGTGGGATGATAGATTCTACCTTTTGAATTTAACGAAAGGGTGTCGAATGGGTATATCAATACTCATGGATTAATAATTTGTGGAAGATGGGGATAATATCAAAAAGTTGAATTATCAAATGGGTCTACATGGAGCCCATTTGATAATTAATCAAATAATGTGAGAAAATAGGTAAGATTTCATTTAAGTTAAGAAAAAGAGGAATGAGAAATGGAAATTACGTGATCGTGTGATATGTCGGAGGGCGCTATACCAAAAATAGGTGTCTACAAATAGCTATAGATTTGAATGATTAAAGTCTTCATCATGCTAAAATACATGTAACAACAACCCTAAAGAGGGGCCTGGTACCTTTACGCCCTTCAGGTGAGTGCTCAGTCTAGGCTAAGTGATGTGCCAGCGTGCCTGGACTTGTATTACTAAATTCTAGGCTACATTAATGGATGTTAATAGCAATCTCTTGCTATGATACCATAAAAAAGGAACGATAACCCAGATCGTACCAAGCCAAGAACATAGATGCTAATCAAACACCACGATTAATAAGATGAAAGTAATTCACTAGAATAACTTTACATAAACCTTTAAAACAAATGAGAAACAATATCATATATTATTATGGAACTCAATGAAATATAATGAGGATGAGCCTTGTTTATATGGACAAGGAATAAAAATCTAAGAACCCATCAAGTTCGTAGATCAAGCCATAAATTAAGGAAATAACTAGCCATCAAAGAACTAGTTAAGTCCATATATTCAGGAGATAACTAGAAATCAAAGGATCTAGTCAATACCATAGATCAAGGAAAGAACTAGTCAATACCATAGATTAAATAAAGAACTATACCTAACAACTAGATAGTATCCACACACATAAGTGAGTGAGGAAAAATACAATAAAGGTAAATAAATTACTGGGGTGAACATTAGCTAAGGTAAATACCTACTCTAACACCCACATGACCCTTCAAGTTCTCATTCCACTTGTGAATTTACATCTTCCTAGGAAGTGAGGAAATAAGTTCCCTTTTTATAAATCAAAAGGGAATTTTACAATTCAACATTAGAGAGTCACTTAAGTGAATAAGAAAAAATATCATGATCATACACAATGAAGGATTAGAAAGGGGGAGAGAAGATAGAGGGAGAAAGAGAGAAGAAGGAAGGGGTAGAGTGATCTGATGAAGAATCTCCCTATGATGAAGAAATTTTTAATTCATGATCCCTAAGGAGAGTTTCCAGAATGGATTCCTATCCTTTGAATTATTTTTTGAACCAAGATCTGTAGGTGCCACCTTGTTTGCCTCAGGAATGCAAACATAACTCAAAACTTTGATCCATACCCAGGGAACATCATTAATCATCTTGCATTGATTATATCATCCTTTTAGATCTATTGAAATGTCATAAATACATCGTATGATGCTGGTCAGGGACTCTAAGGTATCTTCATCGAAAGAGAGAGAGAGTCACCTGTTTCTTTCTTGGCCAACTCCTAGAAGGAAATAATGAGTTCTTCCAATGATGAATTCTCGATGAGTGAAGGGAACCCGAGTTTCTGAACACAGTCGCAAACTTCATTCAAAACCTCAAAACCATGTTTTCCACTAGAGTCAAGTTCAAAGATGGAATCTTTGAGCATTCCATATTTTGCATCCATGATTTGGATCCAAACTTGAGACAAATTATCAACGACTAATCTGCAGACACATTTTACTCATGATGGTGTATGAGTCAAAGGATATCATCTTGGAAACAAGTGAAAACACCTCATCCCATTAGATCTTCTCTTTTTCAATCCCCTCCCTTGCTTTCTTCACTTTTGAAAAAGTGGAAAGAATATACTTGATTAGAGATATGACCTCTGGAAACAATGCCTTACCTTTCTTGATGATATTCTCAATAACCCTCTCATCATCCTTCCCCTGCATCATATGACCTTGTGCTCTCTATAACCTTAGGGTTAAATATAGTGATTTGAGGAATGTATTCCACAAGGAGTGAAGGTGTTGAATTGGGATCTAAGAAAGGTTGAATGTGAGCACTGAGAGTTTTTACATGTTCCTCCAATTGCTCAATTGTTCACTTGTACTCTTCATTCCAATAAAAGAGGTGAGAAGAGGATTCCTTGAATAAATTAGAATCACCCTCATGTGAAGCTTGACCTAATGAGATGCAAATCAACTCGTAGTCTGATGGAGTCATCTCCTCAATACGATTTACATTATTAGGCCTAAAACTTCTACATAATGGTTTCTTGAGGCACCACTAAAAAGTGGGAAGTTGTCCTGGGATTATTCTTTCACTTGGATTTCAAGGTTCTTGACATAGCTCCAAGGTTAGGCATGACAACTTGTTTCATTTTTCTTGGATCACTTTCAAGCAATTCTTAAATCCATGGGAATGGCTCTTCAGGAGTTGACATGATGTTGGTTTCCAGAGCATTTTCAGGAGCTTGATGTAGGATCACTTCTTATTCATTGTGGGAAATCTCTCATTAGAGAAGACATACCTAGATGCCCTAAAGAGATGGAGGCTGTAATGGATCACTTAGATGACTTGACTAGCTCACTTGATTGCTTTTCAAGATACAATATTTCCAATTTTCCCGATGAGTTATGATGGCCTCTTTTTGATGGATTGATCATGCTATCAAGTGATTTATTGAGTGTTTAAGAACACTATGACATCGAAATGGAATTGGGATGATTATTTTTTCTTACATTCATGATGCCACACATGAAAGTCACTTGAATGAGATGAGACTGGGGTGTTTTCACACCCTTGTGCTTAGGTGTTTCGATGAGTTACTCATTCAAATTATGAATATGATCACCTCCTTTGATGATCTTAGATTTCAATGGGGAACTTTACACTTTTCAAATCCTTTCCAATTGCACAATGTCCCTGACTTTCACCTATTGCACTTAAATATGCCTTGTCTCGCTCCTTAACACAAGTGTGATCAAAATTAGTCTTCAGGATCCTCATGGAGGGATTATTTACTTATTTGGGATATGAAACCTTCCTTAAAACCATATGAGGATGGTAAATAATAAAAATATGAGTGAAATCATAGCTAACTACAACTTTCTCGCATAAAAATAGAGACTTTTCTTTTTGGCAGTGGGACTAGAGATACTATTTTGGGAGTTGTTTCCTTCTTACTCAAATTTTATCTTTTGGATGAGACCTCGGGTGTTTTCACACCCTTGTGCTTAGATGTTTTTGATGAGTTACTCATTCAAATTATGAATATGATCACCTCCTTTGATGATCTTAGATTTCAATGGGGAAATTTACACTTTTCAAATCCTTTCCAATTGCACAATGTCCCTGACTTTCACCTGTTGAACTTAAATATGCCTTGTCTTGCTCCTTAACACAATTGTGATCAAAATTAGTCTTCGGGATCCTCGTGGAAGGAATATTTACTTATTTGGGATATGAAACCACCTTAAAACCATATGAGGATTGTAAATAATAAAAATATGATTGAAATCGAGCCAACTACAACTTTCTACATAAAAACAGAGACTTCCTCTTTTTGGCAAGTAGTACCAGGAGGTACTATTTTGGGAGTTGTTTTCTTCTTACTCAAATTTTATCTTTTGGATGAGACACGGGGTGTTTTCATACCCTTGTGCTTAGATGTTTCGATGAGTTACTCATTCAAATTATGAATATGATCACCTCCTTTGATGATCTTAGATTTCAATGGGGACCTTTATACTTTTCAAATCCTTTCCAATTGCACAATGTCTCTGAATTTCACCTATTGCACTTAAATATGCCTTGTGTCGCTCCTTAACACAATTGTGATCGAATTAGTCTTCGGATCCTCATGGAGGTATTATTTACTTATTTTGGATATGAAACCACCTTAAAACCATATGAGGATGGTAAATAATAAAAATGAGTGAAATCAAAGCCAACTACAACTTTCTCGCATAAAAACAAAGACTTTCTCTTTTTGGCAAGTGGGACTAGAGCTACTTATTTTGGGAGTTGTTTCCTTCTTGCTCAAATTTTATCTTTTGGATATCCTGGCACCATCCATTCTCATTCATTTATGATTCTTTACCATTTTTTTATCAAGTTTTTATTTTTAGTAATTTGCTTTTTCTGGACCTACTATTTTGGGAAAATTATGAAATTTTTCCTACTTGCCATGTTACACTATTTTTGGATAGGTTGAGTGACCGTAACTTACAATTTTGAGATACTTAATATTTTTACATGTGAATGAGCATGGTATATTATATTTTTATTAATTTCTCGTTTCATCCTTGATTTACAACAAAAACCTCGTCTTTGGATTCAAATTTGCATTGCTCCAATTTTCATTGTGTTCCGCCCACTGAACTCTTGGAAATCAAAAAGGAAAATTTTGGGATGGAGGATTTAAGGCCTTCTACTTGTATGAACTATTGGTGTCCATTTTGATCCTCTATTATTTTCCCATCTTTCCCCTTTGTTCTACATGCTCAAAAAATGTTTTTCTTTGAGTTTGGTGGTCTGCAAGTTTCCCCATCTAGATTGAATGCTTTAAATGGCTCATAAACCTATTATTTTGCCCCAACTTGAAAGAAAAATACATGCAGGCTCTGTTTTATGCCCTAAATTTCCAAATCCACGGGCCTCTATCATTTTTTCCATTTTTCCCGACTGTGGAGCTCAAATTTGCTCGTTTTGTACTTATTTTCCCTCAAAAATCCTTCCCCATGGTCAAAAATTTCTTAAAACCATTTCCCCTTGTTTTTGGGCAAAAATCCTTCACCCACGAAGAAAAAATCAAATTCGGCATCTCTAGTAAATTCTATGTTTTTTGACGGTTATACGGGTGTCATTTGCCCGTCAAAATTAAGCTCAAGCCATCCCTCACATGTGGCCACTTCTGGTTGGATGAGATTCGACGGTTTTTTCTAAAAACTTAGTGTTTTTGATTTTTGGAAAAATTTGCAAATATTCCCCGCAGCTCCACAGGTCCCAGAGGAGGACACGTGTCTCATTTTCATGTGAAGGCGGAGTGGGAGGTTGGCAGGGGACTTAGGCAAGTTTTTCCTTTTTGGCGAAAGGAAAAAATGGTGTGGAAAGGCCCGTGGGTCCGCCATGGAGCAGGGGGTGGACACGTGGCAGAGCGGGGTCAGAAGGGAGCATGGACCGGTGGAAGACTTAGGCATTTTTTCCTTTTTTGGCGAAAGGGGTGAAAGTTGCAAATGGAACCGTGGGTCCACAATGGCACAAAAGGAGACACGTGGCGGGAAGAGTGGGTCGGCAGGCCGACAGAGGCAAAAGGGAATTTTTTCCCTTTTTGCAAAAAGACTTAGAATGAAATATTGAGGCATGGCTCTGTGACAAATCAAAAGGAGACACGTGGTAGGGAGAAATCGGAGGCATGAGCCCGCAGAAGAAAAATGGAAAATTTTCCCTTAGCGAAAAAGGGGTTAAAACATGAAATAAGCCCATGAATTTTAGCGATAGAGAGCATGACACATGTCAAGGATAGAGACGGAGGTGCGGGCCCACGGGGAAAAAAGTGAAATTTTTCCAAATTTCCAAAAAGGGTCAAAATGTGCAAAATTGAGCTGCGATCCCAATGGGACCCACCATATGCCACGTGTCATCACCAAAATTCAAGGGAGGGGCGGAGAAAAAGTCAAATTTTTCCATTTTTCCAAAAATGTTAAAAATTCAAAAAGTGATCCAAATTCATTCCCAATCATAGTTTGACACGTGGAGGGCCCAGATTGAAGGAGAAAGAGCAAATCAATGGTAACTATACATTCTTCATTTTGGCCACCATTTTTGCTCCAGGAAGTGTGGAAATGTGAATTTTGCATCATTTTTCATCAAATTTTTGGTAAATTTGTGTCCTTTGTGCTTGCAAAGATCAATGCAAGTGGTTTTAGGGATTAATTTGTAGATTTGAGGTGTTTTTGAAATAAATTTTTACTTAGGCCCATGTAAAACGTGAAATATCAAATTATAAAGTTGCAGAATCAAATTTTGGAATGATAAGGATGAAATGATGAAATGAAAGGGGTCTGCATGCTTGGAGAATGAAAAATGTGCCTCCATAATGGATAATGATGAAGGATTTGTAATGATTCACCATTTTTGAAACACCTGACAACTTTGGTTGCAAATTTGTTAAATGTCCCTATCTGCGAATCATGTTGGAATTTTGTAACAAAATTGATGTTGGGCATATTCTTTTCTTGGGAAAGAAGGATCAAATGTAATTGAAAGTTATATAATGTATGTTTGGAGACATGCAAAAGGTCGGAGAAACTTAGAATTTCACGGAAAAATCTAGGAAGAAGCCCATTCTCTGAGAAACCGCCTGAGAACCATTTCTAATTTCTTTTTGCATCATATTTGTATCATGTTGAGTTGGTTTCAGTTGTAAAGCCATCAACAAGCTCTGAGATTGTTCTTATAACATTCCCCTGCTGATAAATTTGGTCATTCTAGATTATTCTGTGTTGTCTCTTGGCAAATTTTGCATGCACTTATGTTTCAAAATGTTTTCAATTTGTGTTTCTTACTCCTGTTGCAGTCTTGTGTTTAAAATATCTCTTGATCATACATGGTCTCATTTCTTGTTGATAGTTTAGTGGCATCTGTAGTCTCACATTTAGAAGAGCTTTCATCTGATAAAGAGATAAACAGATTTAAAATCACTTTACCTTCCTTGAATTCTGAGATTGTTTGTAAACCTTTGGGTGCACCTTAGGTCATGATAAAGTAGAGATTTATGGATACTTTGTTGGTTCATCTGCTTCAAGATTTTGTGGCAGGTTTTCGAAGATTGTGTGGAAGAGTGCATATCCAGGCCCTCATTTGGTGCACATATCCTAGTTGAAGGAGTACCTTAACCCCTTTGAAGCATTCTGTTGTTTAGGTGTTACAAATTTCTTGCAAAGGTCCTCAAAGAATCTGGCAAATTCTGGTTGGTCTTGTCTAAAATATCCCACCAAAAAAATCATTCAAAATAACTAATCCTACCCCATACTACCCCTGCATTACATTATGTGTCAACAAAGAACAAAATCCATTTACAAAAATGCACAAAGCAAACTAGGATCATACCATTTCTCTAGCATTCTCACCTTGTCTTGAAAGCATTTCCATCAGTTAGTAGTGACAGCTCCGTTGAGTTTGAATAATGGAAAATTGATCATGTTTTCCCAAGGCCATCTCCATACAAAATGCACAGTATAAGGATATCTCTACCTCCTTCACAAAACAGAGGCTGCAATATAGGTTCTCTTACCTTGTTTGAAAGGCATAACCTAAAATAGTGAGGATTAGATCAAAATCCTTTCAAGGTGCTACCCACTTCTTCAAAGCCTGAGTGCTAACAAGTCAGATAAATTACTTCCCCGGCTACAAAATGACATATAAATCATTTATCTGCCTCTGAGTGTCTTGTAAAATCCATGATGCTGCTCAAGTTGTGAAGGAGATTAAATCTAGGTACCAACATGAACCATAATGTATTTAAATTTGGACATTTCTCCAAGATTATAGATTTATAGTATTATCATTTTTGGTTTTATAATTGTTGAAATTGGATTCCTAAATTGCTATTATTGGTTTTTATCTAGTGTGATATCGGATTCCAATATTATTATTATTGGTTTTTAATTAGTGTAATATCGATTCCGGTATTTACGGTATGTTATACACATATGTTCCCGATTCTATATCTATTTTATGAGAATGGGAATATGCCCATTCTCAACACACTCCTAGTACAAATATGTTCCAAATTATTTTTATGTGTATGTACTTTATTTTGATTCTTCTTATGAGTACTCATTGTATGAAATAAGAAAAAAATATTGATTTTATGAGAATGGACATATTCCCATTCTCATCACACTCACGGTATAAGTATGTTCCTAATTCTTTTTATATGTATCAACTTTATATCTATTATTCTTCTATGATTCATATATGAGGTATTTTGACCTCTTTTGAAAATTTAAACAATGTGATAAATGTACATGTTGAATGAAATAAGAAGTGTTAGCATATTATGAGTTCTTAAAGAGGATAAGTGATAGACTATGGCCAATGTTATTTTCCATTTTCAAATTAAATTTTGGAGCTATCATGGGTGTTCTTCTCATCTCTCTAGACTTATAATATACCTTCTACTCCTGAATAAACTATAATTTAATTTCAAAAATAATGTCATAGTGTAGAATGATTTGATCAAGGCCATTTGATTTTTGAAAAATATTATATAAAGTAGATACAAGTGTTTGGAGACACTAAGGTGGTTGTAAAGTAGGTTAAGTCATTATTTTTGAGAGCATTAAATAATATATCTTGGCACTCTAAATACTATTGTTCTGCATTCAAGAATTAGGGGATTCTAGGAATATAATTTATCATGTAAACTTGAAAGGTTTTCATTTTATAAAGTTATTAAAAAATTAAAAATAAGTTATCTAGACTTATGCACATAGCTTTAGGCAAAGACCATATAATTTTGTGGTTGTAATGAATGCATAAATCAAGGCTAATTCCTTGAAAAAACCAAAGCATGAATTTTTGAAATGAATTCCTTGTAAATCACATCATATTCCCTTTGAATCACAAGATCCAGCTCCTTGTAAACTTACTTCAACATAATAAAGGATTTTTTTCAAATTAAATTAATGGCATGGTGGAAATTATATTACTAATACATTAATAAGATTCAAGAGTTCCAAAAGCAACACAATGTTTTATAGAATTATACTATGGAAAAATATTCCAAAGTAATATAATACCCAGTTTTTCATTTAATTATCAAATAAAAGTACAACTGTAATTTTTATAAGACCAAGGTAATTGGAATAATTTAAAAAGAAAAAACCACATCCTGGGCCAAGATGATTTCACATACAAATTTATGATCTTCAATAGTTTCTCCAAGTCAACATTTGTTATCTTGTTCAAGTAGTTCAAGGTATGATTTAATGGCCATGTGTCCTTTATCGAGTATATTTATGCACCAAATTTGCCATTTTTGTTTGGTGTCCATGCCCAGATGATGCTATCCACATCGATATTTGCTTTACGTTTTTCTGATATGGTCCATGTTTTATTTTTCTTTAAACAATCTCGATACAATGTTGCACCTTCTCCTCTCCCTGTAGGTTTCCAATATTGAACTCTTAACTTTTTATTTACATCATTTCCTTCCTATTGAAGGAAAATATCCCCATCTTCTCTCCCCATCCATATCTTTTCATTATCATTTCTTGGTCGTATAAGTAGCATTTGTCCTTGAACACATCCTTCAATGGATTGAATTCTTGTTTAGATCTTCCACAAATAGGCCCAATGTAAATATCATTATTACTTGGGATATGTTGACTAATGTAGTATTCTTTGTGAATATGTGTGGATCCTATTATTTGGTCATATATGTCTTTCTCTTATACTATTTTTGGCCAAAAATAAACATCTGACCTCCTGCTACAATTTACAAATGGTCTATCCAAAGCACGTAAAACATTTTCCCAATACATGATATTTAGAATCCAATAGTCACTACCTTCTCCTATTATGCTTTTCCCCCAATGCTCAATATATGCTTTTATTCCCTTTTTTAGATCTTCCATTTCTTTGAGTTCTTTGAAAGGTGCCAAAGGAGGTTTCCTTCTAGTAAGCTTGGTTCACCATTATCCTTTGTACATCATATATGGATAGAATGAGACCATTGCAGATCCTTTATTGTTTCTTTGTACTCCATCATCGGTATGCCATCCATAACATGGAATCTAAACATATTAGGTTTGTTGATACCCACTATCTTATGGTTTCCATCCAACAAGAATGGCTCCACAAAGTCCTTGAAGTTGTACACTTCCTCAATAAGGTAAGGAGTGAATGTACTTGACCCTTCTTGGCATGTTCTGTAAGATTCCATGATATGTGGCAAAGAAAATGTGTCTACTTTATGTAACGATGTTGCTAATCTTCCAAAATTCCCATCTATATCCTCATGAGTGTGTCCCACTGAAGGAAGCTTAGATACACAATGTTGAATACCTTTTTTCTGTCAACAATGATGTAAATGTAAATAAGGTACAATTATTGTTATCACTTGAAGCATTATCAAATTGCAAGTATATGATCATTGGTTGCTTTACTGAATGAAGTATTCACACTAGTAGCACTAACTAATTTTGAATGGTCAAATATTCCTTGTAACTTTTACATTTTTCATACACATCATTTTATAATAATACATCATGTAATGGTTGTTTGGATGATCCAAAACTATACAATAAATCTCCATACTCATCAATTATAGGTTCTTCAAGCTTTCAAGACACAAAGCTAATGATGTGACCGTATAGTTTTCTCCACGTTCAAAAAATGAAAAGCAAAAATGGCTAAAACCCCTGTAATGTGTCCATGTGTGAGCTTACCAATCAAAGTAACTGGTATGTTCATAGCATTACTTATTGAATTTACGTTTTTTCCCATCCTTGGTATGGAAATTTTCATTTTATCCATTTTATCATGCACAATGCTCAAGAATCCATGAGGTTTGTTCTTCTAATTACAATTTGTGGGAATAGTAAGCTACACAAAAACTTTGAATATATTCATTGTGTCATGTTTGTTCCTCAATATTTGCGAGTGCTTCTAGGCATGTTGTGGCTCTACATTTGTTGTATAAATCTGTGCACTCATCACACTTGGCAAAGAAAAAAAAAATCAATGGAAACATGTTGAAATCTTTTTTCATTATGTTGTTGAAGCTTGACTACAACACCTGAGGAAGTTTCAAGAATTCAAGCTCCTCATTGCACTTTTTTATAGCATATTTTGGGTATAGAATGAAGGAATAAACCTTTGGGAAATGTTTACTCCATCCTGTACTATAGACCAAGCCAGATGCGAAGAGATATTTGAATTTATTTCAACAATTCTTGATATGCATGTAATTGTTATAGCATTGTTTGACCTTTGTTTCTCTTTTCCAGTGTTACCATTCACTGCAAGCCTATTTTTGCTTATCCATTCAAATTTATGTTTATAGAAGGAACTCCTTGGGTACCCATAAACTTTGTGCCATGCATTCTGAAAAAAATCCATCCCATAAAATTTCATTTTTATACCTCCATATATTTCTTTCCAACATTGAAGATGACATTTGTTGTTAATTCATCAAACATAAAATTATTTCATTAATTTCATTCAAATATCTAATTGTGTGTCATAGATTGTGAACTCTAACTGAAGCAAGAGGTAGTTTTTGGAGACAATTAGATTTGTAAAAAATAAACTCGCATTTTCCACTTCTTCTAACAAACTACAGTGTATCTACACATACAGTATATGACATGTCATTAATAAACTAATACTATTAAAATTTGAAATTAAACATCTTGTATATTGTCTCACAAGTTTACTAATTATCCATGCATGCATCTCTCCCTCTCTCTAGTATAAATTAGTATCAATTAATTTTAAATGCAAAAAATAACCTAAAACATTTATATTTTATTTTAAATGCAAATAACCTAAATCATGACTATGATAAAGTTTAAAATTTATATTTTATTTTAAATGCAATAAACCTAAAACATGGCTATGATTTTTTTGAAAATTTAAATTTTATTTTAAGTGTAATTATTAAACCTAAAACATGGTTATGATATTGTTTAATATTTATATTTATTTTTGACCATGGCATAACAAGACCATTAATTTGCAAATATATTGTTTACCACCATTTATTTATTACTTGAAGGTACTTGTTTGTCAAACACATCATGGAATACCCATTAGAGGGAAATTGGTGAAATTAAGGGCATTTAATTCACGCCACCCCGTGACACAGTAGAGAGAATGATGATGGTTATTGTTTTTTATAACGGTGAAGGTCTTAGGAATTGTAAGGTTCACCATTGTCCAGAAAGATATCTCTTTCTTGTTTAACATTCATTTCACTTTCATGTTCATCCTTTCCATTTTTTTGTTCATCCTATCCACATTGGGCTACTTGTATTAGAAGCTATCTCTTTTTTGTTCATACTTTCCACTTTTTTGTTTCATCCTATGAAGCAGAAGATTTGAAAAAATTTTGAGATATTGTTTTTTCTCTCTGCTTTTTTGTTGAACTTTTCTACTTTGGGCTCCCTCTGTTTCATAATATAGTTTTGGTTGTGAAGCATAAGATTTGAAGAAAATTTCAGGCATGAATTATTCTAACTCTTCTCTATTGAATTATTATGAGATGAAGAATATCATTTGGTTTTCTTTCCCTTGTATTTTGTTCTAGGTTTAAAGATAATGCCTTATTTTTTATCTTCTGTATTTTTTATATGGGTATTAAGAATATCACTTCAATATTTTGTAAGACATGCATAGTTGTTAACCTAATCATAGTTATAAATGGATGCATCTAAATATGGTTGTTTATGCTACTTTTACTCTATCTAAGCTACAAGTTTCATAGTTTCAACAAGATCATTCCCTTGCATAAATGTATGACATTCTCAATGCCCAATGGAACTCTTATGTCTTCCCAGCCAAACTACTAATGTATATCTAATAAATCCACTGCCAATCCTTCATGCTAATACGAGGAGTTATCTGTTATGATTTTACCAAAGTACAAAGTGGTCTTACCACCGGGTGGCATTGATTATTTATTGAGTTGTGCTGCGAGTTCCATGGGCCAAGAATGACTCATAGAAGAAGAATTTACTTTTTTATAGTGAATAAAATTTTTACTTCTTTTTAAATTGAAGATAAGTTTCAGAGATACTTCTAACTCTTCTCTATTGTATTATGAATTTCTAGGTATAAAGATAAACTATAATGTCATATTTTTTATTTGGGTTTTAAGAATATCACTTCAATCATTTGTAAGATATGTATAATTTTTATCCTCCATAGTTATAAATTGATGAATCTAAATATGACCATTTCTTGCATGTTTCAGAGTTTCGAAAATATCATTCCCTTAAAATAATGTATATATAATAAATCCACTGCCAATCCTTCATGCTAAGATGAGGAGTTAACTATTTTGTTATTACCAAAGTATAGTGTGGGGTTACCACCTAGGAAACATTACTTATTTTCCGAGCTAGGTGGCCTAGGTATGCAAACCCGGATGGGTGGACGAGCTGCGCATGCGCAACTGAAATTATGATTTGGGCGAGTAAGGCGATCTACAAGCAACAGATGGCTGAGTTGGCTAGTTGAGTTGGCTATTCGATTAGGCTGGTCTAGCTCATCAATCAAGATGGTTGAGATTGAGATGGGAGGGTGAGATAACTTTGTCGCCGAGCCGAGTGGGATAGATTGATCGACCGAACTAGGTGGATGAGCTCACTTTACGAGCCGGGATGACAAGATGACCTACCGAGCTAGGTGGGTGAGTTGACCTGTCGAGTGAGCTTGCCGGCTAACCTGCCAAGCTAGGTGGGTGAGCTCACTTGCTAAGATAAGAAATATTAAACTAAATAATTTTCATATAGTAATTAAAATGATTAAGTTCAATGTTGTATCTAATGACGAAATGCATATTCTTATAATTGGAATCATAAAAGAAGAATAGATATAAAATCTAGCTTGTTTTATAATGGACAATTTCCCATTCTCACAACCTTCATAGAGTTATTGAAAAGAATAAGTTCAATATTACTTGTATTAGAATGTTTAGAAGGAGCTTATTCCCATTTATACATAAAAAAACATTTATTTCTTGTATTGAATGGGTAGATGCCCATTGTCATATACAAATCATATATGAAGAATATAGATAAAATTTAATTTGTTTTAGAATGGGCAGTTGTCCATTATCATATAGGAATCATATAAGAAAAATAGAACAAATTTACTTTATTTTAGAATGGGAAGTTCCCCATAATCACAGCCTTCATAGGTATTAAAATGATTATGTTCAATCTTGTATTCAATAAACAACTACCCAATTCCATATAGGAATTATAAAAGAAGAATATAGATAAAATCTAATTCATTTAAAATGGCAAGTTACCCATTATCACAACCTTCATCTAGTTTTTAAATTGATTAAGTTAAATATTTCTTGTATTAGATTGACCATTCCTTTTCACTCTTATATCTTATTACTTTTCCCATTAGGAATGATCAAGTTCAATATTGCTTGTATTGCAATTATTAGAATGAGCATACGCCCATTCTCATACAAACAAATATTTTTACCTTGTTTTGAATGGGGAGATGCCCAGTCTCTTAAAGGAATCTTAAAAGAATAATAGAGATAAAATTTAATTTTTTAGAATGGGAAATTTCCCATTCTCATATTCAAATCATATATTAGGAAAAATAGAGAAATTTTACTTTATTTTAGAATGGGTAGCTCTTCATTATCACAGTATTCATAGTTATTAAATTAATTAATAAGTTTAATCATGTATTGAATGAGAAAATGCGAGTTCTCATATAGGATTCATAAAATAAGAATAGAGATAAAATTGAATTAGATTTAGAATGGCCAGTTGCCCATTCTCACAGACCTTCAAAGAGTTATTAAAATGATTAAGTTCACTATTGCTTGTATTAGAATAAAAAGAATGGGAGAATGCCATGGAACCATCCTTTGAACTAATTTCCTATAATCATGTCTACAGGGAAGGGAACAAGGCTGCAGTTTACCTTGCAAATAAAGGTTCAAGAGGTTGAACTTTTTGTGTCATTGTAATGATTATTAATGATTGAAAATAATTCTGTCAATTTTAGAACAAACAAGAAGGTTTCAATTGGGTTGGTTTTATTTCCATTTTAATAGAGAAACAAAAACTATGGGTAGTGATCTGGTTCATCTAGAACCTGATTCAACCAATGGGATTAGTAGAAGAGTTTGGATGATGTTGGAAAAGTAGGTATGTGATCTCTCTTTCAAATTTTTAAAGGCCACGAAGAATCCTGAGAAAGAATTTTGCTAGTCATTGGAAGGATGGTTAGGCTAGTTTTAGGGGGTTTTTATATAAAAAATTATACATATTTTATTGCTATCATGGTTGAGATGAACAATTAGGGGAGGGAGATTTAAAAACTAAAGAAAAAATGTGATGAAGAGATGGGAAAAATTTATATCGGTAAAGAGAAACTACGACATCATTGTGCATGTTTTGAGAGATAGTTTTTATTCGACCCTTTCAATAAAATCACCCTACACTTGATGTAATTTATCACCTTAAAGGTTAGGTACAAGGTAGTTTATGCCCACCATTTCCCTATGTTAAGTCATATCCGCCATGGTATGCATTATAATTTCCCTTTCTTTCTCAGTCGTTCCCTACACAAATCAATCAAGAATTTCCAAAAAGGAAAGTTGAAAATCCCTCTTCATTAGGGATTGATGATGGCCTTATTCTATTTAGGCTATAAATTTCACTAAATATGAGAATTTTAGGGGCTTGTTGAATGATGATGTAAAGCATGTTGAGGATGAGTTTGTTATGCCATCGATAAACACTATAGATGTTTTTGGTAATATAGAGAGGGAATATTTGGAGCCACTTTTGGCTAATGATTTGGAGCCAAATTTGGAGGACCTCAATGACAATTGTACTCTAGCTAAATGAATGAATAAACTAAGGAAGAAGAAGGGTATTGATATTGCGGCCGGTGTTTCTTTTTCTGATATCAAAGGGGAACCTTCCAAAGGAAAAGAAAATATGGAGTCTGATTGGAGTATGACATTGGAAAAAATTTCCCTCAAGGTTCTATAGGTGGAAAAGGACATTGATTCTCTCAATGAGGCTGGGAGATATGGGATATAGTTTCATGAACTATGTTGAAGCCTCAAATAAAATTTATACTTCTCAAAATTCCATCAGAGAGGAGTTGTCTAGGCTTTAAAATATGGTTATGGACATTTAGAGGAGGTTGGTTCAACTAGAGTAGAGAAGAAAAACATGCAGGCTTAAGCTTTACCTCAGTAGCTCAGAGGAGGAATGAGATGGTGAAGGATGATATGAGGGACATTATTGGCAAGGAAGAAAAAAATGTGGAATAAGAACTTTATATGAAAATTATAAATTAGTAACTACATTCTTATGCACAAAGTCATACTCTTATAAAATGATAATATTGAAGTAGTATTGTTGAATCTTATGGGTGTCCTTTAAGTTGCAATATGAGTGAAAATTTGATAATAATTTAAGACTTAGATTATTCAAGTAGCAGTATGAGTGAATATGAGATAATAATAATGAAGTAGTCGTTGTTGATGGTTTTGGGTTTCCATCATGTAGCAATCCAAATGAATAGATGTTACATTTGCATTTGGTATTGAAAATACGTTACATTTCCTTTTTGTATTGAATAGATGTTATATTTGTATTTTGTATAGAATGGGAGTATGTCCTTTCTCATACAAAAAATACGGAGGAAGAAGATGTTGCTTAATATATGAAAATGATTAAAAAACTCTATTATAAAAATGGTTGTAATGAGAAGATGCCCATTCTCATATAGGAAACATAGAATAAGACTAGATGTTTAGAAGGGGCATATGCCCATTCTCATATAAGAATCATAGAAGGATAATAGAGACACAATTTACTTTATTTTAGAATGAAAATATGTGCATTCTCACAACCTTAATTTTTTTTAAATGGGAAGTTGTGCATTCTCACAACCCTTATAGATAGAAAATATTTCTAGTGAAAGAATGTTTATAATGGGCACAAGCCCATTCTCATACAAACATATAATTTTTGTTTTTTAATTATTAATAATTGTATTATACTAGTTGGACTATCCTTGGGAGCCAAGTGTTGCACTACATACCCTCGAGAGGGATCAAGCCTTATGTAGTTCTCATCATACAATATATTTATATGATTGTAAAAATTTTTAGAATGGGTTGTGAGAATGGGAAGTGTGTTTGTAAAAGCAATATTGAATTTAATCATTTTAATACCTCTCATGTAGGAGTCATAGAAATGTTTTAAAACAAAGTAAATTTTAATTTTGTTATTCTTCTTTGATTCACAAATGAGAGTGGGCATCTTCCCATTCTATACGAGTAATAATGAGCTTAAATATTTTTAATACCTCTATAAAGGATGTGAGAATGGGAAGATTGTTTATAAAGCAATATTGAACTTAATCATTAAATTAAAACCTCTATAAAGGCTATGAGAATTGGTGTATACCTCCAATTCAATACAAGACCAAAATGTTTATTTATTTGAGAATTGGCATATGCCCATTCTAAACATTCTAATACAAGCAATTATTTGAACTTAATCATCTTGTATATTATCCCACAAGTTTAGTAATTTTCCAAGTGCCATGCATCTCTCTCTCTCTCTCTCTCTCTCTCTCTCTCTCTCTCTCTCTCTCTCTCTCTCTCTCTCTCTCTCTCTCTCTCTCTCTCTCTCTCGGATCTTTAGTATTAAAATTTATACCAAATTATTATAGATGTAAATAACCTAAAACATGGCTATGATATTGTTTAAAAATATATATTTGTTCTTGACCATGACATAACGAGACCACCATGCAAATATATTGTTTACCACCATTCCCATTCTCATTTCCATTTATTTTTGTGCACAATTCCTTCAATTACCATGCAATTAACAGAGATATTCCCATTTTGTATAGAATGGGATTATGTCATTTATATTTTGTATAGTTTTTTTGTGCAGATCATCCAATTACCACATATTTTTGTGCACATATATATCTACTAGTGGAAAACCTACCTCATTATATGCTAAAACAGTCAAGGTATATATTTAGTTGAACCCATAAAGAAAGATCCCTATATTCAGACCTAATACCAAACCTAATATCCAACACTTAAGCAATTTCCAAATAACAATCTAAATTAACATTTAGTATTCCAAACCTAATATCCAACACCTACTTTATCTGAGGTTTCTGTGAGAAATGTTTCCCCAAATTAACATTTAGTATTCCCACACATACCTAGTAAATAATTTGCAATGACAGTACATATTCAAGCCTTATTTATGATTTTTAACAATTTTATAAGTAATGTCCTTCAAAGCAATATTAAACTTAAATACAATACAAGTTATATTGAAATTATTTTTCTCCCATTCTCATAGCCTTTGTAAAGATATTAAAATGATTAAGTTTAATATTGCTTGTACAAACAAACTTCCCATTGAATACAAGACTAAAATGTTTGTTTGATTGAGAATTGGCATATACCCATTCTAAACATTCTAATACAAGAAATATTGAACTTAATCCAAGCCACTACATGGCACATAGGTGATATTAATGGAAATTTATTTTAAATGCAAATAACCTAAAACATGGCTATGAAAAATGTTTAAAATTTATATTTGTTTTTTACCATGACATAGTGAGACCACCATGCAAATATATTGTTGACCACCATTTATTTATTAATTGAAGGTAATTGTTTTAAAAACATCTTCAACCGCTTATTAGAGGGAAATTGGAGATATTAATGGCATTTAATCCACGTCACTATGTGGCATAGTGGAGATATTAATGGTAGTTAATGTTTTTGAGGATGGTAGAGTTCTTGGGAATTTGAAGCTTTACCATGAAGCTATTGCATGTGACCTATTTGTTTGATTATTGTTTTTACGTTCCACTTTTTAATAACTCTATGAAGGCTATGAGAATGGAAACTAACCATTCTAAAAAAAATTAGATTTTACATCTATTATTATTTTATGATTCCTATATGAGAATGAGAATTTTCTCATTTTGTTAGACCGTTTTCTTTGTGAAGCACAAGATTTGAAGAAAATTTATGAGATATTGTTTGATCTCTCCATTTTTTTGGTTCATCCTTTCCACTTTGGGATCCTCTATTTTGTTAGACCACTTCCTTGCATGTGAGCTATTTGATTGTTGATTGTTTATACTTTTGCTTTTGGGTTCTCTCTTTCATTGGACTATTTTGGCTTGTGAAGCAAAATATATCAAGGAAATTTATGAGAAACACCAATCCATTCACATGCATGAATTTTTCTAACTCTTCTCTGTTGATTTATTCTAAGATGAATAATATCATATGGTTTTCTTTCCCTTGCATGGTGGATAATTTCCCATTGTGCAATTTTTTTCCTCTAAACTTCTTCTATGATTCATATATGAGAATGGGCATATGTCCATTGTATATGCCCACTCTCACATAGGAATCATAACATAATAATAGAAAAATTTATTTCACATTTTTAGAATGTAGTAAATTCTATATCTATTCTTCTATGATCCCTATATGAGAATGGTCATATGCCCATTCTCACATAGGAATCATAGCAGAATAATAGAAAATTAAATTTTATCTATATTGATTCTTGTTATTTATTCGAGAGATGAAGAATATCATCTAGTTATTTTCCCTTACATGGTAGTGAACTGGCCATTGTACAACAAAATTAATTTTATCTATATTATTCTATGATTCATATATGAGAAAGATAATATGCCCATTATCATATAGAAAGAAATATTAAAATAAATCATTTTGAGAGCTATATAAAGGTTGCGATAATGGGGAATTATCATTCCTAAACAAATAAAATTTTATCTCTATTAATTCTTGTGATGATGTATGAATTTTGTTTATGTAAAATATTGACTGTGAAATGAACTTATTTAATGTTGACATTTGAATTTCATTATTATATGATTATCTTGTTACCTTTTTTTATATTGATTATTGTGATGATGAATGGCTTTTATTTCTTACTTATCAAATTTGTAGTTGTCTATATGATTTGTTATCACCAAATCATTGCACCCTCTGAATGGCCAAGTGATGGATAGGGCATTCGGTGTGATTGGGTAACATGGGATCACCTCTCAAGTTGTGGGACTTGTGACTTGAGGTGAACCTTGATTAGAAGGCCAAATTCCTTTTCCTAAACTAGACAAAACACTTTCTAATGCAATAAAACAACTAACTAGACCTATACTAACATTTTTAGGGGATTAGGGAGAGAGGTTTACAATAATTAAAACCTACACTAGGAAGTGGTGATGCACACATCTCTAGAAAGGGTTTTGCTAGACAAGTTTTCTTCTTTCCGGTGAAGAAGGATGAATAAGCACCACAACCCGATTCTTCATAAAGAACTTCACTCCCAAATAAGTACAAATACTCCCAAAACCTCTGTAATGAAACTTGAAATTGCATAGTAAACTTATAAACATGAGAAAGGAAAATGAAGTAGCAAAAATTATGAAAGGACCAATAATTAGTCATAGAACATAATTTATATTACTTAATCACATGCACAATGCATCATTACATTAGGAAGAGGAAATGGTTGCCATTACAATATTTGGAAGAAAGGCTTGAAAGTTCCCAAAATCCACAACTTAGCTTGTGAAAAGAGAGAGGAATTAGAAAATGTCTAACCCCTTGAAATGAGTTCCTCATTTACATTTATAGAAAATTCAGGTTGTGAGAGAAGGAGGAGAAATCCTAAATTTTGGGAAAGAATGTAGCACATGATGGCCTACATGCTTAATTACATTATTAATTGCACCTAAAAGCTCTACCCCACTATGCTCCCATAGATTAATTTTTTGAATTTATCCACTATTTTAATAAAAATAATATTTAAAGTCTTTTGGAGATTTCCTTGGTCCATTGGTGGGACCCATAAGTTTATTATTTCCGTTGGAGGGGTTTTAATGTTTCCTTGGAAAATGACTTGCCCGCACTCACCGAGCCTATGGCCTCTGACGAGCTTCTTGTTTATCATGGTGAGCTCTTTATTTAACACATTATCCTTATTTTATCACAGGTAACTTTATATTCTAATGGCCACCTTGAATATATCCCACCTCGCATTCAAATCCACGTACCCCTTACACCAGAGCTCCACATTCCACATTGACCGGGTCTCCACTAATCTCCCGACTTCCACGGGACATCACATTTAACTTGGTGGATGACTCACTCGGTCGAGCCCGAATGTTAGGGTAAATATATTATTACCTTAATTAATTATGCATTGCATAGTTTATTTGTTTATTTATTAATTGTTATATGGTTATATTTAATTATAACCATCTTTTTTTTTATTTAATATACATGAGTTGTATTATTTTAAGAATAGTATTGTTTGTATTGGTTCACGGTTGTACTGGATGTGTAACCCATTTATTTATTTGTATATTGATGCCCAATATGTATAAATATTGCAACATATCTTTTGTAATTTTATTTTGGTGATTAATAAAATATCCAGGCTTCCATCAACTTTGTTTCACATTTGGTTTCGAGAGAAGGTTGAAGGATATTGGAGGATTGCAACAGAGTTTGAGGAGCATTGGAGAAGCTTGTGCAAGCAAAGGAGAGCCAAAGTTATCTCTACAACTTCCCAGCCCCATCCCCTGCAATACCATCATCAAATTCCTAAAAACCGCCATCAAATTCATCAAAATTGCCTTTATTCATTGCAATAAAGGTTAAAGAGGATAAAGTACACCAAGGAAGAGATTTCAAGCTAAAAGGAAGGAAGAAAAATTGATCTAAGGCACTATACACACCCAAAACCACCTTCATTCTTGCCAAAACCACATGTCATTTTCTCTTTGTTGGAATTTTTGTTCAAAGTCACCTTTCCCAAACCATGGTTTTTTAAAGAGGTATGGTTTTACCATTTGGAAGTGTTTAATTACAATTTGCTCTTTATGTATACTTGTTTAGCTTAGCCGCCCAAGTGGCTAGGATAACATTTGTAAGACACTTCCCATCAAGAGAGGTCAAGGGGTCAAATCCCCCTCCCTCACCCACTACCAAATTTGGCAATAAATTTAGTGGAACTACTAACTTTAGAGACAAATTCAAATTTAGTTATAACTAACTAAATTTAGTGAGAAAAACCCTAATCAGGGCCAAAAAAATTTCTCTCGTAATTGGCTTTTTTTTATTATGAGCAAAATTTGCTAAAGGAGGGACACCTAAAAAATGGATTTTCAGCTATATTTTTGTAATTTTTGGCATCCAGGTCATTTTGAGCTCACGAGGCCACCAGGGTCCGAAAAAAAAAAAATTTGGCTTTCATTCAAATTTTCTAAATTTTTGAATGTAATTGTATACTTCAGTGTATTGTACTAATTTGTAGGTTATCATAGTCAACCGCAAAAACATTGTAACTACTTAAAACGTGAGAAATTATAATAAAAAATAAATGAAATTTGGTTTTAAAACACTCACGAGATCCTAGATCTCATTCACAACGTTCGGTATAAATAGTGCCTCTAGGAAGCTCTTACGAGTAAAGGTGTCACAACTACTACTACACTTAACGCCTAATATAGCTACAACAACATCATCGTTTGGGCATCAACCCTTTAAATCAATGGAGAGTAATAAGGACACAATGCACAAACAATGAGCCATCCCATCCATCTGTGAATGATTTCTTGACATAAATCCAGACTGAGAAATTATCTAAGTATATAGAAAAGTTACGCGCGTATGAGGATATTTCTTTGAGTCGGTGTCAATAATCACATAGACCCCTTTTAGTATTGTCTTGGTACCACGTATCAAATTATTTCATGTATGTTAATGCCTCTTTCACATACCATGGGTATATAGAAAGGGTGAGCTTCTTCCACATACCATGGGTATATCGGAAGGGTGCATATATAAAAAGTTCGTATATCGGACTAACGGTATATAGATTGGGAGACCTTATACCTAGAGTGATAAGAGCCTAACCTTGTTAGTGATTCTACAAAATGGGCACAATGCCCCCAAATTCTTTCTTCCAGACTCACAACTACTCAGAGGAAACAACTATGCTGCATGGAAGACAAAAATTAAGACATGACTTTAGTTTGAAGAAATCTGGCTTGTTGTGAATGGTAGTATAACCAATCAACTACTAATACAACACAACAATGATAGTTTGATAGATCAGATCAGAAGGCCAAGCTAATCATCTTTTTGGAGTGTCTGATGATGTGCAACCTCACATTTGCGATGCTAAAACTACCAAAGAAGCATGGGAAAAGTTGAGCATGGTATATGAGGTGAAAAACAAGAATGTCATATTGAATTTGCAGAGTCAGTTACACACATTGAAGTTTAAGAAAAATGAAAAAATAGAAGATTTCTTGAGAAGAGTTATAGAGTTGAGGGCTTCACTTCTAGCCCTGGGAGAAGTGGTCACAGATGAAGCTCTCATTCCTATTGTTCTGAGAGTTCTCCCTTCTTCATACCACATTTTTTTCACAACACTCAACTTGTCAGACTAGACAGTGAGTTTTGAAAAATTAGTAAATCTACTTAAACAAGAGGAAGCCATGTATATAAAAGATGATGAAGAGGAGAAGACACTTTATCTTCACATCAAAAATGGAAAAGAAAACCTAATTCCTATCAAAAGTACCAAAATTAGAATCAGGATCAATAAGGAGACAAGTAATAAAAGAAGCAAATGTCCAATCTGTAAAAGAGGACATGAATTAAAATATTGTTGGTATAATACATACAAGAAAGGTTCATCAAGTAATTCTAGACCTCAACACCAACAATCTCACAAGGGACATACAAACTACAATCAAGGGTAGAAAAAGGGGAACTGAAAAGAAAACCCTATCAGCAAGGAAATATTGTTGAGCAAGAAGAACATTCAGATAATGAAGACTACTTGTACATTGCTCGATCAAGTGAACCTTCCACGTCATCTAGTGATGTCTGGTATGTTGATTCGAGCCACTCGACACATGACTAACCATAGAGATTGTGGTTTACTTCAATGAGGGACACGCCTTCAAAAAACCATGTTTCGTTAGGTGATGATTCTTCATACACAGTTTAGGGGATTGGAACATTTCTCTACCCCTTGGTTCACAACTGTAGATTATCATATGTACTATATGTCCCTAGGTTGACTAAAAATCTCTTTCAGTCATCTTAACTTCTAGATCACAACTTGAAAATTGAATTTGATAGTCATTCCAGGAAAGAAAATGTGTTTAATTTGAGATAAATCATGAGGCTCAAAATAGTTGCAAAAGCCTCCAATGTGGGATGCATGTTCTAGCTTGATTTTATCCATAGAGATGATCAAGAACTTGTGGCTAAAAATCTACCTCTACATAGTTGTGGCATCGGAGACTTGGTCATATTAGTTTCAAGTATCTCAAGACACTTTGTTGGCGTAATATGGTACATGGTTTACCATCTCTTCAGAAGGATACAAATAAATGTCCTCACTGCCTAGAGAAAAAACACAAAGATTCATTTTAGAAGAGTACTTTTTGAGCTCATGGTAAGCTTGATCTAGTTCATACCGATCTTTGTGGTCCGATGCAACCAAGTCATTCTAGATATCAATACTTCATGCTTTGTGTTGATGACTATTCAAGAAAAATGTGGATTTTTTGTCTTCGCAAGAAAAGTGAAGCTTTTGAAACCTTCAAGAAGTTCAAAGTAGTTGTTGAGAATGAAATTGGTCATCACATCGAACTCTCCACTCATATTGAGGGGGAATTCACTAGTGATGAGTTTAAAGACTACCTATAAGCTCACGAGATTCATCGAAAAATGCCTCCTCCACACACACCATAGCAATGGTGTTGTTGAGAGAAGAAATCATACTATCATGGAAATGGTGCAATGCATGATTGATGATTCTAGACTTGCAAAGAAATTATTATGGCGAAGCAAAGAAAAAAACTATGTATTTTTTGAACAAAGTGCCCATAATTGCTCTTGACAGAGTAACACCACATGAAGCATGGTCAAAGTGGAAACCATTTGTTGCACACCTTAGAGTATTCAGGTGTAAATAAAGTATGCACATACCCAAGAAGAACAAAAATAAATTGGACATGAAGTCACAAAAACTCATTTTCATTAGCTACAATGAAGAAAATCTTGGGTACATATTGATGGATCCAAAGACTAGGAAAGTCTACACCAACAAAGATGTTGAGTTCTTTAAGAAGAAGGAAGCAGAGTCTCCTCCTCCAGAATCACCCGATGTAGATTTTTCACCAGTTGTAAAAACAAGTTGATGTTCCACTAATGATGAAAGTGATGATGGGGATGATGGTGATGATCTGATAGAACCATGACCTATAGGAATAGTTTAGCATATGCCCAAGTGGTATAATAGCATGTTATGGGATATAAGAAAGGATGCTCCATCAGATACATCCATCCCTGGACCACAGACTCACAGTAAAGCAAGAGAAGAAGTTAACTTTTCTTTGATAAGTAGAGTTATCTGAATCGATGAGCCCTCTTCAAGAATCCTATAAAATCTTGGAAAGATACCATGGATGTTGAATACAACTTAGTGATGAAAAAAAACACTTAACAACGTGCCGATCTTCCACCGGGGAAGAAACCCATTGGATGCATATGGATATTCAAAACAAAGTACAAGGCATATGGGACACCATATACAAGTATAAAGTGAGACTTATAACAAAGGGGTACACACAAAAAGAAGGCATTGACTATGAGGAGACATTTTCTCTTGTAACCAAGATTAAAATGATTAGGATGGTATTTTCTCTAACAGCTTAGTTTGGCTAGAAATTCCATCAGATGGAAGTAAAAAGTTCCTTTCTGAATGGAGATTTACAAGAAGAAGTCTACATGAGTCATCCTGAGGGATATATTGTACCTAGTCAAAAAGCAAAGGTATATAGACTTGGGCATACACTAGGGGTATATTGTACCTAGTAACATGCACCCTAGGCATGGTACATCAAAATTGATGAGCATCTCATACAACATGGATTTGTTAGAAATCCATATGATCCCAATATTTACCTCAAAAATCAAGGGGGGGAGATTGTGATTGTTGTTGTCTATGTCGATGATCTAGTCATCACTAGCAGTTTAGTGAGGATGATCAATGTAATGAAGAAAGATCTTAATCGATCATTCGACATGACAGATCTTGGGTTGATACATTATTGTCTTGGATTAGAAGTATGGTTGAAAGAGAATCACATACTTTTTTCTCAAATGAAATATACCAATAAAACCTTGATAAATTTAGGATGATGGATTACACACTATTGTTATGCTACACCTATGGAGAATAGATTTCATTTATCTTGTTTAGATCCATCTCCTACGGTAAATACCACTCTCTATTGGCCGTTGATTGGGAGTCTCATTTACCTTACACTAGATCGAGATATTAGTTGTGCGGTGAGCTATCTATCCACATTCATGCGAGAACCCAAAGTTTTTCATTAGAAGGAAGCAAGGTGCATTTTGAGATATCTCAAAGGATCAGTGGATCTTGGTCTAGAATACAAGAAGAATAACTTCTTCTTGTTAGGATATTCATATTCAGATCATGTAGGTAACATTGATGACAAAAATCCATTTCAATGTTTTTTTTTTCTTTATGGGATCTAGACCAATATCATGGGGAATTAGGAAACAACACTTTCTTTCTCGCTCTTCCAAAGAAGTCAGTATCATTTTACAGGTGAAGATGTCTGTGAAGTGATATGGCTACGTCGCATACTTGAAGGACTTAGAATACCATAAGACAAACCGACCACCATGTATGTAGACAATGAAAGTGTTCTCAAACTTGTTAGCAATCTAGTTTTTCATGAAAAAACAAAACACATTGAGGTACAAGTCCATTTCATACGTGAGCATGTCTTAAAGCACAATATACAACTTCAATTTTTCCAACAACTGAAAAACAAGTAGATATCTTCATGAAGTCACTTGCACATGACAAGTTCAAGTTTTTCAGAGAGTTCCTCTCCTCATCCCTTGAGGAAATGCAAAATTAAGGGGGAATGTTAGGATAAATATATTATTACCTTAATTAATTATGCATTGCATAGTTAGTTAGTTTATTTATTAATTGTTATATGGTTATATTTAATTATAACCATCTATTTTGTTTTATTCAACATACGGGAGTTGTTGTATTGTTTTAACAATACTATTGTTTGTATTGGTTCACATTTGTACTTATGCAACCCATTTATTTGTTTATATATTGCTTTCCAATATGTATAAATATTGCAGCACATCTTTTGTAATTTGATTTTGATGATTAATAAAATATCCAAGCTTCCATCCCTATTTCACATTGAACACTCCTTGTGGAATGTAAATGATGTGTCCTTTACTCCCTTGGTCATACCTTCCAACTTCTCCACATTTCAAGATCCCCACATGCCATATTTTACATTGGTCGAATATCGCATTATAGCTCAAACAAGATTCTCCACATGTTGCATTACCTAATCTTGATGTAACATCACCAACCTTGCCACATGTACATCTTGACTGATTTTTTATCTAACTTCAACGAACTAAGAAGAGCTCAACGAATAACTCAGGGCCATTGTGCCACCTACACCCACCAAATGCGTTAACTCATGACTCGATCAACTCTTAGATTAAATCCCCTTTTCTTCAAATATTCCTCCACATTGGCTCTTCTAGCTTGGGATCCCAACCACTATTTTTCCCATGCCGAATTACTCACCCCGGTTTCCATGACATAAAAATCCACAAGTTCACAAAGTGTAGGATATTCAGACTTTGGAGGCCAATTCACTCATGTAACAAGTAGGTGAGTTGGTTCCAGTTCCCGCTTTTCCACCAACTTGTGGAATCACCATGAGACTTTTCCTTTTCTCATCATTTTTCCCTCTCAAGTCCAAATTTTCAAGCTTTGGACGTAGCTCTCTGTGAGCCCAAAATCATCTTTCCCACAGGACTTGGCCGTGATCTCAAGCTTTCCCCCAAGTCATCTCTTTCACACCTCACTATGTCAAGCGCCTCCGTGTTCTCGCTCATTTTGAGCTAATCACCTATGCCATAGATGTTTGATTGAGCCTAACCTATCCCTCGGTTTAACATAACTCGAACAAGCTAACTAAGAGCTCATCCCTTCTACCTTCCATATGAAAAGTTCCTTAACGCATCGATTCTCCACTTTGCGACCTCATCTTGAGCTCGAATCTCATCATGCATAATATCGAACCAAGATCATTTATCTAGTGAGCCTTCATGATCAAGTTTTTATGACTGAGCTAACATTCGATCCATTGAGATTCAATCTCTAACTCCAATGTATTCATTCTACCTACATAAATCATGAGTCACACACATGTCTATTTGAGCTAATGAGGAGCTCACTCAACATTTTTCTAAATTGATCTTGTCAAGCTTGAGACATCATTTCGCCAACCGAAGTTTTCCTCACCTCACTAACCTATCTAAGTTGGCCGATCAAGCTATATCCTTGGCTTTGATTCTTCACAAGATTGCTTCTCCATGGCTCAACATCCTATGTCATCTGAGATGAGTCTACATGCTTGATATCCTTCAATCGATGCATCGAACCGCTCCTCCCAATTTTATAACTCGAGACTTACATGTCTATGTGCTCAACTCACATTCTTGTTCTCGATGATGAGCCTTCACCATTTTCTTTCGAGCCATCTCCATAGAGCATCTTGATAAGCTTTTACTCAAGCGATACGATAACCTTGGGAATATCCCAACCCCTTCATAGTGAGTGGCTTAGTCCTCACACGATTTCAAGGAGATGCTTCCAAATGATCTCAATGAGCTCCTCTTGACCCACCATGCCCAACATCAAGTAACTCCTGGATGTCCCAATAATTCTAGTGATCTTGTTTGGAATGTTTTGACAAGCAACCTAGTCCCTCCTTGGGCTCAACCCATTATGCTTAAGCTCCAACATGTTTGGTTACTCGGGTCATTACACTGAGCTCAATTTGATAACCCTTCGAGATTGAGATGACAACTACCCTGCACTCCTCTATGACTTTACCCTCCCTATCGAGCATTGGCTTGGTTTAGTGAATTTCCACTCAAGGGCTCATGAGATAAATCTATTTGTATAGCTACATCAAACTCCACTTTTGCGTGCTCGAAATTTATATCATGATCTCTTGACATCTCAATGACAAGCTATACATGAGTTCATCAATTAAACACTATGCCAATAAGCTCATCCAACATTGGCTTTGCCAATGTGCCGAAAAAATCAGCTTCAACTCGGGTCTCTAAGTTGTTACCAATATGCCAAATAACTCTTATAAGCAACCCAATCAACTACTAACTCGCCCTTAGCTTTCTCGAGCAGCTCGCCAAGTTTCTTGATGATCTATTTAAGGTTGAACCACATTTTGGTTAGTTTTTGCATTTCTTTCAATCCCTTATTTTTAAAAATGTATGACCATTACATAGATCTTCCAAATATTAGTCACTTGTAGCTTGACATGTGCCCAAAAAATAAGAAGTCTCGATATTGTTTTCCTCATCAAATTTTGCAAAATCTTCATCATATTTATCTGTCACCTCAATCTCTCGAACCATATGATCCTATGAATTAATACTCATTACGTGAACTTGATTTCTTCATTAACTCATAGGTCAAGATGGATTAAAAATTATAGCCTCGTCCTTAGTTCCATATAAACCCATGTTCACAAAGTTACTTTTAATTAAGTGCCACTGATTCAAATGAACATTCTCAATTATTCCTCATGTAATCCAATATTGTAATCTCATTCGATAAACCAAATTCATGAATTGATTCATGAAGGAATTTTCCAGATCCCAAGGTGTAATCTTACCACCGTTGTCAACTTTTTTCCAAGGGGGAAATGGATAACATTTTTGGTGACCTCTAGGGGATGCTTGCCTACTAAGCATTAGTCCAATAGCCTATAACATCCATTGGGCAATGAGTCACTTTGTTAATATCAAAATTGATCCTAAAATCAAATTAGATCATTTGACCTTATCCCAATATCTAATGTTGTCAAGTATGAAGCACATTAGAACCCATGACTTCCTAGAATGCACGACACACTGCAGAAATTTAAGTAAACATTTTCCAAGTTTAGGACATCATAGAACTCTATTAAAACTTGATTTTTTTCCTTCTTCTGAAAAATTTCATCTTTAACACACTTTAGTAAGAGAAACAATGAAACACAACACAAAAAAAAGCGAAAACCATGCATGCCTCAACTAAAACATGCAAATTGTGACAGTACTTATTATGCTGAAAGCAAACCTATTCCTACTCTACGCTAACTAGAGGCACATGTGAGATAAATGAACCCTGTAACTGGTTGTGCAAAATAGCTTCCTTTCCTCACAATGGGCAGCCATGTAGATGATTTGATAGTGGACATGGCTGAGGATGAAAGAGACAAGCTCGATTCTCCACCGGTTCACCAAGGAATCAATTAGAAAGAGAAAGTATGCCACTTTTAGTTTCTTTGCATTTGTTTTGTAGAGGCATTACAACTGATCCTTGGGCCCATGAAATTGATCCTCACATTCGAAGTGAATGTGACTAGATGTGACTTCTCTTTCGCTTCAAGGATTCCAAGTACCTTATGGGACATAGTCTAACCATTTGAACATGTCTATTACTCTGAGTTTAAACTTTAAAAAGGAAGTGTCCATGCAGAAATCCTTGAAAAATATGATTTTATATGAGCTGATTTTTATCATGTTTCCTCTTTGCAAATAACTCCTCTTCCATACAAATTATTGGTACTAAATTGATGCCCTCTTTGTTCCCTTGTTATCCCTTTACAACAGGTAATCCTTCCGAACATACAAATCTTTTGGATTTCTCACAACCTTAAATGAAACCATTGTTGATCCACTAAGTGTTCGAAGTATCTTTCTCTCTGAGATTTCATCCTCTTCTAATTGAGGATAAAATTGACCTACATTACTAACATCCTTAGGCAATATGAAACTTACAAGGTCATATTCTTATATCTACTTCTTTTGAGAACTATTAGGGGTAGTAAGATCTTCAAGAACACTTTCCTCCATCACAGTTTCATTAACCAAATTAGATTCCCCAATTGAGAGTAAGAAATTGTCAATGATATCATCTCTACATAATATTTCTGAATCTGACTTAGCTTCTCCCATTTATCCACCATGACCTTCTTTATCCTCAAGAAAAAAATTAGAAATTTAAAATTCATCAAAACAATCAAAATTCTAAGAAGGTAAAGAGGGAAAAGTATTTGAAACCTTCGGCATGGCCTCATCTGTATCCATGACCTTTGAATATTCTTTGGTCTCATGAAACTCTTTGTGGCTAATTGTAACATCTAATGATGGCCTTGGAAATATGCTATAACCTTTCAGAAGTGCTTCTAGTTCTTGACATGCATGAACATTAGGATCATTGTACTCATTAGAATCACTTAGTACACTTGAGAGTATTTCTTCTTCAACTTGCACATACCATTCTTCTTGAGGAATTGGGACCAAATATTTCTTTCCCTCAATTGAATCAGTAACATATTCTTAAAACTCAACTCCAATCAAGGTTTAATCATGAGTGGAATTTTCTTGATGTCGAGTCCTGCATCCCATTCCTTCATATTATTTACAAGCTCTTCTTTGCTAGTCTCCTTAATCATATCATCATCTTCTTCACTACTATCATATTTTTGGTCCTCCAAAATTGATTTTTGAATACTAGAGGAGGGATGGGTTGGGGCTCAAATTATTCCTTCATTTTTGATGTGGCGGGAAGAGAGTGTAACTTCTTATCTTGATGGCCTTTGTAGAAAGGAAGGAATTTTAGAAGAAAGAAGGGTAGAATATTCATGGTGATATGGGAAGATAGGAGATAAAGAAGTGAATTCCACTATAGGGGCTGCAACTAGAAGGTTAGGACTATGGGGCTCAATTTGAAATTACATGGATGGAAACATGGGAAGAGGGTTGTAAGGTGGTAATGCAGGGACCTCCCATTGATAGGATTGAATAACATTACATTCGTAAGATTCTCTCTTCTTGATCCATTCTCCAACTTGAGTCATTGTTTTGATTATGAATTGAAGCTTTTGTTGAGGATTGAAATCACTTGGTATAAGGCCAGTCCAGGGGTATGGAATCCTAAAACCAATCTGGGATGCCTTTGTCATTTCCTTAATCCTTATTTGCACCATGTTATACTCCAACTCTCAAACCTTCTTTTGTAAGTGGTCTTCTTCAGGTGTAGGATAGCCTCCAAAATATACATGTCATTGTTCTTCATAAACCCTACAGTTTGGTGGATGACCCAATCAAGCTATGCATCTTTCTTAAGTTGACATGCATGCTCAAACTGATATTCATCATAAAATTGGTCTAGAGGTGGATTATAATAGCCTAAAGATGGAAAGAATTGTTGTTGTTGCTTTGCAAGTGGAAATTCCACCATGGGAACAAAGCCATGATTGCACCTCATCATGAATAAGAGAGAGAATGGAAAGTTGTGGATGAAAAATGGATAGAAATGGGTGAAAAAGAAAGTCTTTGACTTGGAGAGTGTGTTACTTAGACCAATGGAGTCACCAATTTTGCTTGGGTATATGTCCTGAGGCTGAAATTTCACTAAGAGCAAAACAACTTAATGAAATAAAATGAACACAAATACACACACCTGTGAAAGATATGACTCTTGTGGTCCCATCGGGTGTGCCAAAAATTGTTATCACTAAATCATTACACCCTCTGAATGGGAAAGTGATGGATTAGGCATTTGATGTGATTGGGTAACATATGATCACCTCGCATGTTGTGAGACTTGTGGCTTGAGGTGAACCTCCAGAGAAGGTCAACTTCCTCTTCCTATACTAAACACAACACTACTTCTAATGCAAAAAAAACTAACTAGACCTATACTAACATTTTTAGGGGATTAGGAAGAGAGATTTATAAGAAATAAAACCTACACTAGGAAGTGGTGATGCACCAAGAAAGGGTTTTTCTAGACAATTTTTTTGTCTTCCAGTGAAGAAGGATGAAAATGAGAAGGATGAACAAGCACCACAACCCAACTGCATATAGAACTTCACTCCCAAATAAGCACAAAAATCCCCAAAACCTACAATGGAAACTTGAAATTGCATAGTATACTTACAAGCATGAGAAAGGAAAAATGAAGTAGCAAAATGATGAAAGGACCAATAATTAGTCACATAACACAATTTCTATTACTTCAATCACATGCACAATGCATCATTACATTAGGAAGAGGCAATGGTTTCCATTACAATATTTGGAAGAAAGGCTTGAAAGTTCCCAAAATCCACAACTTAGCTTGTGAAAAGAGAGAGGAATTGGAAAATGTTTAACCCCTTGAAATGAGTTCCTCATTTACATTTATAGAAAATCCAAGCTGTGAGAGAAGGGAGGAGAAATCCTAAATTTTGGGCAAGAATGTAGCACATGATGGCCTACATGCTTAATTACATTATTAATTCCACCTAAAAAATTCAACCCCACTATGCTCCCATAAATTAAAAAAATTGAATTTATCCAGTATTTTGATAAAAATAATATTTAAAATCTTTCAGAGCTTTCTCTTGGTCTGTTGGTGGGACCCATAAGTTTATTCTTTGCTTTGGATGGGTTTTAATGTTTCCTTGGAAAATGACTTGCCAAACAACTTATCAGCGGCTCTCGGCAGATGCTTGTTTATCATGGTGAGCTCTTTATTTAACGTGCATGCTTTATTCTATCACCAAAACTTTATATTATAGTTGCCACCTTTAAATATCCCTCCTCACATTCAACACCACATACCCCTAACATTGAGCTCCACATTCCACGTTGACCGGGTCTCCACCTATCTCCCGAATTCCATGTGACATCACATTAACCTAGTGGATAAATCCCTCAAGCCCAAACACTTGTATTTGGAATGCAGATGATGAGGCCTTTACTCCCTTGGTTATGCCATTTAACCCGTCCACATTTTGGGCTCCCCACACACCACATTTTACATTGGTCGAATCTCCACATTATAGCTCAAATGAGATTCTCCACGTGTTGCATTACACTGATCTTGACACAACGTCACCAACCTCACCACGTACACATCTTGACCAAGTTTCTATCTAACTTCAATGAACCAATAAGAGCTCGATGAATAACTTGTGGCCATCATGCCACCTACACCCACCAAATGCATTAAGTCATGACTCGGCCAACTCCGAGATTAACTCCCCATTTTCCTCGACGATTGCTCCACATTGGCTCTTCTCGGCTTGGGAGCCCGGCCACTATTCATTCCATGCCAAATTACTCGTCCTAGTTTCCACAACACAAAAATATACAAGTTTGCGGTGGTGTATTTTTGGAATTTGGAGGCCAATTTTCCCATGCACCAACTAAGCAAGTTGGTTCCATTCCCACTTTTCGACCAACTCACAAAAATCACCATGAGCCTTTGCCTTGTCTCGTCATTTTTCCCTCTCAATTATGGATTTTCAAGCTCGAACTTAGCTCTCTATAAGCCCAAAATCATCCTTCCCACATACTTGGCCTTGATATTGAGCTTTCCCCAAGTCATCTCTTTCACACCTTGTCATGACGATCTCCTCCATGTTCCACTCACTCTAAGCTAATCTCCTATGCCATTGATGTATGACTGAGCCTAACCTATTGCCCCACCTAACATAGATCGACCGAGATAACTAAGAGTTTGACCCTTCTTCCTTCCATACGATGAGTTCCTTAATGAGTCGATTCTCCACTCGACCTTATCTTGAGCTCAAACTCTATTATGCATAATCTCTAACCAAGATTGAATATCTAGCAAGCCTTCTTGATCGGGCTACTTATGACCAAGATAATCTTCGATCCATTAAGCTTCAACCTCAAACTCTAATGTCTTCTCACTTCCTACATACTCCGTGAGTCGCACACATGTCAATTTGAGATAATGAGGAGCTCGCTCAACATTTTGCTAAATTTATCTTGTCCAAGATTGAGACACCATTTCACCAATCAAAGTCAACCTCACCTCATTAACTGTCTAGCTCAAATAGCCAATCAAGCTATATATTTGGCTTTGAGTCTTCATGAGATCACTTCTCCATGGGTCAACATCATACATCATATGAGATGAGTCTCGCATGCTCGATATCCTTCACCAAATGCATCAAACCTATCCTCCCAATTTTCTAACTCGACCTTACACGTCGTGTGCTCAAATCGTATTCTTGTGTTTGATGACGAGCCTTCACCATTTTCTTGTGAGCCATATCTACGAACATCATAATGAGATTTTCTATGATCTCGAATAACCTTATGCATATTCCAACCCCTTTATAGTGAGTAGTTCGGTCCTTACGCGAAGTTCTCTCGAGATGCTTCCAAATGAGCTCGATGAGCTCCTACTGACCCACCATGCCCAACATCAAGTAACTCACTTAACATCCTAATAGTTCCCACAATCTTTCTTTACATGTTTTAATGAGTGACCTAGTTCCTCCTTGGGCATGATCCATTATTCCTAAGATCCAACATGTTTGGTGACCTAGTCCATTACACCCGGATCCATTTGAGCACCCTTCGAGCTTGAGATGAAAACTACCCTAAACTCCTCTCGTGATTTTACTCTCCTTGTTGAGCATTGGCTTGGTTTAGCAAATTCCCACTCAAGGGCTCATGAGATAATACTATTTGTATAGCTTCATTGAACTCCACTTTTGCATGCTTGACATTTATATCATGAGCTCTTTCCATATCAATGATGAGATATACATGAGTTCATCAATTCAACACTACGCCAATAAGCTCATTCGACATTTCCTTTTCCAATGTGTCAAACAACTCAGCTTTCAACTCGGGTCTCTAATTTGTTACCGATATGCCGAACAACTCTTATAAGCAAACCAATCAGCTACTATTTTTCCCTTAGCTTTTGAGTAGCTCGTCGAATTATTTAAGCTTAAGCCACATTGTGTTCATTTTTGCATTTCTTTCAATCCCTTATTTTTAAAAATTTACGGCTTTTACATGGATCTTGTAAATCTCCGTAACTTGTAGCTTGACTATGTTGAACAATAAGAAGTCTCTGATATTGGTTTCCTCATCAAATTGTGTAAAATCTTCATCATCTTTATTTGTCACCTCACTCTCTGAACCGTCTGATGCTTTGTGAATAAATACTCATTGTGTGAACTTGATTTCTTCAGTAACTCATAGGTCAAGATGGATTCAAAAATTACAGCCTCATCCTTAGTTCCATGTAAACCCATGTTCACAAAGTTCCTTTTAATTAAGCACCACTCTGATTCAGATGAACATTCTTGATTATTCCTTATGTACTCCAATATTGCATTCTCATTTGATGAACCAAATTCATGAATTGCTTCATGAAGGACTTTTCCAGTCCCAAGGTGTAATTTACCACCGTTGTCCATTTTTTTCCAGGGGGAAAATGGATAACATGACTATAAAATTAGGTATTAATAGTTGTTTTCTAATAGAGATTGCATTATTACTTTGTTTATTGATAAGATGTACTATATAGATAAAAGTATAGTTAACCATTTTGTAATATTCATTTAATAATAATTTATAATGATTATGAGTTGAAAATTCATGTCAGTTCATTGAACTGACATGCATACATTTTATTCTTTTTGTCCCTGCATGCAGGAATCAAAGTAGTCATTACAAAGTGATAAGTGGATTAGATACACCTATAAATGCATCAAGATTGGGTAAGTGGCCATGCTAAACAAAGTAAATGTTATCTCTATTATTTTTATTATACTTATTCATATATCTCTATGAACAATAATGGACTTTCTCTTATGATTCATATTAAAGAGAATATGCATATGCCCATTCTTCATATTCTAATGTTATCTCTATAATTATTTTTGTGATATTTTCATTTATCTCTAGTATGAACAATAATTGACATTTTTTAACAATTCCCTTATGAGAATAGGAAAATTCCCATTCTAAAATAAATATTAAAGAGAATACACATATGCCCATTCTACATATTCTAATCTTAGTGATATTAAACTTAATCTTTGTGATACCTCTATAACGACTGTGAGAATGGGAATATGACTATTCAATACAAGACAAAAATTATCAACTACCCACTCTTTAATACATATTTAACAGCTGTGAGGGGCATCTACCCATTTAATACAAGAAAAAACATATTTGTTTGTTTTAAAATGTGCATATGCCCATTCGAAACAATGATTCCAAATACAAGAAAAAACATATTTGTTTGTATTAGAATGGGCATATGCCCATTCAAACAATGATACTAGTATATGTATTCTTCTTCTACTATTCCTATCTGCCTAAGAAATTATTCTATGATTTCTAAATGAGAAGGGGCATCACCCAATGCTCAATCAATTTCATAACTCTATACAAGTTATGAGAATGGGTGGCCATTCTAAAACAAAGTAAATTTAATTATTCATATAACATAGGGCATATGCCCATTCTAAACATTCTAATACAAGAAATATAGTTTTTTTTTTTTTGAGAATGTGAACTATAATAGGGCATATTCCCATTCTAAACATTCTAATACAAGCAATATTGTTTTTTTGGAGAATGAGCATGTGCACATTGAACGTGAATTGAAACATTTATGTTTTATGAGAATGGGCATATGCCCATTCTAAACATTTTAATACAAGCAATATTGATTTTATGAGAATGGTCATGTTCACATTCATCAATACATAGTCATTTTAATTCTTATTTAAAATTTGTGAGCATTTTTAATGAATACTCTCCTTCTATGATTCTATCTCGAGAATAGGCGTAATAAAAATGTGATGCCCATTCAATACAACACGAGACATTTTTTTACATGAGAATGAGCATATGCCCATTCTAAACATTGTAATATAATAAATACTTATTTAATGATATTTCTTATATTATTCCTATTTATACCTATTTTAAAAATGTGGGACCGTTTAATCCATACTCTTTTTATTCTTCTTCTATTATTCCTATCTACTTAAGTAATTCTTCTATGATTCCTAAATGAGAAGGGGCATCTTCCCATTCAATACAAGATAATGCAAAAATATCAAGCAATTTCATAACTCTTTTAACAAGATGTGAGAATGGGTGGCCATTTTAAAATGATACACCGAATTAGCAGGAACTTGACAAGGTCATAACTTGAGTTCCGGGTGTCCGTTTGAGTCCATTTTTTTTTTGAAACCACATGTTTCAATGAGACGAAATGCAGCGGCAACCAGCCCTACCAGTTGGGGAAAGTTTTCAACATGTTTTCGGGCCCTAAATCCTCCATCTTGAGGTTGAAAATTAGGATTTAAGTTATAGTTCGGTTTTTTCCTATTTTTGAGCATTAGTTAATTTTAGTCTATTAATTGCATTATGAGTTAGAAAGTTGGAAATTCCTCTAATTTAGGGATGTAGAAGATGCGTGGCAATTTCTGTGCCCATAGGAATAAGCATGCGAACTTACTAAGAATAGCAGGTTCTAGTAAACTACTAAAAATAGTAATTTCTGCCACCTAGAGTAGATTTAGTCAGAGTTAGCTAGAGTTTACTTGGCAACTTGAGTTGGGAGTTGTTTTCTTATTTAGGAAACATTTTAATTCATTATTTGATAACAAAGAAGGAGATCTATTTTATTTTGGATTTCATAATATTTACGCAAATATATCCGGTTTGTTCTTAATTTGGCTACATTATCTCGGTATCGAGCCGGTTCAAGAATTTTTTTTTTTAAATGGCAAGAAGAGGAAGAGGAAGAGGAGGTGGTATTGCACAGATGAATAGAAATATGTAAGATCTACAGAGACAAGTTGTTTAAGCGCTTTTGCTGCAATGATAACCCAGAGAGGAAATCAAGGTGGAGATGACACAAGATGAAGAAGAAGTTTGTGAAGAGGAGGAAACGCAAGCACCACCATTAGCTTTTGAAGAAAGGATGCTTCGAGCATTAGAAGGAAAGAATGATGGGATAAGAGTTGATGTTTCAGAGTATGGTGGTAGTCTAAAACCAGAGGAGCTAATAGACTGGTTGACTAGCATGGGAAATTTTTTTGAGTGGAAGACTATGTCAGAAGAAAAGAAGGTAAAATTTGCATGCACGAAATTGAAAGGTCATGCTATGTTATGGTGGGATCACCTACAGAAAGAGCGGTCAAGAAAGGGGAAAGAAAGAATTAGGACATGGAGTAAGATGGAGAAGAAGCTGAAAGATAAATTTCTCCTTGTGGATTATGCACAAACCCTTTACAGAGGTTTCAAAATCTCAGACAGAACTTACAAACAGTGCAAGAATACACAGATAACTTCTATAAGTTGTCCATTCGTGTAGAGCATGAAGAAACTGAGGAACAAATGGCTGCAAGGTATGTTAATGGATTAAAATTTTCTATTCAAGATGAGATAAGTATGCATAGGATTAAAAGCATGGAGGATGCCTATCAATTAGCCTTAAAGGCCGAGGAAAAACAAAATCATCAAAGTTTTAGGAGATCACCTGGAATGAATAAGGGGCCTCATCTTCCTTTCGAGGACGAGTTGGTTTCAGCCAAGGTAGGGGAGAATCATCTCGTGGATTGGAAAAGCAAGAGGATACAAGACAATATTTCCAAAATCAACAAAGAGGCGGAGGATTTCCTAGGGGGGCAAAGGATATGTTTGGCGATAGAGTATGGGAGGCTCCACGAAGACCATTTGTTTATTACGAGATGTGGTGAAGAAGTGCATCGATCTTTTGAATGCCCACATACTTATACATATGAAAAAGGGCAAGGAGAAGCCCCAAGAGTAAATCTTGTTGAAGCGAGCAAGTAGAAGATGAACAGGACTGAAATCCCACCGGATGTTGGAGAAACTCGATGATAAAGAGGACGATGATTGCTCCAAGAAAGGAGGTCAAGGGGATGCATGGCTGCGTACAAATATTTTCGAACAAGATGCACTTCAGAGGAAAGGTATGTAATGTTATTATTGATGGTGGTAGTTGTGAGAACATGGTTTCAAATGAGATGGTCGATAAATTGGGTCTACATTGTGAGAAGAATCCTAACCCTTATCGTATTGCATGGTTTAAGAAGGGTAATGAAGTTACTGTTGATAAGAGATGTTTAATAAGCTTTTCTATTGGGAACAATTATAAGGATGAGATTTGGTGTGATGTTATCCCTATGGATGCATGTCATATGCTGCTAGGAAGACCATGGCAATTTGATAGAAAAGTTATTCATGATGGGGGAAAGAATACTTATACTTTCTGGAAGGATGGCACAAAAATAGTTTTGCTACCTCTTAAAGAAGAGGGGAAGGCTGAAAATATGCTTTTTGCAAAGGAATTTGTGAAGGAGGCAAAGGCAACCGGTTTTTGTTATGCACTAGTTGCAAATAAGGATGAACTTGTAAGTGCTCAAATACCAATAGAAACATCAGAATTAATAGAAGAATTTTCGATGTTATTCCTGATGAGCTACCAGATGGATTACCACCCAAAAGAGATATTCAACACCACATTGATTTGATTCCAGGGTCTTCACTCCCAAATCAAGCGGCTTATAGGATGAGCCCGACATTACATACAGAGTTGAATAGGCAAGTGGCAGAGCTCATGTGAAAGGGGGTCGTAAGGGAGAGCATGAGTCCGTGTGCAACACCAACTTTATTAACACCAAAGAAGGATGGAACATGGAGAATGTGCATGGATAGCAGAGCGATCAATAAAATTACAATCAAGTATCGGTTCCCAATACCTCGCCTTGATGATATGATGGATGTGCTTGCTGGATCTAAGTATTTCACCAAGATTGATCTTCGAAGTGGTTATCATCAGATTCGGATCAGAGAAGGAGATGAGTGGAAAACAACATTCAAGATAGGAAATGGATTATATGAGTGGTTGGTGATGCCATTCGGGTTATCCAATGCACCTAGTACTTTTATGAGATTGATGAACACCGTCTTTACGGAGTATAATGGTAAGTTTGTTGTGGTTTATTTTGATGATATCTTGATCTTTAGTAAAACTAAAGAAGAACATTTGAGGCATCTAAGGTTGGTATTTGAAGTGTTAAGGAAAGAGAAACTCTATGCAAATATGAAGAAGTGCACATTCATGCAAGAGAGTTTGGTATTCTTGGGCTTTATTATTTCAGCAGATGGGGTACAGATGGACTCAGAAAAGATAAAGGCAATTATTGAATGGCCTACTCCACGGAGTATAATAGAGGTAAGGAGCTTTCATGGTCTAGCAACATTTTACAGAAAATTTATTAAAAATTTCAGCAGTATTGTAGCACCTATAATAGATTGCACAAAAGGAAGGAATTTTTGTGGACAAAGGTAGCTGAGGATAGTTTTCAATTCTTGAAGAAGAAGGTGACAGAGGCACCCATTTTGGCACTACCATATTTTGATAAAGTGTTTGAGGTTGATTGTGACGCCTCACATGTGGGTATTGGGGCTGTTCTAAGTCAAGGAGGAAAGCCAGTAGCTTTCTTTAGTGAGAAACTGAATGAGGTAAGAAAGAACTACTCTACTTATGATGTGGAATTTTATGCAATTGTACAAGCATTAAGGCATTGGAGGCATTACTTAGTGCCTAAGGAGTTTGTGTTATTTACATACCACATAGCCCTGAAGTATGTGAATACCCAAAATAAGTTGAATAGTAGGCATGCAAAGTGGGTATCATTTTTGTAGGATATAATTTTTCTAAAACATAAATCGAAAAAGAATCAAGTTGCAGATGCATTGAGTAGGCGTGTGACTTTGTTTACCACTATGGAAAATGAGGTGGTGGGTTTTGAAGCAATAAAGGGTTTGTATTCTTCTGATTCTGATTTCAAGGATATTGTTGAAAGACTAATTAGTCCATTGTCAGACAATGCAGGAGATGTCCTAGATGAGTATATTTTACAGGATGGCTACCTATTCAAGGGATGCCAATTATGTATTCTAGTTGGGTCTATGAGAGATAATATAGTGAAAGAGTTACATAGTGAAGGATTGGCTGGGCATTTTGGTAAAGATAAGACGATAGCCTTGGTAGTAGACAAATACTATTGGCCAAAGTTGAAAAGAGATGTGGTAAGATATGTGGAAAGATGTCAAATTTTCCAAGTCTCAAAAGGCCATGCACAGAATACAGGGTTATATATGCCATTGCCTGTTCCTAAAGGGTCATGGACAGATCTGAGTATGGACTTTGTTTTGGGATTACCAAAAACACAACGAGGTAATGAATCAATTTTTGTGGTTGTTGATAGGTTTTCTAAGATGGTTCATTTTATTTCCTGCAAGAAAACAAGTGATGCAACAGTGTAGATTTGTTTTTCAGAGAAGTTGTTCGTTTGCATGGTGTTCCAAAAACTATTACTTCAGATAGGGACACCAAGTTCTTAAGTCACTTCTGGCAGACTTTATGGAAGAAATTTGGAGCTCAACTACAGTTCAGTAGTGCCTATCATCCGCAAACAGATGGGCAAATAGAGGTGGTAAATAGGAGTTTGGGAAACCTGTTAAGGTGCATTGTTGGGGAAAAGCCGAAACAATGGGACTTAGCATTACCACAAGCTGAGTTTGCATATAACAGTTCCATAAACAGATCCACGGGAAAGTCTCCATTTTCAATTGTGTATGGGAGTAATCCAAATGGGGTGTTAGATTTGGTGTAACTACTAGTTGATGGTAGAGTCAGTGATGATGCAGAAGCATTTTGCCGAACATATACAACAATTACAGGAAGAAGTGCGGAAGAAGCTGCAGAATAGTAATGATAAGTATAAAGAAATAGCAGATGTGCACAGACAGAGAAAGGTATTTAAAATTGGTGAGTTGGTTATGGTATATCTGCGGAAGGAAAGGTTTCCAAGAGGAACCTATAACAAGTGAAGTACAAGAAGATTGGTCCCTATAAAATCGTGAAAAAATAAATGATAATGCTTATGAGGTAGAATTGCTAGGGAATTTTGATATTTCTCCAGTGTTTAATGTTTCATATTTGTATTCTTTTCATGGGGATGGTGAAGAAGGGGATTCTATTGATGAAGTAGTAGATTGGAGGCAACAGGTTCCGGTGAAGAAGAAAGAAGAAGTGGATCAGATTCTAGATAAGAAAACAATGGACACACGAAATGGGAAATACAACAAATATTTGGTACACTGGAAAGGACTGGAACAAGAGGACAATACTTGGGTCACAGAGTGGGAGATTCAAAAGTTGGATGTAGATAAATGGAAGCAGTTTGAAGAAGACAACTTGCAGGAGCTGCGTTTTTTTCAAGCAGGGGAGAATGATGCGCCAGAATTAGCAGGAACTTGACAAGGTCATAACTTGAGTTCCGGGTGTCCGTTTGAGTCCTTTTTTTTTTTTTAAACCACGTGTTTCAATGAGACGAACGTAGCGGAAACCAGCCCTACTAGTTGGGGCAAGTTTTTGACACGTTTTCGGGCCCTAAATCCACCATCTTGAGGCCAAAAATTAGGATTTAAGTTATAGTTCGGTTTTTTCCTATTTTTGAGCATTAGTTAATTTTAGTCTATTAATTGCATTATGAGTTAGAAAGTTGGAAATTCCTCTAATTTAGGGATGTAGAAGATGCGTGGCAATTTCTGTGCCCATAGGAATAAGCATGCGAACTTACTAAGAATAGCAGGTTCTAGTAAACTGCTAAAAATAGTAATTTCCGCCACCTAGAGTAGATTTAGTCAGAGTTAGCTAGAGTTTACTTGGCAACTTGAGTTGGGAGTTGTTTTCCTATTTAGGAAACATTGTAATTCATTATTTGATAACAAAGAAGGAGATCTATTTTCTTTTGGAGTTCATAATATTTGCAGCATATCTGGTTTGTTCTTAATTTGGCTACATTATAAAACAAAGTAAATTTAATTATTCCTATCATAAAGGGCATATGCCCATTCTAAACATTATAATACAAGTAATGTTTATTTTTTTGAGACTGAGCATGTTCATAATTGTGATTGAAACATATTTGTTTTATGAGAATTGACATGTGCCCATTCTAAACATTCTCATATAAGCAATATTGATTTTATGAGAGTGGGCATGTCCACATTCATCAATACTTAGTCATTTGAATACCTATTTAAAATTTGTGAGCATATTTAATGCATACTCTCCTTTTATGATTCCTATCTATCCAAGAAATTCTTTTATGAATCCTATATGAGAATAGGAAGAATAAAAATGTGATGCCCATTCAATACAAGACGAAACAATTTTGTTTGCATGAGAATGGGCATATGCCCATTCTAAACATTGTAATACAAGCAATACTGATTTAATGAGATTTCTTCTATTATTCCTATTTATACCTATTTAAAAATGTGAGACTATTTAATCCATACTCTTCTTATTATTCTTATCTTATTCCTATTTAATCAAGAAATTCTTCTATGATTCCTAAATGAGAAGGGGCATCTACCCATTCAATACAAGACAATGTAAAAAAGCTCAATCAATTTCATAACTCTTTTAACAAGATGTGAGAATGGGTGCCCATTCTAAAACAAAGTAAATTTGATTATTCCTATCATAAAGGGCATTTTCCCATTCTAAACATTATAATACAAGTAATATTTATTTTTTTGAAAATGGGCATGTGCCCATTCTAAATGGCATGTTCACATTCATCAATACTTAGTCATTTGAATACCAATTTAAAAGTTGTGAGCATATTTAATCCATACTCTTCTTTTATGATTCCTATCTACCTAAACAACTCTTTTATGATTCCTATATGAGAATGGGCATCTGCCCATTCAATACAAGACAATGTAAAAATGGTCAATCAATTTCATACCTATTTAAAATTTGAGCATATATAATCCATACTCTTCTTTTATGATTCCTATCTACCCAAGAAAGTATTTTATGATTCCTATATGAGAATGGACATCTTCCCATTCAATACAAGACAATGTAAAAATGCTCAATCAATTTCATAACTTTATACAAGCCATGAGAATGGGTGCCCATTCTAAAACACAATAAATATGAAATTAGTACTATGTATTTAAATTTCATTATTTTAATACATGTTTAAAATATCATGATTTCATTATTAAAGCATATTTTCTTTATTCTAATACCTCTTTAAAACATTACATGTGTCAAAATAGGTATGACGATAAATTCTACTATATATTTTTCATTATTCAAATATCTATTTAAAACATTTATTATTATAGGATAGATTCAAAATTTTTATAACTTTATACAAGACATGAGAATGGGTGCCCATTCTAAAACACAATAAATATGTAAATAATATAATGTATTTAAATTTCATTATTTAAAAATATCTTTAAATTTTCATGATTTCATTATTAAAACATATTTTCTATAAATGTGGACATTTTAAAAACATTACATGTGTCTAAATAGGTATGAAAATAAATTCTACTATATATTTTTCATTATTCAAATATCTATTTAAAACATTTAAATGGGTCCAATCAATTCAAATATCTACGCATTAAAAACATATTAAAGCATTTAAGCATTAAAGGGTGGTGATTTGTTAATGTATTATAGATTCAAATTTTGAATGTATGTACAAAAATAATACTATGTATTTTTCATTATTCTAATACCTCTTTAAAACATTTAAATGTTTCTAAACATTGGGATAATAGATATTAAAGCATTGAAATATTTACCCTCTCGTGGTTAAGTATTTACGATAGACTTAGGATATTAGGATATTAAAGGCATTTAAACATTACAGGTGGTGATTTATTATGGTAGGATAGATTCAAATTTTGAGACTTAGGATATTAGGATATTAAAGGAATTTAATCATTAAAGGGTGGTGATTTATTATGGTAGGATAAATTCAAATTTCAAATTTTCAACGCCATTTTTTAGAGGTAATTTTTCTTGGTCAAATACATTATAAAAATATTGAATTTGAATGGCTCATGTTTTGATTTTTTTCTCTCTTACGGCCGAGTTTTTTAATTTTTTCTCTCTTATGGCCGAGTTTTTTTCATTCAAATATTTTGTAGGAGAAAGATGAAGTTATGTGAAAGGATTTTGGATGATTGGATATAGAGATTATTGAAAAAGAAACTTGTTGCGAGAGGTTATATAAAAATATACGAGAAAAGAAGACAGTGGTATTAGTCTATCAAATCATTTTTTTCTTATGTGAAAGGATTTGGCCTGATTGGATACATAGATTATTAAAAATAAACTTGTTGTAGAGGTTATAAAAAAAGACACAAAAAGATAAGTGGTACTGAGTTTATCTAATCATTTTTTCACACACCATAAATAGGTACACATTTTAGTCCTTAAGACATTAAAAAAATAACGAAACAATTTTGATTTGTGTATTATGTTTACGAATGTAAACAAATTGATTTCTATATTTGTTTGTTGTTATGTTTATGCATGGAAACAAATTGATACATTTTTCAGACATAAAAATAAATGAGATATATGAAAAAATGGTTCAGATAGTTGATTGTGAATTAAAAGATCTTTGTTTATACATTTTTTAGGCTTTAGAAGTAAACTTGGAAAAAATGAGATATAAAAACCTTGAATAGCCTCCTTTGCCATTTTTGTATTCCATTTGAGAAATCTTGAATAGTATCCCTTGCAAAATCATTGTATCAGCAACTATTTCTTCTTCTTTCTTCTACAAAATCTATGTATCTTCATATCCCCTTCTGCTATTAGTAGAGCTATATCTTCTTCTTTCTTCTACAAAATATCTGTATCTTTGTATTTCTCCAGCTACATCTACGTTCTTCGTCTTTCCCAAACTAAATTTATGAATGAAAAATATCAATCACAATAGAGTGAAAATCAAAACTTGATTCATTCAAAATCAATATTTTTATAATGTACTTGGCCAAAAAAATTGCCTCATAAAAAAGTGCGTTGAAAATTCAAATTTTGAATCAAACCTGCCATAATAAATGACCATTATGAATTTCCTCCCAAAAATAAAACTAGAAAATTTAAAATTTGAATCAATCTTGAAAAATTTAAAAAAAGAGCTCAAAATTTTAAAAATTTGAATCAAACCTACCATAATAAATGACCAAATCTAAAAAAAAGAGCACCGAAACTTCAAAATTTGAATCAAACATACCATAATAAATGACCATTAAGAATTGCCTCCCAAAAATAAAGCGCCAAAAATTTGAAATTTGAAACAATCGTGTTGATATTATTAAAAATTAATTAATCAATAACAAGTAATAATAGAAATCAAAGTGTTTCTAATCAAGATATGATATTAGTAATTAATAGTTAATCAATAACATTGATTAATAATAGAAATCACGATGATTCTATAATATTAGTATTAATTAGTAAATTAATAACATTAATTAATAATATTATAATTAATTAGTATTATTAGTAATTTAAATAATTAATTAATTACAAAAATATCATATCAAATAATATTAACTACAAGAATTAATATTACTAATAAACTTCAATTACTATATTAACTAGAAAATATTAATAACATCTAATTATATTATCAAACGAATAAAAATATTTTTAAAATAATTAAATAATATTATAAAAATATATAAAACTTTATAAAACTAATTAACAACATAATCAACATTATTTATAATGCTTAATTAATTATAGTGCATTTTAAAAATAATTTTATAAAATTATAAAAAATATAATAAAACTTTATAAAACTAATTAACGACATAAACTCCATTATTTATAATGCTTCATTAATTATAATGCTTAGAATGGGCCAATAAATATATTTAAAATTTAATCATCAAAAAATTAGAAATCAAAGAATATGTATTTAAGATATGATATTAGGACTAAACAAAATTAATTAATTAACAACATTAATTAATAATAGTAATAATTAAATACAAGAAATAATATATGAATCATTTAATAATACCAATAAATTTCAAATAATATTTTAAATTATTAAATAAAAATTATTGTTGTATGTGAATGGGCTTGAACCCATTTTAATACCTCTATAAAGGTTGTTAGAATGTGTTATCTCTATTCTTCATCTATGATTCCTATATCAAAATAGGCATATGAAAATTCTTAAAATATATCATTAGGACCTACCCTAAGGCTAGAGAGAGAGACAACAACACCACTTATTCTATCATTCTTATATGATGTTTGTAAAAATTCTTTGTGAGAATGACGTAAAATGTAATCTAAGAAAATAAATTTACATCAGATTCAAGAAAAAATGAAAAAAATGTTTGTTTGTTTATATGAGAGAATGGGCAACTGCCCATTCTTAAACAAAAATAGTAAATTTTATCTCTTCACTATCATCTTGTATTGTGGAGTTAGATATGATTAATATAGAAGCACTAAAATGACACAAAATTTCTTATATTACTCATATTATAATTGAATGAGCATATGCCCATTCAATTCGTATCAATTTCTTTTTATTAGACGTATTAGAAAAATTACATTATATTCAAGATAAGATGAAAAAAATGTTTGTTTGTTTGTATGAGAGAATGGGCAATTGCCATTCTTAAATAAAGACAGTAAGTAAATTTTATCTCTCCAATCAACTAGCATCTTGCATTTTGAACTAGCTATGAGTTTTAATACCTCTATAAAGGCTATTAGAATGCATTATCTCTGTTCTTTGCCTATGATTCCTATACTAGAAATACGCATAAATGATAATTCTAAAAATATGTCATTAGCTGTTACCCTAAGGTTGTGAGAGTGAACAACATCCCTTATTCTATCATTCTTATATGATTTGTTTTTGTGAGAATGAAGTAAAATTTAATCTAAGAGAAAAAAAAAACATTGTATTCAAGGAAAAATGAAACAATGTTTGTTTGTTTGTATGAGAGAATGGGCAACTTGCCCATTCTTAAACAAAGACAAGTTAAATTTTATCTCTCCACTAGCATCTTATATTGTGAGTTAGATATGATTAATATAGAAGTGCTAAAATGATAAGAATTTTCTTATATTACTCATATTATAATTGAATGGGCATATGCCCATTCAATTCATATCAATTTCTTGTATTATACATATTAGAAAAATTACATTGTATTCAAGATAAAATGAAAAAATAATTGTTTCTTTGTATGAGAGAATGGAAAAAAAAATTTTATCCTACCCATTGTTTGTAGGACATGAGCATATGCCCATTCTAATATAGGAATCACATAGAAAATAGACATAAGGAAAACTACATATGGGCATCTGTCTAATCGAATGGGCTTGACATGAAGATGAAGTGTGTGGTTGCCCATTTTTCTATGAAAGGAAAACCAAATGTTATTCTTCACATTGAGAAGAGTTATAAATATTCATTGGTGTTTCTTAGAAATTTCCTTGATATTCTTCATGAAAAGAAAGAGATCCAAAAAGTGAAAGAATAAAAAATAATTAGAGATAGAGGTTTGATCCCCCTTTAAGGGTATGCAAGGTCAACAAAGAGGATCCGCTAGGGATAGTCCAACCAATATGATACAATTATTAACTCTATAAAGGCTATCATTATTTTTTTACACTATAATTAGTCTTCTAATATGGTCCTTCTTCCAAAATATCCTCCATCTATGAAAATGGGGAACAACCCAACAATAAATGTTTGTTTGTTTGAGGATGGATAAATGCCCATCTTTCTAAATAGTCCAATCCTTGTTTCCATACTGTCCAAAAATATGGCCAAAACAAAATGTTAGAATGTCTAGAGAATGGGCTAATGTTTATTCTCATTATTACAAGCGGTCCAAGATGTGTTTTAAAATGATTACATTTAATTAATAAATACACGTCGGTAAACAATATATTTGCATGTTGGTCTCGATATGTCATGGTATTAATTAATATATGTTAATTACTTCTATATGAGAATGGCCATAGAATGGGCATCTTCCATTTCTAAATCAAATTAATAGAACTACATAATATAAGAATGGGCATCTGCCCAAGGGTATGTAGTGTAGCACTTGGTGGAGCCAAGATGCCCATTCTAAAACAAAATAATAGAACTACATAAGGCTTGATCCCCCTCGAGGGTATGTAGTGCAACACTTGGCGGAGCTAGAACTTGGCTCCATCAGGGTTAGTCCAACCAAAACAATACAATTGTAAACAAGCATCGCAATGCGAATAATTCCACTCATAGTCATATTTTTATAAAACTTTACCAACCATGCTTTAATGCTTTAATATGTTATATTTGTTTAGAACCATTTAATTTGTTTTTCAAAAGATATTATAATAATAGTACAATTGTTGTATGTGAATTGGCTTGAAACAATTTTAATGTTAAAAGATGTATACAAAGAAGAAATAAAGAGAAGGAAGATTGCACACATTTGAGACTATGTGTCCATCTGTTTATTATAAAATAAATAGTTACAACATGGTTGATTTAGCTACAACCAACTTGTAAAGTTAGACACCTTATAAATAAGTCTTATATTCTCATACCCCCTCTTAAGACTTATTCTACATAAAGAAAAAAATAAACAATCTAAATAGACTAGAACAAAACAAAGCTACACAATCTTCAAACAATTTCACTTTGAAATAAATTCTATGATAAGGTAGGGCTCCATCAAGCTTCTTCATGATCTTTGGAAAGGTGTAGCTCCCGAGATGAATTCCCGAGTTCCTAGATTCCACCTCCCCGAACTCTCCCAAATCACGATATCTCAAATTATTGGACAACCATCTATATTAAGCCACCCACAAGCTCCATAAAATTGTCTCATGACCCTCGAGAGGGTATAATTCCCAATATCCACAGTCTCCGAACTATCCGAGAAACCATCCATTCCAAGATTCATCTACTTTGTATCCTTTCTTGCCTTCAAAGTTTAGAGCATATTTATATTGCATATTCGTCATGATCCTCACTACCTTCTCGCATCCGGTGGGTCTTCATCCATGGCTATATTGGCTATATTTGATATGACTTTACCCTTGAGCACATCATTGGCTTGAACATGACAATCCCATTTGTGTGACCTCTTTTCATACAATAATGACATTCAATTTCTCGGCTTATCTTTATATGATCTTCTAGGATATTTTATGGTTCTAGAATAAAATGCACTTTCTTCAATGCTAGGAATGACCTTCTACATCCTTTGTAGTTCATTTTTCCTCAGCTAGAAGAGTTGATATCATATCATCCAGAATTGAGATTGAATTTGATTGAGGGTAAAAACTACATTGATGTATTTTGAACACATACTATTTAATAGGATAGCTTTGGCATCCTCTTCCTCAATCGAAACTTTGACTTCTACTAGTTGTCTAATCAGGGACCTTAGATTATTGATGTGGCTTGACATAGAGACTCCTTCATCCATTTTGAACCTATATAATCTGATAGTTTTAGGGAAAATTTGGCATTGAAAACTTTTGATCCAAATAATTTATTTAGAGTATCCCAAATTTCCTTCAATGATTTGTCTAGGTCTACATGATGAAGTTCAGATTTGGAGAGAGCAAGGCCAATAATAGCTTTCATTTTTAAAGAGTTGACAGATCGTATCAAAAATTGTGCACCATGATGAAGTTGCACTCTGGTTGAATTGTAATGGCTCCAACGTAATCACAAGGAAGAATCAATCAACAACTAAATAACTTGCATAACAGAACAAAGCTTGCACATGTAGAGAAAAGACAACGAGTGTCTTGGCATACTCATAAATGTCAAATGAAGGGATACATATAGGGTGTTGAGTAACCCTAGTGCATGACTCAATAGAAAACCCTAAACCTAACCCATGTGAGATGACCCTCCATATGTGAGTGGAGGACACATAGGATAACTCACACCAACACCCCCTTCATCAAAGTCTGGGGTAGTGGCTATGATGAGTCAGACGAAAGAGAAGACACTCCTAAACAACTAAGAAATATGTGTCAATGGGGCCCGACAACTAAAGGCTTGATAAGGTTCCCATATACAAACAACATCTTCCTAGAAGAAGAAGAATAAAAGGAGGACTACATAGCTCGAAGGAGATGAGCAAATGTAGAAGATATCACAACAAGAAGAGACCATAAGTGAATAAACTTCATCTCGTTGAAGGGCTTGGTAAATAAGTCTGCATATCCTAATCACCGTCAATGTATCTGAATGTCGATGATACCATCATGAATAAGCTCTCGTATGAAGTGCATATGGATCTCAATGTGCTTCATCTGTTGATGTTGAACTAGATTTCTGTAAATAGAGATAGTGCTCGTGTTATCATAGTAGATAATGGTAGGCCGCCAAAAGTGGATACCAAACTCTATCAAAATACCCTGTAGCCAAATAACTTCTGTGGAAACGTTAACTGCTCCTCTATATTCTCGCCTCATAGATGATATCACAATTGCATTACTGCTTCTTACTAGACCAACTAATATGACCCAAACCAAGAGAGAAACTATAGCCAAAGTAGATTTCCGATGATCTAAGTCACCGGCCCAATCAGAATCTGTGAACCCAATCAAGTCAATATCCACCCCTCCATGATAGTGAATGCCATTAGTATAGGTGCCATGAACATAATGAAGGATCCATTTAGCTACTTTCCAATGTAGCTCATGTGGCTCTGCATGAATCTATGCATGATCCCAATAGCATATGAAAAATCCAGTCGAGTGTGATTCAAGTAAATCAAGCTCCCCGCCAACTGTCGATAAAGGGTACCATCAACCAAAGGAGTAGAGAAATTAGAAATCAACTTAACCCCTGGAAAGAAAAGGAGTAGGAGAATACTTGCAATCGGACATCTAAAAATGAGCTAGCAAATCAAGAGCATACTTAGGTTGTGAAATCAAAATTCCTAAGTCAGATTGTGAAATATGGATCCCAAGAAAGTAATGAAGCAGACCTAAGTTAGTCATGGAAAACCTATTGGCCAAGGCGATCTTCACAGAATCAATAATAGAGGAAGAACTACCTGTGATCAACAAGTCATCAACATAGAGAACAAGAATGAGTATGGATTCATCTTGCCATAGAATATAAACATTTGGATTAGAGTGACACCTAGTAAACCCTGATGTAAGTAAAAAGGAGTCCATCTTGACATACCAAGCCCGAGGGGCTTGTTTAAGGCCATAAAGAGACTTCTTTAACTTAAAAATGAGGGAGGGATCATGGACATAATCCAAAGGTTGTTCCATGTAGATCTCTTCCTCTAGGTCCCCATGAAGGAAGGCACTCTTAACGTCCATTTGTTTGTTGCGAAATGGCTAGGGTCATTCGAATAGAAGTCATCTTTGCAACCAGAGCAAAGGTTTCAGTATAATCAACCCCAACTATCTAGGAGAAACCCTTAGCTACTAATCATGCTTTAAACATTTCAACATCTCCATCTACTCCATACTTTGTTCAGAACACCCACTTACACCGAATGATTTTTCTTCCTTTCGGAAGAGGGGTGAGATCCCAAGTATCATTCTTCATGAGAGAGGAATACTCCTCATCCATGGAAGAATCCCACTTAGGAATACCAGAAGCCTCTCAAAAATACTATGGATCAGAAGCAGAGGCAAAGAAGGAGTGGGGTCCAACAAAATATGAGTGAGTATGTCTCATATCTGAAGTATCTCCAACTAAATCTCCAACACTTTGTAAAGTTTTCCTAGCCCAAAGAGGACTAGGAGGATCAAGCTCAGAGTCAGAAGATTCTTCACTTGAGTGAGAAGGGACATAGTTCTCATCATCACTAGTGTTAGAATCAGAAGACTCAGAGGTCTAATGGTCGGTAGGATCAAGAAGAGGAGCACACTCAACAAAGATCATCATCCGATGAGTGAGAATCCAAATCAGCGAGCTGAAGAACCTCAATACATGGAGAAGTAGAAGTCAAAGAAGACTCATAAAATTTAACACTTCCCTCAATATACAACTCATGAGAAGTAGGATTCATCAATTGATATCCCTTCACGCCATCAGGATACCCTACAAAGATACAAGGTTTGGATTGTGGTTCCAAAGCCTTGCGTTTATTCTTGGGAATCTGAGTCATAGCCTTGGATCTGAAGACTCGAAAGTGCTCAACATCATGTTTGCATCCAAACCAAGATTCAAAGGATGTCATCCCTCTTATTGTCTTGTGTGGAACACGGTTTTGAATGTAATTAGCACAATTCACTGCCTCAGCCCAATACTGTGGAGGAAGAGACTTCGAGTGAATCCTACATGTGGCCATCTCCTTAAGAGTACATTTCTTTCTTTCTGCTACTCCATTCTCGTGAAGGGTCAGATGTAATCTGCTGGAGATCCCTTCAGAAGTATAGAAATCCATGAACCTATTGTTTACATATTCACCTCCATTTTTAGTTTGAAGAACCTTGATAGACCGTTCCACCTGTTTCTCAGAAAGAGCCTTAAAGTCCTAAAAAAGTTGAAAGACTTCAGACTTAAGCTTAAGAAAATATACCCAAGTATATCGTGAATAGTCATCAATGAAGGTTAGCACATAAAGAGCTCTAGTAAATGAAGGAGACAGAAATGGACCAAAAATATCATTGTGAACAAGATCCAAGGGACGAGTAGCTCTCAAGATTTTCCTTTGTCAAAGTTATTTTCAGGATGCTTTCCAAGGGTACAACCCTCACAAAGACCCTTAGAAAACTTGACACGGGGTAACCCATTGACCATTTCGTTTTGGCTCAATTGTTCAAGGTAGCGATAATTTAGATGTCTAAATCACTCATGTCATAGCTTACTAACCTCATTTACATGAGTGAGCAAGGAAGTGGGTGTAGAATCAGAAGTAAAGTGGGAAAAGGTATACAACCATGAATGGTGATCCATATTTTCCTCAACCATTGTAGTGTCATTGTTAAGCTCACGAATAATCACCGAGTTAGGACCAAATTCCACTCACATTCCTTCACCAAGGTGAGTAATTTAGTAAACCGATAGGAGATTGGTAGAGAGATCAGGAATGCTCAACACTTGCTTGAATGTTCCCCCATCCATCTCTACCGATCCACTACCGGAAATCAAAACTAATGTGTCATTACCCATCGTGATTTGGGACATTCCACAAGGCTTGATGTTGGAGAACTTAACATGCGAAGAACCCATGTGGTGTGAGGCACTAGAATCTAGAATCCACATCAACGAAGGAGCAACTTTGGCTATAAGGGCCTTTCCTTTCTTCTTATCAAATTTAGAACCTTTTGCAGTGGAAGACTCGGCCTTCGAGAGCATTTTGTTTGATAGACTCAGAACACCAATTTTATTTTTCTCAAGTAATTGAGTAAGGTGATCAATTTTCTTTCTCATACACATATGCTCTTTATGACCAGGGCTTGTGATAGAGCACAAATACCTATCTTTCTATGCTCTAGGCTTAGAAGTCGAAGTGTTTGTGTTATGTTTAGTATAGGTCTTGGTTTCTTTCTTAAGTTTATCTTTTCTTTCTTTCTTCTTTTGAGTCTTCTTTTCCTTACTAGTACTTACTACAAGGGCATGTGACTTGGACTTGAGAGACCCCATTTGAATGAGTTTGTCATGTTCTCGAATGAGTTGGGATGAAAAATAGTCAAAGGAGGGCATATTCCAATCATTTCCCAAGGCAGATTTTGCAGCGTAAAAAGTTGACACAAAGACTGAATATTCAGGACCTAACTTAGAGAATTGACAAGATCAGTTGAGAATCTTTCTTCTCTCCTTGAAATTCCTTTAAGAATCTAGTGTGGAAAAAATTTGAGAAGAATGTTGGTAGGTTTTCAAAATCACTAGGATTTAACCTTAGTAGTTCGTTTTCCAACTCATGCACTCTCATGTCATCGTGTTGTCCAAACATTTCATCTAATGTTGTCCATGTAGACTTAGGTGTTTTAGATGACTCAATGTGGAAGAGCAAGTCGGGAGAAATGGACATGCAAAGAAGACCTAAAGCTTCATCACTGCGGTTTAACCACTTAGATTTTTCAGGTTCGTCATCTGGTTCAGTCTCAGTTCCCATGGTGATGCAGAATAACCCTTTACCCCTTAGTTTCATTATTATTTTTGATCTCCATTCAAAAAAGTTGAATGGCGTAAGCAAAGGAATTGAAAGTGCATCCATAGTGAAGAGAGAGAGAGAGAGAATAAATACGTAAAAGAAACAAAGAATCACAACCACCCAGGACAATATAATAACCCCCTACTTTTGGCACTTTATAGTTTAGTGTGTTGAATACAATTGGGTCCAAGTGTGCATCGTAAAACACTTGGTAACTCACCTTACAATTAGCGTAATAACACGCAAGAGAGGAGACCACAATCATGTTTTGTGGAGCACAGCAAAGTGACACCGTATACAAGCATAATAGCAAAAAACTAGGAAGGAGGTGAAATCGGAACTGTTGTAGAAGAAAAAGTGTCTCACGTCACAACGGAGACCCCCTTGTTGAACTGTGGTGGATGCTCTCACTAGTCACAAGCAATAAGAAGGGTAATTTACAATGTTTAGATGAACTTGAGAATAGTTCTGATGATCTTCAGAATGCCGGAAAGGCATGCGGAAGGTGAGTAGTGCTCGAGTGTTATTGCACACTTGAGTGCACGATTAGAAAAAAACAATAACGCCTAAAAATTATCGATTTGGAACGCCTAATTTAGCTAATTTTAAAGCTATAGGAGTTTGTAAAAAAACGATAAAGACGTTAATTAAAGAGATGATTTTGTTTTTATTAAAAAAATTTATCTAATCGTGAAGTATAATCGCAAATAATAAAAAAATTAATTACGATTATTTAATATTTAATTAAAAAATTAATTAAATGTGATGAATTAATTAAGATTTTTAAAAATCCTAATTTAAAAAAACTAACTAGGATCTAAAAAAAATTAAACCCAAATTAAGAAATTTAAATAACTTTCCTTTTTTTTTTAAAAGGTTTAAATTGTTTCCCACAAAAAAAACAATTTAGATCTATTAAAAAGGAAAAAGATTCTATTTGTTTAAAAGTTTACGTGTTTTTGTTTTTAAAGGGATTTTAAGAGAAAGCTTTTTAAAAGTAAAATTAAAAAAAAAAACCTCTTTTTTAAAAAACGCACAACGTATGAACCGAAGTGAGTTAAGATTTAAAGTAAGATTTGTTTTAAAAGGAATTAGAAAAAGTTGTGAATCCCATGAAAATTTGATTTAAAGTAAGATAAGCATACCATATGAAAGAGTTGACTTACCAAAAAATGAAGGAACGAACCAAAAATTTGGAGAATCCCATGAACGGGTTTGGAAAAAGGTTTTTTACAGTGTGATAGGGAAGAATGGTTCGCGTCCGAGCGTTGTGGAGAGTGGGAGGGAGCACCCCCAAATCGACCAAGTTTGTTGTTTTGTGGTGAATCGACCATAGTTTTGCAAAGTCTGAGGGCGGTTGGGAGAAAACATGGCCATGGAAAGCAAGAAAACAACATAGGGTCATGCAAATACCACACGGCATGCAAAGACGTCCCGCAAATAAGCAATACGGCCTACAAACAACAAATGGCCACAAAGAAACAACAAATGGCCAAGAATCGATAATTCAACCAGTAGATCACGAGATCTCGAGGAGGTGGAAGGATCTCGCAGGGAATATCACGACCATGTAAACACCAAACACTGAAATATGACCTGTACTACAAAACCAAGAAAACACAGGAGAGACCAAAAAAATAGAGATAGAAATTTCGAGTTTAATAAAAAAATTAAAAACCATAAAAATAAACCTCTATTTTAACTGATCTCTGAATTTAGTCAGAGCTACTAAATGTAGTCAAGAACCCCAAAAGCTTTAGGAATACCCGTGTGCATGCACAACGAATAGAGAAAATCGACACTTTTCAAGCACGACTTGTTAAATACGTTAGCAAGGAAAACCGAGAAAATAATGATCGAAAACTTACACGAGTAAGAAATATACCAAGAGTAATCACAACCAAAAATAACGAGTGCACATTTACTTGATCTTAACTCGATACCATGAAAGAGTTGATGGATCGTATCGTAAACTGCATGCACTACGATGAAGTTGCACTCTAGTTGAATCATAATGGCTCCAACATCATCACAAGGAAGAATCAATCATCAACTGAATAACTTGTATAACAGAACAAAGCTTGCACATGTAGAGAAAAGACAACGGAGTGTCTTGGCATAATCATAAATGTCAAATGAAGGGACACATATAGGGTGTTGAGTAACCCTAGTGCATGAATCAATAGCAAACCCTAAACCTAACTCATGTAAGATGACCCTTCATATGTGAGTGGAGGACACATAGAATAACTCACACCAATAGTTTTATCATCTCTACTTTTCCATTCTAACAATTTCAATGCATCAGTAGGTGTCATCTCTTTCTCATTTACAATGCCCCAAAAAAATTTATTCATAAGTTGCATTTGTATTTTCACTCTCCATGTATGAAAATTGAGACTAGAATATTTTTCTATGGGCATTTACTTTGTAATAAAATAGAATAAATAGAACTGCGTATTTTGGAAATTAATAAAAAAATACCAGCCTTTCCAAGAGTGTCCTTTTTCTGCAAACTGTCTAAACTGAACACGTGCCCTAGTTCATGATTTTGAATTCGATTCAAAATGATTACCTTTCCTTTGATTCTATATTATTTTGGGTTTATACCCTTGTGTTACTATATTTTTCCTTCTCTAGATCTCGAACTACAGATTTAATGGCAGAAAATGGAGCTTCGTAGTGATTCACGAACTGTGTGATGCAGACTGTGTTTTTATTTTTGTGAATGCAACTGCATTTTTGTCTGTATAAAATGATTTAAAACCCTTCGAAATTATCCTCTAAGTGTGGTATTTTCATTATGTACCTTTCATGACTTCCTAAAATTACGATTTACAGTTTGTATATTAATGGTGACTATATCATGCCCTCTAAAAACGTGATCCTTCTGTGATCAAGCTTTTGTTGATTTCCTCTTAGAAATGTGACATTTCTTTGAGAGAGAAAAATGATTAAACCTCGATCGTGCCTTCGATATGCCCAAAAAAATGAAAATGTGTTCGTTTTTCTCCTTATGCTTCAGATTTCATGCCCTAACGTGGTAGATTTTCTACCCTTCTCTCTTTCTTGGCTTGCTCTTGTTTTGATACCACTATTAGAAGATGTATACAAGGAAGAAATGAAGAGAAGGAAGATTGCACACATTTGAGACCGTGTGTTCGTCTATTTATTATAAAAGAAATAGTTACAAAATAGTTGTAGTTATAACCGGTTACAACCAACTTGTAGTTAGGCACCTTATAAATAAGTCTTATATTATCATATTTAATACCTCTATAAAGGTTGTCCAATCGTAGCTTCGAAAATCCTTATAAATATGAAGTGACATGAAACATAACATGAGACCCGTATTTTTATAAAAACTTTACTCGACCATGCTTTACAAATTTAATATGCTTTATTTGTTTAGACCCATTTAAATGTTTTTTCAAAATTTATTATAATACTAAAAATAAATAGTATAATTTTTGTATGTGAATGGGCTTGAACCCATTTTAATACCTCTATAAATGATGTTAGAATGTGTTATCTCTATTCTTCGTCTATGATTCCTATATCAGAATAAGCATATGACAATTCTAAAAATATATGATTAGTGTCTCGCCCTAAGGCTATGAGAGTGAACAACATCCCTTATTTTATCATTCTTATATGATGCTTGCTTTGAGAATGAAGTAAATTTTATTTGTATTATTTTTGTATGATTCTTATATGAGAATGGACATATGCCCATTCAATACAAGATAATACAAGACACAAAAATGATGGATTCTTCTTCTATGTTTCCTCAAGTATTTTTCTAATAATAAAACAAAGTAAATTTAATCTCTCAAGTTCTTTTATAAAAAAATATTTTATTAGTCATATTGTAGTTAAATGGGCATCCACCCATTCAAGTCCTATAAATTTATTCTATAATTAGATGTAATTAAAAATAACATTGTATTCAAGATAAAATGAAAAAAAAATTGTTTGTTTGTATGAAAGAATGGGAAACTACCCATTCTTAAACAAAGACAAAGTAAATTTTATCTCTCCACTAGCATCTTGCATTGTGGAGTTAGATATGATTACTATAGAAGTGCTAAACTGACAATAATTTTCTTCTATTACTCATATTATAATTAAATGGGCATCTTGCCCATTCAATTCGTATCAATTTCTTCTATTATACATATTAGAAAAATTACATTGTATTTAAGATAAAATTAAAAAAATGTCTTCTTTTTTATATGAGAGAATGGGCATATTGCATTGTGGACTAGCTATGAGTAATTATATAGAAGTACTAAATAGACTAAGTTCAATATTGCATGTATTAGAATGAGCATATGGCATTTTGGTTTAATATTGCTTGTATTAGAATGTTTAGAACATGAGCATATGCCCATTTTAATATAGGAATCACAGAGAAAATAGGCATAAGGCAAACTACATATGGGCATCTGTCTACTCAAATGGGCTTGACATGAAGATGAAGTGTGTCATTCCCCATTTTGCTATGGAAGGAAAACTAGATGTTATTCTTCACATTGAGAAGAGTTAGAAATATTCATTGTTGTTTCTCAAAAAATTCCTTGATATTCTTCATGAATAGAGAGAATCCAAAAGTGAAAGAATAAACAACAATTAGAGATAGAGGTTTGATCCCCCTTTAAGGGTATGTAGTGCAGCACTAGGCTCCGCCAGGGATAGTCTAACCAATATGATACAATTATTAACTCTATAAAGGTTGTTAGAATGTTTTTACACTATAATTATTCTTCTAATATGGTCCTCCTTCCATGCAAAATGGGGAACAACCCAATAATAAATGTTTGTTTGTTCGAGGATGGAAAAATGCCCATATTTCTAAATAGTCCAATACAACTGACCAAAAATATGGCAAAAAAATGTTAGAATGTCTAGAGAATGGGATAATGCCTATTCTCATTATTACGAGCGGTCCAAGACTTGTTTTAAAACAATTACCTTTAATTAATAAATACACAGTGGTAAACAATATATTTTCATGTTGGTCTTGATATGTCATGGTCTTAAACAATATATGTTAATTACTCCTATATGAGAATGGGTAGAGAATGGGAATCTTCCATTTCTAAATAAAATTAATAGAACTACATAATACAAGAATGGGCATCTACCCAAGGGTATGTAGTGTAGCACTTGGTGGAGCCATAACTTGGCTCCATCAGGGTTAGTCCAACCAAAATGATACAATTGTAAACAAGCGTCACAATGCGACTAATTCCAGTCATAGTAGAAAATCATGTTTAAAAATATGAAGTGATACGAAATATAATATGAGACCCATATTTTTATAAAAAAATTTACCAACCATGTTTTAATGCTTTAATATGTTATATTTGTTTAGACCCATTTAAATGTTTTTTCAAAAGGTATTATAATACTGAAAAATAAATAGTACAATATTTTTATAATGTACTTTACCAACCATGCTTTAATGCTTTAATATCCTAATGTTTAGACCCATTTAAATTTTTTTAGAGAGGTATTAGAATACTTGAAAAATAAATAATACAAAAATAACATTTTAAAAATTTGCTTGCATTTGAATGCTTAGAATGGGCATATGCCAATTCTCATATAAACAAACAATTATGTCTTGTATTGAATTGGAAGTTGCACATTCTCACAACCTTTTCACATCCTTTATAGATATATAAAAATATTTTAAAATAATTTCTTTCATTTGAACGTTTAGAATGGGCATATGCCAATTCTCATATAAAAAAACCTTTTTATCTTGTATTGAATTGGGCAACCAAACATTTTTGTCTTGTATTGAATCGAAAGTACCCAATTCTCTCAAATTTTTAGATGTGAGAATTTTTCATAACTTACCATCCTAAAATAGAGTAAGGTTGTGTATCTCTGAAATTTTCTTCAAATCTTTTGCTTCTTAAGCCGAAACGATCTTATAGACACCTATAATTTGGTCTACACAACTTTATTAGTAAAATGCACTAACTATCCCAATACCCACTAATTGACTACACTATGCTAGTTAATTACCCTTTCTAACCTCTTCTAAACGGCTTCTATAAGTAATTATCCTATTAATTAGCCTATTTGAGGATAATTAAACCTTTGTTGACTTTCGAAAAGAGACTTAGCTTTCCAAATGTCAATTTCACCTTTCTAATTTGAGTTTCACTTGAGTTTGGCATTTTTGGAATTTAGTCCCACATGATTCCAAAACATCCCTTTCCTCTTCCTAGGATTAGAAACCTATAAATACAAGCATACCCCTCCCCCTTTTTGCTAAGAACACTCCTCCATTTTTAGACTAGCTTATGCCATCTTTAGATTTAGTAGTTTTCATTGTCATTTGAGCTATCTTTTCTTTAACCATTTGCATTTCTAAACATCAAGCTTGAGTAAATGGGATGAACCATTGGCCTTAAAATCCATTAATGGTGAGATCTCACTCTCAAACCCTTGATTATCAAACAAGCACAAACTGATTGCTAGATTGATCTTCTTAGGTTCAATATTTGATTAGCTTTCATGGAGTAGAGAAATATCTAGATATGTTAGGGTTTGAATGTTTATTTCAAGTTTATATATGCATGCAAAGAGATATTTTCTTATTATCTCTAATCTTATGGTTCATTGTTGAATTTTGGAAAGCTTTGAAGCTTTCTTGAGTGTTCTTGGCTTCATTCCATAGCTATACCAACTTACACATGAATACATATGGCACGCCCGGTGGGACTAACCCTATATTCCATTAGAAGTTGTTAAAATTTTCTCATTTACATGCTTTCTCTAACCATTTTTATGATTTTTTGAGGGAAAGCTAATTTTTTCCAAGAATTTGGTAAAATTATATGTGTTAAATCTCCCTTTAGCATAGGTGTTTAATGGGTTTGTGTTAGAAAGGAATTAAAAGGACTAATTTAGGACTGTTTGCATTTTTAGTTTTCATCTTTTCGTTATTTTTGGTGGTTTTTCAGGGGCCACATGCAGGGAATTAGGGAGGTACGGGCACACGTAAAAGGACGTGCACCTATTTGAAAGCCTGTACACACGTCGAAAAGGGTGGGTACACATTTTATTTTCTTGCGTAGATCTTTAGAAGTGTTCTTGACCCTATCAACTAAACTAGAGCCACACACTTTTCCAAACCCACGTGCACACATTAAAAAGTACACACACCCATCATTCTAGAAACACACCTATAAATCCACCCTCTATGTCATTTTCCACTTTACCATGCACACGCACACATCAATTGAGGTGCACACACATTGAAAGACCCATGCAGGCATCATTCTAGATGCACAAACATAAATACACTTTGTCATTTCCATAGACCCGTGCATCTATGCTAAAGGGCATGCACATACCAAAATCCACACGAACATGAAAAAATGGGTGCATAAGCATTCTCTATGAGAATCTAATTTTTGTTGCAATTTACATGCTTTTATATTCTGTGTTTTTTTGAAATTCTTGCAATTTTTTTTACAGTGGTTTGCAGGTTCTTGTTGATTATTTTTTGTATAATAACTTGATTTGAGGTGTTTAAATTTGTTTTGTTTTCTTATGCTTTCCAAAGAATTCAATTAAATTTTCTAAATGGAAAAGAACTTCAAAGTTGGCTACAAAGAAGGTTATTTCTTGCAATTTGATTAAGTATTTTCCATTTTTACAAGTTTAGTGAGGTTTCGTGTTGTGTATGCTCTTTCCTTGCATCTTAGGACAATCTTGGAAATCAGAAACAACATGTTATCTCCTTTATATGATGTTTTGACCACTTGGAAAATTACTAATCATGTGTGTAGGACCAAATCCACTTGTGAAAGAATCATGATCGAAACTATACTAATTTGTTTCATGTAGGTTACCAAACAATGTGCAATGAAAACTACACTAAGTATAAAAAGATAAAAAAACACACCACATTCAATACATTGTGTATGCAGGTTTAGAAAAGGGTACATCCCTATCTATTCAACTAGAACATAACCCCTTTGGCATAATTCCTTAAGCTACAACAATGGGTTTGGTTATAGGAATCCTAAAGTAGTCCACTGCTGAGTAACCTCGTGGATGAAATGGGAAGTGCCTCATTTTACCCACTTGACTAGTATTATATTTGTGAGTTAGCACCAAAATATTCTCCATTGTGACCCCAGTGAAAGATATGCATGAACGCATTCATTTCTCACCATATTTGAAGGGGGTAAAGTAAAGCCGAGATACTCCAAGATTAGTCATTGTGACTTTCTTAGTAAATCAAGCTCACAGAGGGTGTTTGTGGTACCTAGTTGAGTGAACTACCTAGGGAGCCATTTCTTCAAGAGGCCAACTTATGCTAGTCCAAATCATCGAGTCAAAGATCCATCATGAAACACTAACTTCTTCAGAGTCAAAACCTTGTTTTATGAACAAGGGAGAGTCCCTCAAAGTTAGGGTCTAGTGATATTCATCACGAAGCTCACAACATATCACTTTTTCTTAGTTCTTCACTTTCCCTAAGGAAAGGCAAAACTCGCCAAAGTTGTACTAGCTTGTTTCACCACCACTTGGTTTATTTCCTTTGCATTCTTATTGCCCATTTGGGACAAGAGAAGGCATGTTTCATGAGTGTTATCAATAGATATTGTTCACCACTTTTTTGTCCATTTATGCTCATCCATGTTTTTGGCTGAGTTGTTAAATGTCTAAAGTATGTGGGTATATATTTACATCTTGATAGCCACTTGGTCTTGATTTCAAGATCATCATCATAGTTAGGATTGGTTCATCATTTTATCCCCTTAGAATGTGTTACCTTGTTCGTATTGTCTAAACACAATTTAGATACCTACGTCACATTTCTTGTAAATGTGATCTAAGTGTCTGCATTGTGGTGATACGCTGCCCACATTTTAGCACTTCCTTAGTATACTTTGACTTCATAAATTGTCCCAAATCTAGAAGAGTCTCACTTACTTTGTTTTACGTCATTTCAATATCATTTCGGCACTAATATCTTGCTTCTCCGTGAAGCTTGATCAATGTGTCCAATTGGTGTGATTACATGGCTTACATTTGTAATCCTTGCCCTTTGACATTAGGCCTTGTTGGTTTCTAAAACTCCTCGTAGTTTCCTTTGATTTGGAATCACGCTTAAACTTTGTTAATACTTACGCCTTGTCCATTTTTGGGTTTGAACTAAGTATTGACATAGAGTTGGCTATCTAGTGTCAAAAATATTATTAAAAGAGAAAGGTATAAACACTTTGATTAATTTATTGGTTAGCTATAATTGCATAATTTGTTCCTTGCATGATTGAAATTGTATATACTTGTACCTAAGTTATGTCATTTCATCCTTTATTCTTTTGACATATCATTCTTTAAGGATAGAAGCTAAACCACCTTGAGACATCTATGCAAGATAAATTACGATACACTTAGGTTGATTATAACTTAGTAAAATCTAGATAGACTTCATGTAGAAAAATTAACTATGCCACCTATCACAAGGATGGCGGCTAGAAGAATGGAATGTGGAGTGGAGATGAACCCCTTCGGTGTTGACAATGCTCTATGGAATAATCCCTTTATTGGTACTAAACTAAGCGCTCATTTTTTCAAAGTAAAAGATCCTGAAGCACGGGTTTATTCGAGCGGAAATGACATTGATTCATCATAAGGAGAGAATAAACTTGATCTCAAACAATTTGATGATCTCTTGTACCTAAATAAATACCAAATACTTACATGCGTCCTAGAATTAGGATCCAGGCTACCACAATACCATGACATGTCTGTTAAAATGATTAACATAAATGAGGAAGAGTTACAAATGCCTCCTCTTATCGACATGCATGGTACAAGTCACACTAATCCCTTTGATATGGGATATGCTTCCACTTCATTCTTGAAAATAACAAATTTAAGAATGAAGCACTAAAACAAAATGATGGAACTTGAAGAGTACCTTTCAAAGCCTCACATAGGGTCAAAATCGAACACAAAAACAAGGAGGTACCTCCTCAATATGACATAGAAGATGACCACCAAACCAAAGAAGAGGTCATCTAAAGAAAAATAATTAAACTTAGCCAAAAGTTAACGAGATTGCACACATCTAAAGACACAAACAAAGTTTCATGAAAGGAGAAACATAAATCTAAGTCTAGTGAACTACACATTAACACTCACAATGATGAAGTGTCAAAGGTTAGTATGAATAGAAAACCATCTCCAACAAAAGACCAGCTCATTACACAAGAGCTACAATCAATGAAAAACATGCTCATAACACTACAATAAATTAATGTGGGCCATAGCAAGAAATATCAATATGAGAAGATATGTCCCTACCCTTTCAATAGAGACATGTTATGAATACTGTTCCCCCAAAAAAACTTTACCTAAGTTTAATAAATATAAAGGAAAAGGTGATCCTCGTGATCATATAAAGGAAATTCTATATGGCTAGCTAGGAAGTTTTAGCAACAACTACCTTATCTGTTTATTTCCTCGCAGTTTGGCAGGAAAACCATTGGAATGGTTTCTACACATACCCAAGGGAACAATTGCTACATGGCCCACATTAGCTGAAAATTTTGTGTGACACTTCTCCTTCAACATAGAGAGTGATATAACCATGTTAGACTTGTGTAATGCAAAGCAAAGACCTAATGAATCCTTTGTCTGTTTCTTACAATGGTGGCACAGTTTGGATATCCGTTTTCCTTGCAAAATCCCTAAAACAACTATGGTTAGCATCTTTGTACCTAATCTAAACCCAGACATAGCCTTTCATTTACAAATGCATTGTGTCTCTAACTTTGAAGAAGTTATAGAGAAGTAAGTAACATTGAAAAGGCTCTAATCGTGAAAGGGACTATTAAACCCTTCTCTAAGGATAAGAATATTGAATCAAAACCTATAGAGAAGCCAAAATTATTTAAACAAAACAAGAATGTCATAGGAGATGGCATCACTGATTCTAAAAGAGTCCAAGTATGTCTAGAGTGGTCCTCTTTTGAAACTCATGCAAGGACCTCGTCAAGACAAAGACAAGGCCCCAAAACAAACATTCACGCCTCTAATTGAACCATTGTCTTGCAATTTTGAAACAATTAGATACCATGAACATGGTCACCTATCCTCCAGACACAATACCCTTCCTTGAAGATGCACCTAATCTAGGATGGTATAAAGAGCATGAGTACTATGAATTTCATCATGTCAAAGGACACAATATTGACAGATGTATGAGGTTATGACACTATATACAAGACCTTATTAAAGAGGAAAGATTGAGGTGGATTCACCTGAATTTGGGAAGGTCCTAACACAAAAATGGGGATATTTAAACAACCCTTCCCTAACCATAAGAAACAGGAGAACAAGAAGCTAGATCAAGGGGATTCATCTAATAATTATAGGTCTATAAATTATGTATATACCTCTACAGATAATCCTTTTGATTCCCTTATAGGTTGTATCCAATCATCTAATGAACAAGTGAACACCATTAGAATTTTAGGTGATAGTTGTGTCGTAGGAATGCGATGCATGCACTTAGTGATCTCCAAACCTACTCAATCTATCCCTAAGTAAAATCAATATGAGTTATTAGACCAATTAGAGAAGACCACTACTAAGATTTCAATCTTAGATCTTCTAAAAATCTCAAACAGTCATAAAGACATATTGTATAAAAATATTTAGGGGTCTAGAGTATTCACAAACGTACATACCAAAAATATCCAAGTAATGATCGTAAACCTCGCTTCTAGTGAGTCTATTTCCTTTTACCAAAATGAGATACCATATAACAAAACTAGTCATAATATTCCTTTATATATAGAAGTCTTTGTTACTTGTCACAAAGTCAAAAGAGTGTTTGTAGACGGTGGATCCAGTTTGAACATCTGCACTTTGAATCTTGTTAGGAAACTAGACCACACAGGAGTAGACTTGGATCCAAATACCATCACCATCATGGCATATGATAATGAGGAACATGAGACAACCGGTACCATAATGATATCCATAGAGATAGGGCATGTTTATCATGATAAAAAGTTCCAAGTTCTTGATTTGGACCTCCCATATAACATGCTCTTAGGACGCCCATGGATTCATGCCATAAAGGTTGTTCCTTTGACTTATCATCAGTGTATCAAGTTTCCTCATGAAGGACAGACGATCACCATTCAGGTGACCCTAAACCATTTACACATTATAGAGCATTGTATAGTTTCTCACGAGCAGTGTATGAGTGTCCTTCTATAGATATTGTGGTTCCATTACAAATGGAGGCTATGAAGGATCATGTAGATCTAGATACATTGACACCATGCAATCATAATTTTCCTATGTTGGTTAATCCATTTTCTACATGGGAAGTAACATTTGGGAAATATGGCCCAGTAGATCAATTCAATCTTGAACAAGTCCTATTGATATCTTATCTTTTTGTGTCACCTAAGACACATGGTAGGCCATATTTTTCCATCCAAAAGCACTCAAACTAGTTTCCTTGAGCCCCTTGAAAGGTTTACTCCTAGTGGTATATTTTTGGATGAGAAGATACTAGATACACCTACCATTTGGGTACCCAAAGGAACTATGGCTTCATGTCACCAAGCTCCCCATTTTATCAAAGCACACCGCATGATGCAAGTCATGGGGTATCAGGGAGCTGGATGCGGCCCAGATGCACAAGGTAGATTAGAACCTATTCCACTTCCCCCATGGAATTATAATAAGCATGGCCTTGGCATTCAGCCTCATAGAGCTCTACTTGCATAAATAAATGACACTTCCTCTGAACGTGAGGATGAATTATCTAATTTAGACAACAACATAGATTCCCAGTATATCTTATATGAAGATCTTTCCTCTACTAACCTATTTCCATATTCTTCCATCCTTACCCTTTCCAAAACAAATCCCCAAGCCAATTCCCAAGTTAACCTAGTATATCTTGACCTAATTGATTAGGATCAACAACTTCACATGTCGATCTATGTAGAAGATGTAGTCCCTTGTCCCTTGAATGAATAGATGGATGCTTTGATGCTCTTGTAATGCCTTTGGATGTAACCTTAGGTGATAGTAATATATGCTTGGATCTTGCTCCCTTATTATGGTCACATATATTTGTATTTATATGATTCCCTTGTTTGAATTTCGTAATTAACATCTAAAAATTTGACCACTAAGAAAAAAATATGCCCAAAAGATTAAAAATGCCCAAAAGGGGCGAGTAAGATACAAAGAGGTCGGGGGTACCCAAAGGGGAGGAGGGTGCGTAGGTGTTGGCGTCCTAGTTGGGAACTAGTGTCCAGATCCAAAAAAAGATAAAGCGGTGAAATTCAGATGGGCATTGGGGTGTGCAAGACCACAAGTAAGAAAGTAAAGAAAGCAACCAAATATAGATGTCAACTACTAGTTTTCTCGCTTATGAATCATATGAATATTGGTATGTGATTAGGACCTAGAAATGTACCCAAGTGTGTGATTTAGTGTCTACAAAGCATAAATCCTAAACTAATAATTACAAAATTGAATCTTTAACATCGGTGAAATATTTGGAAGGAAACAATTGCATATAATGATGTAACATTGAAAGGTGAATGGTGGAGAGGCCAAGAACATTCCATCAACCATATTGGTGTCTTGGGAGAGGTGGGCTCATGACAAGAGGGGACCAAATAGATGTAATCATTGTAGCTCCTTAACCACCCCTGCAGATAGGGAAGCTTGCAAATGTCCATATTTTAAAACCGTTCTGTCAAGTTTTGATGTAAATTTGCTTGATTTGGAATTTAAAAATTTCTTTAGTGGTTTTTTATTAAAATAAAAGAAACAATTAAAACACTTCAATTATTTAAACTAAGAATGCATGCTTTGTTGTAGGATCTTGTGGTGGAAAATCCCATGTTGATGCAATCTTGTTCAAGTGAGAAGGGAAAAGTATGCACTCTTAGCATCGATAGTGGTGTAATGTGAAGTATAATTACAATGATAACTTTGGTCTACCCGAAGATATGTAGAAGTGCATCAATGTTCTCATCACCGACTATTTCGATATGGTGGTGGTAGGGGCAACATAGGGATGTTGACAACAATTCTCTTTTCCAACAAACATATGCAAAAAAGGGATACTACCTCACAAGACAAATGGAGGGCCTCAAACAAATCCATAGGATGCTATGAATGGGATCACCATCATTCCCACTAGAAATCATAACCATTCACACAATGCACATGCCTAGTAGAGGAGTCAAAACTATCAAAATATATTACCTAATTCCAAATATGAGCTCTTCCTAGGCTACCAAGGATCGTGATGACCTGCACCTAAGGGGGTATAGCTTAGGCCATTGACCTTAGTGTTTACATTCTCCCTACCCTTGGAGGATTTTAGATTCTCCTTCATCATCACCTACAAATAGGAATCTTACATATGTCTAAGTTTTTCACACTTTTTCCCATTCCTATCATGCCTTCCAATTCATCTTCATCCTCTAACTTATCCTCTATATTAAGAGACAACATTGTGTCAACAAAATCAATTAGTATTGTCATTGGAGTTGTGAATGTTTAGGACCTTTAGTCATTGTTCTTGTGTGAGGGAGAGATTTAATTCAAGTTGTTCCCCTAGCTCACTTTCCAACATTCCCACTAGAAAGAAAATTTGAGAAACAAACGTCAAAAATTGGGAGAAAAAACTAATCATATCGTGAAATAGTCCTCAATTTCAACTTTCATGTGTTAAAGAAAAAAATATCTCCACTTTGCCACATTACACCACCTACCACCCAGACTTTGTCACATGAAAGTATGATAAGGATATCCCAATGTATGTCAACAACTCTTAGGTTAAACCTTGCGAAGAAGCTTTTCTATTTCGAACAACTTTTTACAATCTTTTATTAATAAAGAAGTGACTCAAAGCGTAAGTTTCTTTATGGTAGCTTCTACTCAATATAAGAAACATATAGGCAATTTTGATGCAACTTTGTAGAATATGTGTTAAATTTTATTCTTCATAAGCAATGTTTATCAATTGTGTTCACCATTTTTTTTACATCAAAGTTGAACATGTTTTCTTGGCATGAAAACTTTTTTTGACTAAGGTTAGGACATCATAACCATAATTTTCTTGATTGAAAAGGAATACCCAAAGTAAGAAAATTTTATTTCTATTTTCTTCAAAGGCTTTTAGGTGTGTAGGTCAACATCAACAATAATACACTATAGTGGTCCATTCATTGCAATATTTTGGGGATGAGAGATGATGTTTGAACTTGTACAACATGATATTGGCATTATTTTAGAAAGTTAATAATGAAGTGGTTCATGAGATATCCACGTAGCACCAAATAGGAAACAATTTCCACATGTTAGGAATATGAATGAGATGGAAAAAATAAAAAAGCTAAATGCGGGAAATGTATTAATGTTGAGCATTTTCTTTTTCATGGTAGCTAAAGGGAATCATACTAATTCTCTAAAAGATGAAATTATTTATATGTGGATGGATAGGATGTCCTCTCCATGGTTTATAAAGGGTTAGTTATTTCCAACGTAGGTAGAACCGTAACAATTTTTAATATTTTAACTTTGATGGGTTGGTTTTGTTTATGATAGATTTCGGTTCACTATATTATATAGAATAAATTACTAAAAACTCGAGAGGACAACATGGTTTAACGATACCTTTGTTGATGAAATGTAAAGAACAAATAGATGTGAGAGGCTCCTCCTTCCACGAATGCAAGAACCTACACATACACACATACATGAATAAGACAAATATTCAATAATAAGATGACGAGTTTCTCGGAAAAGGTTGATCCCATGAACCAATGGGCTTCATTGAAGGGCGTTAACTTGTTTTAGCAATCAAGTAATACATGAAAAACTATATGATATGATAAATATTATGATATTAAGATAATACAATGAAAAAACAAAGTCAATCTTCCATGGGGATAGGAATACCCTATTCTACGTAGTAGATGGCCTAGACTATGGTTGTGTCAAGATAAATTTCCTCAAAATATTTGATCCACTCATGTTTGGTGGCTTCTTGTATTTCTCAAATGATTCCAACTTGATCCTCAATGTCATCTAGATTCGGTGTCAGGGTGATGGTGTAGAGCCTCAACTCTTGTGTGATGTCGTATTGATCCCAAATGAAGGGTTGGGAGACAATTAGAAGGTCATGAATACTATTGATGGGGTATGCTTCACCTGGAATAGTCATCTACAAGTAGAGACAACTTAGAAATAGACATATTAGCCAAAACAGAGTCTGAAATTATGTGAAATGTGACTGAATGACTAAAAAGTAGTGATCGTTGGCGATTACTGTGTAAAAGGGGTGATTTCAAATAAGATGCATATTGGATGCAAAAAAAATGTTTTATTGATTGATTTATCTTTTAAGATGATTCATAGATAGACCAGAAATGTAAACAAATAAAAATAACTTACCTTTTGATGTGGAATGCCAAGAAAAAATGTTATAGAGGTCTTACTGAGGTTTGTGAGCCTTAAAGATGTGATATGGATGTAGAGGATGTATAGATGTTTGAGAATGATGTCATCTAGGTTTTCAAAGTATCGGAGCTTTATTACAATTGCTTTAGGGGTCAAAATTCAAAAAAATGATGAACTTATATAGAATCGTCAACGATTAGTTAGAATCTATGGCGATCCGAAAAAATTGGGAAACCCGCTTAAGTGGTTTCAACCACTTCCAAATGAGTTATTTTGGGTTTGGAAGCAAGTAGGGATAGGTAGAAAGATGTTAGGGGTGTTGGGAGGTTAAGAGGTTAAGCCAAAATGGGTTAGAATGGTTTTTAGGTGGTTTGGGAGGTTTAAGTTACTTATGATGAGTTAAATAGGTAGTTACTAAGGTAAAATGTGATTTTACGGGGATAAAATATGGTTTACAAGATAATGAGATGTGTTTAGAATTAAAATGTTAAATGTGAAGGATATGGAAAGGTCACCTCGGGGTGCCAAAAAACTAGTGTCAACATTTTCCTCTTTTTGTTGAGTAGTTTGTAAGCACAATCTGCGAGACAAAAATGAGTGTGATAGTTGGATTTGTGTTGGATAAATGGTCCCCCTCAAATTGGGGGTCATTGCGACAAAGTGCAACGTTCACCAGTTTGAATAAGTTGATGAATGAAAAGGCTTGTATAAGATTTTGTTTCAATTTAAGGTGTCCCAAGATGGGGCATGGAATAGGTTTCCACAAAGATGGGCTTGCGTGACCAAGAAGTCAAGTGATAGGGAAACCAATGGATGCTCAACACAGTAGACGTATGACTTAACAAAGGAAAAAGGTTCCCAAGAGGTGCAAAAAACTGATGTGGATTGATAAAGACAGGATCTATATAGATAGAATGAATTTTAGATTTTAAGAGGGTCTTGAAGCCTTATAAAGGAAGTACATACTTTAAAAATGTGTGATTTTGACGATGAATGAGTAAAGTTGTAGGACCAATGAACGGATCGAAAAGGGAATGTGATGATAGAATAAGGGTTTGATGAGGTTTAGAGGCTAAATATTGATGTTTTATATGAAGGGGAAATTGCTTTGCAATTACCACGGGTCGTTGGTGGTTTACCAAATCACTTTGGAAATTAGCTCGATTATCGGCAATCGTGGCGGCGGAAATTTTTTGATATAAAAAAAGGCATAGGGTTTCATTTGTTGTTATTGTGATTGTGAGAGTGAAATGAAAAAAAAAAAAACTTGATTTGTGAAATTTTTAGTTTTTTTTAGAGTGATAGAGGGAGCCAAAGGTAGCTAGAGACAACAGAGACTCACTCGTGCAAAGGTAAGTGGATGTTTTTAAATTTTTATGTTGATTTTATTTTTCTTTTTTGAAAAAAATGAGGAATTGTGTATAAATCACTTGTGATTTCTTATGAAGTCACTAGAGATTTGGGAAATCATGGGTGATTAGATGGATTTTCCGATGATTCAATGGTATCGCTAGCTAATTAGATGTTTTGATTATAAAGAGTGATTTTAATATTGATTTGGTTGTTTTTTTGATGAATTATATTAGATAGTGTGTTATTGGTTTTTGTTGGTCATTTAAACATGCACCCATGTCTCGGATCTGGAAGAACTGAGTTGTTTGAGACAACAATGGAACTATCTCCAAGTTGTGGGACCTTACATGCTTGAGACAAATCTCCGAGAGAAGGTCGGTTCCTCTATCCTAACAATGCTAATGGACTAGGGATAGAAGGATAACAAAAAGTAAAACTAAACTAAAAAGGAGGAGATAACACCCAAAAAGAGGGATGAATACTATCTATTCTGAGTGGAAATGATGGGAAAATCATTGAGGGAGGTTAGGCACGCATAACATAAACTAGAATGCATTTACATGATCGGTTCCACGAAACACAAGCAGAAAATGGAGCTACAAGGGATGTAAGGTGACACAACAATCACATAAAGTAAAAGGAAAGCAAGAAAGAAGAGTATAACATGTTGAGGTAGAGAATATCCACAAAATGATGCTTCTATTACTTCCAAGGATGCACAATCTATTACAATAGCACAAGAGGCTAATATCCACATGCGCGAACCAGATCTAGAGGTCTGCAACTCAAAATACAAAGATATGAAGTCCTTAGCAAAGAGCTTAAGGATCCAAAATTTCCAACATTAACAATGAGCTGAACTCTTACATTTATAGATGAATCGATGGAAGAAGAAGAGAAGGAGGAAAACCTAGATTTGAAATACAACCACTAAAAACAAACATTCAATGCCTATAAATCTACCTACAAATATGTCAAATGTGCCTCCCTAAGTCTGTTTGGCATGTAGGAGAAGGAAGGAGGTGAAATCCATGTCAAATCGAGTGGTTGGAGCAATCAGATATGCTCATTAATGCCCAGAAATATGTTTTCCCATTTCTCACCTACCAAATCTACCAAAATTTTGAATTTAAATATCAAACATTGTAGCATATGTCGTGGTGTCGATTGAAACTAGGCATGCACTTGATTAGATCTCTCAGTAGCAAAATATATGGTTATCGAATATTTTCGAGTCGTTTATGCATGCAAGACACGTGGCAAGCTATGATTGGCTGAAAGGTGGATCAACTATGCAAATTGTTTTGTCATTTTTGCCACATGTCACTCACTAATTTGTTGCTGAGATTCAGCCGTAGAGTTGGCATGCTTTGATTGGTTGTGTGTAATACAATCAAGCTTGTCATATGATGATGTGGCATGGAATGGCTCGAGAGGGGGCCACAAAGGCACACACGTAGAAGAATGAAGTGCAAGAGGAAAATAGAGGAAGAGCGTGCATGAGAGAAATGGGAGAAATGATCAAGGAAGAAGCGTAAGGTCAAGGTGCAAATATTACAAAATAATATGTTGCACACGAGGAAAGGGCACTCAAGAGTGTCTGGACTTAGCCAATTTTGGGAATCAAGGCCAAGGCACTCGTGGAGGGTGAATGCAATGTTGGGAAGAAGACGAATGTGTTGATGGTGCGTGCGGGGGAAAATGGAACAAAGAGAAAAAGGAAAAGAAGAAGGCATGGAAAGAAGGAGCACACAAGGCATGTAGGGGATCTGCAAATGAAGATGTGCCAAAGAGACAATTGAAGTGTGCACAACTTGCAATGAAGATCTTAGGGCTAGAATATGAATGTAAATTGTTCAAATAACTAGGAGATTTATTTGGATAATAGTTTTGGTGACTTTTAGGTCCATTTACTTGCTAGATGAAGGAGATCAGTAGCTTAGAGCATCTATTGGGCATGGAGTCTGCTTATGTAATCATGAAATTTTGATCTGCAGCTTTGAAGAACTACCTTTAAATTCACTTGAATAATAATTTCTTAACTTTGTTCTAATCCTGCAAAACTATTGAAAGATGCTAGAAAACAACCAACATCCTGGAAGCAATAGAAGAGCACATGCAAGAAGCACATGAGAAGAAAGAAATATGTACAAATGAACAATGTACACGCAATGCACTTGGAGGAATCGAAACTACTCTAATATATACAAAATGATGTAGCAAACTCAATAAAGGGTTTGAGATACATCCCATTTATGGGCTTTTAGCGTGCCTCCGGATGAGACAACTCAAAAGAGTTAGCCTCTTTACATTAATTGATGATGTATGAGCCACTCCAAAATGCATTAAACTTTGAATGGTGTCATGGTTTAGCTATGTTAGTATCCCATTTCAAGATCAAGCCCCCAACTCTAAAAGCTTGAGGACTAGCCATTCTGTCAAACCATTTCTTTATTACTTGTTGATGTTGTTCTAGCTTGATCATGACAGAGTTCCTTGATTCTTCAAGACTAACCAACTTTTCCATTCTGATTTTTCTCTGGTCTCGCACCTTCAAATTCAAGTTTTTGGGCAAGTGCTAATGATTTCAACTCAAGTGTCAAAGGAAGAGTAGCCTCCTTGTTATAGACAAGCTTATACAGAGAGAATTTTTATTACATTTTAAACTATGATTCTATCTTCCCAGAGCACGCGCGAGACCTTTGTATACCACTATCTTTGACTGATGTTCATTATGTGCTTCATGTTCTTTGAGGGTAATAGTTAGAACAAGTCTTGATAGATGCACATATTTAGATCCCAATCAGTGATCTTAGTACCAAGGAAGGATTTTGCATTATCAAAGATAATGGTTTAAGGAATGCCAAACCTTGTGACTATACCCTTGAGAAAGTCAAGGATGATTGACTCGATTGATTCCTTGAGTGTGACAGCTTATGTCCATCTAGTGAAGTAATCAATAGCTATCAACACCCACTTGTGCCCAGTACTTGATGATGGATTGATCATTCCTATGAAATCGAGACACAATTGCGTAAAAGGCTGATATGCTTGGATTGGTCGGAGGGGAAGCACTACCAATTTATTCTTACCTACTGAAAGAAAGTGAATTCCTTGCATTTTTGACCCACTTGTGTGCATCTATGAATAGAGTAGACCAAAATATACCTATCATTATGATCTTCATTTTTATAGTTTTGGCATAGAAGTTTCCACTAGAGAATCCATCGCAAAGTTTTGCAAACACTTTTCAATATGCGCGTCATTGATACACCTTAATAGCAATCCATCAAGATTCTTTTTGAAGAGAATACCATTAATTAGTGCATAAGGGATGGATTGCAATATTATATGCCTTCTATTTGTTTTGTTTAAACTATGAGGGTATGCGCCCTCAGAAAGGAATGTGATCATGTCCTTCATCTAGTCGTGCACTCCAGGATCTATATTCTATTCAATTTCTACATGTGGGAGATCCTCATCTAGAAACAATAAAGCCTTAGGTTCATTCTATGCATTCTTAGCAAGCTGATTACAAAGTGCGCTACCTATCACTAGTTTGGTGGCTTTGATAGTCACATCATACTCCATGATTTTTATCACCCATCGCGCTCTCTTCTCATTGATTTTTGCTCCCATGATGAATTCTCTCACACTTGCATGTGAAACTAACATCTTGATGTGATTTTTGGCGAGCATGCTTTTGAACTTCTTGAGCATGCACATGATGGCATAGACTTTTTCTCCATTTGACTATATATTAATTCATAATACTTGATGTTTTGGTAGGAAATCCATTGGTTGCTTGAACCCTTGTTCATTTTCTTATGTTAGGATAACAACATCACTCGAAATGTCAATGCCATAAGCATAAAGGATAAAATCCTTTGCATAATTCAGGTTGATGAGTGTTGGCGTGCAAGAAATCTCTTATTTGATCTTGTTTAAGCTTTCCTTTCCTTTTGTTGTCCATCTAAAAGCTATGTATTTCTTGAGCATGAGGGTGATTGGCCTTACCAGTCTTGCAAAGTTAGGAATAAAGTTCCTAACAAATTTGATTTTTCCAAGGAAGGACTACAAGGATTTTTGTGCACTGCAGAGGAGACAGCCAGGATGGCTGATATGCACTCAAGGTCAATTGTTATGCCATCCTTTAAAACTACATGGCCTAGAAGCTTGCCCTACGCCACCACAAAATTACATTTCTTGGGGTTGAGAGACACCCCAAACTTTTTGCATCTCTCAAAGACTTTCTCCAAGTGCGCCATGTGATCCACGCTTTGCTTTGAGAAGATAGTGATGTCATCAAGGTAGACCAAGATGAACTCATTGATATATCCTTTGAATGCAATATCCATGACACGTTGAAACATTGTGCACCTGTGTTTGACAAACCAAAGGGCATCTTCTGATACGCATATGTCCCCCATTTGGTTGTAAATGTTGTTTTGAATTGATCCTCTTCTTTGACTAGAATATGATTGAAGCCTGAATATCCATCCCTCATTGAGAATCTTTGTGTGGCGGCCACAATCTATAAAATCCACACCATATAAGGCAAAGGATAATGATCCTTCAATGATGCCTTGTTCAAATCTTTGAAATCAACACAGAGTCTATTTTCACCATTATTTTTGCACACCAAAACTAGATTTGCGACCCAAGTAGAGTTATTGATGGGAAAAATAATATTTGCCTCAATGAGTTTGGATAACTCCTTTCTCATGAGGGGCTCTATCTTTGGATTGATTGGCCTCTGCTTTTGTCTGCGGGCTTGATACTAGGATCAAGGTCAATAAAGTGTTGAGCAACACTTGGATCAAAACCTTTGAGGTCTTCATACTCCTATGAGAAGATGTCATTGTATTTTTGACACAGAGAGATGATGGTCTACTTTTCATCATGCGTGTAAGCTTTACTGAGTAGTAACTCCTTCCCGTACATAATAGTGACTGGGGAGTAGTCTTCTTGTGTTGCACGTATATAATTTTCTTCACCCTTGAACTCATCATCAGGCTAAACATTTGATCTAAGGTGACCAACCCTTTAGGCAACTTGTTTGTCTTCAGTTGTATCACTTGGTCACTATAATTGTCATGTAAATCAACTTACATGCTTGATGAGAACTCAACTTCATTCTAGATGAACTAGACGATCTACACTTCACTATAAAAACTTTCTAGCTGATTTTGTTATCTGGAATGGATGGTCTAATCACCATCTTGATGTTTTGAGTGTTTCCTTTGACAAAGTCTTCAATAGGAAAGAACTGTGAACCAAACATGTCCATTTGATCAGCTTCCTTGTTAATTTTACACGACACCACCTACATATTTAGAGCATTAAATCTCTCAAGGAGATCACATACTCTGTGTTTATAAGCTTTGAGAAGCTTATTCTTTTCAACGCACTTGTTGGTAACTTGGTGAATAATGATTTTCGTATCCCCAAATATTTGTAGCACCTTGATCTTCTACTTTTCAAAGAATAAGCATACCATGTACTAGCGCCTCATACTACTCAACATTGGTATAACATGTGAATTGCAATCTATGTGTGAAGAATAATTTCTCATCCTTAGGGAAATGAGAACAATGCATGCACCTGTGCCATTTCTACTTCTGGATCCATCAAAGTATAACTTCCATAGACCAGGGTTCTCTTCACTTTGCTTGAGTGTGTGGCATCACAACTTCTTCTTCAAGGATACAGTAAAGTACCAAGCCTAGTTTCATAAGCTTCCAACTCTTTAGCATATAGATCAAATTTTTTATGCCTTTCCACCCACTCATCAAGTACTAGATTAGGAATAGAAGGTGGAAGAGGATACTCTTCAGAATTTGAAACTTGTTCTTCTTGGATTAAACAATTGGCTTAGAAAGGGGATGGGACATATGACTCTACATGATAGGAAAATATTGGCTTAACCTATATGGTAAATCGGTATTGTTGCTTGTCTTGAGTAACATATGGGACCAATCAAAAGACAAGTAACCACCCACTTTAGTAGTAAAATCTCTTGACAAACATAAGGCAAACAAAGGAGGTAGTTCAATGATTGACACATCTTGAGTTATTATGACGCTTGGACATGCATGGAGGGTTAACTCAAGATCCTTGATGATTCCTAGGGTAGTGAAAATTGAACCATCAAGTTGCAGAACTCCTTTTACAAAGGGGCTATACTTAAGACCTAAGACATCAACAATTTTCTTAGGCATGACGAAAGTACTAACGCTTTGAGTTAATCATGTAGTTGTGGATGAGATGTTTGCCTATGATCAATGATATATAGAAGGGTGGGGTTTTGACAACTTTACTTACTTGCTTCTCCTCTTCTTGGTAAATGTTAACATAAGCACGTGGCTTCTGAACAACTAGATCAAAATGCGGAAGTTGGGCGAGGGCTTCATACAATAGGTCACGCTAAGACGGAATGGTCAGGGCATCCCACATTGTGACATTTATATTTGTCTTCTTCATCTAGTCCACAATGTTGAATGGAAGACCCACTGACTTGTGCATTTGAGGTTTAACAACATCCTTTTGTTATTTAGGTTTTGCTTGCACTAGATTTGAGCATTCTCTTCTTATACCTTATGTTGTCAGCAACTTGGACGCGTGGTTTGCTTGCATCATCTATAACTTGATTGATTGCACAAAATTCCTCGCACTGCAGAGAATATTAAGTTGGCTTCGGGGAGGAGCCTCGACATTTCTTTGTTCTCGAGCTCGTTTATGCTAATGGAACGCTCACACGATTAGATACATTCGATCATATAAGCTGCGCATGCGTAACATTATCACGGTGATATTGACTATGAGGCATGTTGTAAGGAAAGCACCACTCGACTCTGCGCTATGTTGTTTTAAACAAGGACAAGTGTTTGACTTGTGTTGGGTGTTGTAAGGGGTTGTGCAGGAGGAATAACTTGCAAAGGAAAGTGCGCATTAGCATGCCATCTATCATTTTGTTGGTTATGTTTGTATCTTTGATTCCCATATTGATTTTACCAAGGTTGATTGCTTTGGCTTTGTGCCTGATTAGAACTACCTCTGTAGGCTTGCACTTGTTGCTTCTCTAATGATATGAACTTATTGGATAAGTTTCTAATTAGGGCCTTCAATTCTTCATCTTCTTTCTATTGCATTGGAGAATAGGATGTGAATACAACAAGTTGTGTGCTCTGCACTAGAACAAGGGAAATAGAAGGTTGGGGCACTTGAGACATCTCTAGAAATAAGGGAGCAGGAGGCCTAGGCGCTAACTTACCCCCTGGATGAGACTATTTTTTCCCTTATTGCAATGTTGTATACAACAAGTAAAGTCCTACCTCCCATGGATTGAATCATGATGGAAATGTTAATGTTCAAAACCCTTAGATAATATAGCAAAGCATGTTGGGCTGTAGGCCTTACCACTTGTGGGTTTTTGTCCCAAGTCTTCTAAAAACTAATATTGAAATTAGTCATCTGCTCGTTGGGCACCCTCTTCATTGTAGTCATTTGTTCCACCAGTGATAGATGGTCTAACTTATCTTCAAATTAGTTGCATATAGTTGTTCCAAGCTCATCCCAGGTAGTAATAGATGTTGGTCTCATGCCACGGTACCTTTGGAGTGCTTTGCCCTTGAATGAGGCTGCAAGTAGCCTAATAGCTACATCATCATGCATGATTAGATAGACAAAGCACACATTGGCCACATCTTGAATGTGTTTAATAGGGGTAACTTGATTTTCTTTCGTGAGGTATCAAATGCTCTTGAGCATGGATGTGACATATCATGTTGTGCATTGAGATTAAGCGAGGCTTCTACCAATGAAAATGGAAAATTTTATCGGAGGAGGAGGAGGTTGAAGCGCCATGGTAGGGAATGCTTATCTATTGTGAGGAGGAGTAGAGTGTGCTCGGCATGCTAGAGATGGAGATGCGCACGTGGAAGTTTTGTTTCATGTGCTTCTTGGAAAAATCTGGAGATATTCAAAGGATCCTTCAACTATAGCACTTTGTCTGTATGCACTATTCTCATAAAAATGTGCTCTAGCTACTAAAATAGTAGATTTGAGTGTTGGGAGTCACTATATGTGTTTAAAATGAGCCTCCAAAGGCTGAAAATTGCTAAGTCACACACCAAACTTAGCAATGCTGAAATCTAAGCTTTCACTGCTTGTCCCACCGAGCATGCCAAAACTATTGGTCATTCAAACATGCTCCTGAGTCTCGGATATGGAAGAATCGAGTTATTTGAGATAACAATGGAACTGTTTCCAAGTTGTGGGACCTTGCACACTTGAGATGGATCTCCCAGGAGATGGCAGTTCCTCTTATCTATTTTCTTTGCTATCATTACTCCTAATGATGGAAGGAAAAAACTATCATAACAATGCCAAGGACCAGGGATAGAAGGATAACAAAAAATAAAACTAAACTAAAAGGGAGGAGATAACACCAAGAAAAGAGGGATGAACACTATTTATTTTGAGCGGAAATGATGGGAAAAGCATCAAGGGAGGCTAGGAACGCGTAGCACAAACTAGAATGCATTTACATGATCAATTCCATGAAACAATACTAGAACATGGAGCTTGAAGGATGTAAGGTGACACAACAAGCACATAGAGTAAAAGGAAGGCAAGAAAGAAGAATATAAACATGCTAAGGTAGAGAATAGCCACAAAATGATGATTCTATTGCTTCCAACGATGTATAATATGTTACAATAGCACAAGAGGCCAATATCCACATGCACGAACTAGATCTAGAGGTCTGCAACTCAAAATATAAAGATATGAAGTCCTTAGCAAAGATCTTAAGGATCCAAAATTTCCAACATTAACAATGAGCCCAACTCTTACATTTATAGATGAATTGATGGAAGAAGAAGAGGAGGAAAACCCAAATTTGAAATACAACCACCATAACAAGCATTTAATGCTTGAAAATTGACTTGTTGATCATCAAATGTGCCTCCCTAAGTCTGTTTGGTGTGTAGGAGAAGGAAGGAGGAAAATCCATGTCAAATCGAGTGGTTGGAGCAATCAGATATGCTCATCAATGCCCAGAAAGATGTTTTCCCATTTCTCACCTACCAGATCCACCAAAATTTTGAATTTGAATATCAAACATTGTAGCCTATGTCAATAATTATCGATTAAAACTAGGCACCCACCGATCAAATCTCTATAGAAAAAGATATGGTCACGAAAGATTATCGAGCTATCTATGCATGCAAGACATGTGGTGTGCTTTGATTACAAAACGTGGGCCAACTGTGCAAAGTGTTTTGTTGTTTCTGCCATGTGTCACTCACTGATTTATTGCAAGGATTCGGTACCCATCTAGTGCACTTTGATTGGTTACAAAATGGCTCAAAGGGGCGCGAGGCACCACATGTAGAAGAATGAAGTGCGGAAGGAAAACAAAGGAAGAGTGTGCACAAAGGTGACACACATGGGAGAAATGGGAGAAATGCCCAAGGAAGAAGCGTATGGTCAAGGTACAACTATTACAAAATAATATGTGGTGTGCGAGGAGAGGGCATGCAAGAGGGCCTGGACTAGGTGATTTTGGGAAGCAAGGCAAAGGCACACATGGAGGGTGAATGCTATGTCGGAAGAAGGTGAATGCACCGAAGGTGCATACAAGTGGGAAAAATGGAACAAAGAGGAAAAGGAAAAGAAGAAGGCATGAAAAAAAGGAACGTGTAAGGTGTACGGGGAATCTACAATCATGGACATGTGCCAAAGAGACAATTGAAGTGCATACAACTTGCAATGAAGATCTCAGAGCCAGAATATGAATGTAAGTTGTCCAAATAACTAGGAGAGTTATTTGGATAACATTTTTATGGATGTAGGCTAGGGACCAATTGACTACAGAGAATAGGATCCCAAATATATTGGGTAGTGTTTGTGTTCGATTATCGAAGGATGATTGGATTCATTTAAAGGAGGTTGGGTTGTGAGGGATGTGTCATTAAATATGTATCTATAGGGATATGGGGTTATTATTGGCTTTATTCGAGAGATGGGATCATGTTACACACACTTTACTCGGTTTCCTACAAGTGAGATGACCATCACTTTGGAGGATATTCATAGGATCTTGTGATTGCTAGTTCGGGGTGAGTAGGTATATGTCATTGATGAGGTGAGTAGAGATGTTACTATGCAAAAATTATATGGAGATGCTACTCATAATGTTGTTTACTCATCTGGAGGTTTTGTATATAGTTCCTTTTATAATGATGATGAGGAGGGTTGGGCCCTAGTTACGATGGTGATGATGGGGATCAACTTCTATGCCCTACTTGATTCAACGGGTGGAAATTTTTGTGGATGTTGATTGGAGTTATGGGTGATATGATAGATTATAGGATGGAGTTTCCTTTGGGCCCCAACCTTACTAGTGCATGTATACAAGGAGTTATGGGCTTGGAGGATGGGGCAAGGGTTTGGTGTTGATGTGTATTTCTTGTTGGAGTGTTGGGACTATGAGCACATTGCAGTGGCTAGGCCGAGAGGAGTATCATGAGATAGATGGGTTGATATAGAGTATCTAGTGGGATTTATGAGACATGCGAGATGATTTTGTAGTCACGGGGCCTTTAAGGGGGTCATCATTATAGATAACTCCTAGCTAGTTTACGGGGTGGAGATGTGATTTGGAGGCCCTATACAAGTTTCCCAAGGTGTGGTCAGGGGCAGAGGGAGAGTTGAGAGTGATGTAGTAGGATAGGTGGGTGTGGGGTCGATGAGATGACCAATGGGAGTTATTTAGATTTGATCAAGTCGAGAAATAATTTGGATTGATATAGGATGTACCTAAGATAGTTGTGGCATATAGATGAGATGATGGGGATATTGATGTGGGGATGTTAATTATACATGAGCTGATGTTATCCATATTTTTCCCCGTCAAAATTGATCAACCACAACCCCGCACAAGAAGAAGCCAAATAATTCATGTTCAAATCCTACAATCAAGCAATAGAGGAACTCTACAATGGAGTGGTAAGGCCTGTGAAAGATCAAATGACCCCGTGTAAGAAGAAATTCAAGAAACAGATATGTCGAGAAAACCCATGCTTCAAATCTAGCAAACAGATTACAAGTGGGCTCAAAAATGGAATAGCAGGGTCAAGGTAGGAGGCCAACCAGTGTGTCAAAAGAACTAAAGGCTCAAAGGAAAAGAAACGATAAAGATTCGAAGTCTTCGGGCTTCACAAATGGTTTAGAATGGGCCCAAAAATGACTAAGTATGGAGGAGACAGTGGAGGGAGCCAAGTGTCCAAATGACGCACCTCCAAAGATTAAATCCAAAGGGGTAGACCCAAATGAGCGCCAAGCTTCCACGCATCCAGAGCCCCAAAAAGTTGCATTGGCCGTTGAAAAGTCTTTGACTTAGTGGAGGGTGCCAAGTGTCTTAACAACGCACATTCAAAAGTGGGATCCAGGCCAAGACTCAAACTTGCACCAGACCCTCCACGTAGAAAATGGTCAATAGAGGTCAAAAAGGAGAGCGGGCCCAAAATGACTAAGTATAGAGTGCAGGTGGAAGGCACCAAGTGTCAACATGACACTCCTTCAAAGGTAAAATCTTGAGCGGGTTTTCAAATGAGCGCGGGCCTTCCACGTGTCTTAGAGTCTAAAAAGGGACAAAGTCGGGGTTGAATAGTCAAGGTAGAGGCAGGCCAGTGGAGGGAGCCAAGTGTCAACATCGATGCTATTTCATAGGTAAAATTTGGGGTGGGTTTCCAAATAAGTGCCGGCCGCCACGTGTCCAGGGTCGAACTTTTTGTCCCCACCAAGCAAAGAGACTCAGAAAAATACAAAGAAGCCCAAGGAGCATGCGGAGGCCACCACGTGGACCTGTATGGACAAACTCTTTAAAATATTGCGCACCCATGATCCAAATATTCAAATGGCCATATCTTTTGACTGGAGACTCGATTTTGGTGGGAGAAGACTTTTTGGAAACATCTCGACACCCTCTATGCCATGGAAACATAAAATATCATTCTTAATAGGATTTGGTGGGTGAAAAATGGAAAACTTCTTCCAGCCATTAATACAAAGCCCGATTTCTCCAACTACCAGATCTGATTCGATTTGATCCGTCGGGGAACTAGACATGACATATTTGGGGTGGATTTGAGAAAGGCATTGATTGATAGTGGTTGAGCTTTCAAAGTAGGATTCAATGCATATCTCTAGGTGGTTGAAGCAGGATTCTAATTCTTCCCTCTTCTCTCTCTTATTCTTCCTATATATTGTAATGAAGGGGCATATTCAAAGGGTTGGTCGTTGTTTCTCCTCCCCCCCCCTCTCTCTTTCTTCCTTAGGGTAGAAAATCTAGAGTCTAAGCCTCCTCCCATGGCTCTGTAATGGCATTTTCTTGCCTCTTTCCCACTGATGATGTACTGTGTAACATTTTGGAGCAATAAAATATGTTTCATGATGCATCTGTCCATCCTTGGCTTATTTTGTTGTCTCTTCTTACCTCTCATCATTACAGGGTATATTGTGCATATTCTGATGTTTGTTATAGGTCTTGGGAGTTGTGTTTAATGGGTTTTAAAGTGGTGTCTATGTGAAATCTATCTCTGGTCTATGGTGCATTCTTTCCACCCTCTCCTCTGCTCACCTCTCTCCACTTTAGGTGGTCGGGTCTGTGATTCAACCACTTCCTTTTCTAGTGTATCACCACTTAGTGTAGGCTCTTTCACCCTCTCTCTCTCTCTCTCTCCCCTTGGAATGGTTAGATTAGGATAGAATAGGTTCTTCTGCATTGGAGTAGCTTGTGGCAGGTAGATTAGGAAGCAAGAACTAGATTTCTCTCAGAGGTCCATCTCAAGTTTTACAAGTCCCACAACTTGAGAGATGGTCCCATGTTGTGCAATCACACCGAATGCCCCACTTCACACCTAAGCCATTTGGGGGTGTTGTGATTTTGCACTAACAGTTTTGGCACACTTGGTGGGACACTGAGGTTAGATCTTCCATCTTTCCAGGTTTCTCATTACAAACAGCAAATCATAAGGTGCATGACACACACTAAAATTTTTGGCATGCCCGGTGGGATAGTCTTAAAGCACCTTACCACTTCATCTTAGTAGGTTGGTGTTTCTGTTAAGGTTCATCCTTTTGAGGCACATGCAAGCACATCTGGTGACTCCATCTAGTCAATAACCCATCCTCTGAGTTGCAGACCTTTTCCATCCATTTCCACTCATTTTCATCCATTTTCTTCTTCCATCTCTTTCATTTTCTCCCATTCCATGAAGTTGTGCAATCATGACTTCATTCCCTTCATGGAACTCACACTTGCAGCAACAATAGTGCAATCCACCTCCAATGCATTTCCCAACTCCTCCAAATCAGCATTATGATCAGATCCAGAACCATTATGCTTACCCATATGAGTAGGGTCAAAATTAGTTTGGCCATGGAGCTTATCAAGAACAAGGGGGTGCATACTGATGGTGACAACTACTATGTGGAGAATGTTGGTTTATTGGAGAAAATTCAAAAATGGAGGCTAGCATGGTTCATCGAGGGCATAACACAAATGAAGGCATTCAATTTGTTGTGGGGCACTTTGTCCATGGGAGGCCCTTTTCAAGACATTACAGACCCTCGGGAAAGCTTGGACTTCATGGTTGAAATGATGCCTCAACTTACACAATGGATTGAGGAGATTGAGGCTTATGAGTTGGACACAAGACAACCTTGTCAATGGGTAAGTCCACCATCTCATAGCTTTTCTTTTTCTCTTCCTCAAGTCTTTATCATCTCAACATGATCAAATTTCCAAGCTTCCTCATTTCTTGCCCCAGTGTTGATTTCTCTTTCTCCATCCCTAGTCTTCCACCTCATCTCAGTTCTTCTACCCTTTTCCCTTCCAAATAGTCATCCCCTCCAAACAAACAAGAAGTTCCACCTCCCTCCCCACCACAAAAAATTGCAAAGCTGGTTGAACCCCAACCTGCCACTCCTCTTGCTTTCCCAAGTCCATGTTGGGAAGATACTCAAGAATCCAGTCAAGGACAACAAGAAGAGGAGCCCAAAAGAAAAGAAATAATAGACAATCTGATGAGTTGGGCTGCTAAATTTGGGTTTACAAAGATCCCCTTGATGGTCAAGCCAATAGAGGAGGTCAAGGTTGAAGAGCCAGTGGTGGCTGAGGTTGAATTTGTAGCAGAGGAGGAGGACCATATAGTTTTAGAGGCCCCAAGTGTGGAGCAGGCTACAAAAGAACCTTCAGTTCTTCCTCCCACTTCATCCCCTTTAAGCTCTGATGTTGAAGAAGAGTTTGATCTTTCAAACTTCATGTTTGAGGAAGAGGGAAACCATGGTGAGAAGTTTTAGATCAGGAGGACACCATGGAGGAGGTTGAGCACATGCAACAGGACAACAATGAGGCATATTATCTATCTGACTTGGAGGATTGCTTTGATGGAGAAAAGCCCATGGAGATCACATCATTTTCTCTTCCATCATCCATCTTCCAAGCATATGAGCCTCTTTGCCATGAAGGAGGGCATTCAAGAGCTATGCCTATGTCTCACAATGTATCTCTGGAACCAAGGTTGGAAGATATGAGTCTTCCATGTTCTTCACAAGAGAAGGAAGAAGAACAACCAGCTCCAAGCCCAATTAAAAAGGAGCATATGGAGGTGACCAAGACAAATTCAGAGGCACTTGAATCATGAGTCGGTTGCATAAGAAAATACAACCCCCTCTCCCATTCAACCTCTCCAAAAGTCTATCTTTTGGAGGATCCTGAACTCATTAGCTTCATGTTTGAAGATGAAGCTTCATATGGTGAAGATAATGAAGATTTTAAGATCACCATGCAAAAGGGAGAGACCTTGTTACAATAGGACAGTAAAGAGTTTGATTTCCTACCAGACTCAAAAGAATGTTTTGATAAGAGGAGCTAGTTGAAATTGCAATCTTTTCTCCCCATCATTCATTCTTCAATCACAAGAGCTCATGTGCCATGGAAGAGAGCATGCAAAGCACAACCTACAATTTGCAACATGCCTCCTGAATCAAAGTTGGAAGATTTTGATCTTCCAAAAGTCACACCTGCTATAGAGGAAGAGAAAGAGTATGAGGCTATCATTCCTCCCACACCATCCATCCATGAGGGTCAAGAAGGCTCCATTCTTGGAGTTAGAGTTCAGAACCATGGGCAGATTCAAAGGACCATACCTTGCCCAATCAGATATTTGGCTTCATTGGAGCCAAGGGAGAAGCCAAAACCAATCATGCCTACTTCAGGGCATGAGGATGAGTATCAAAGCACCAAGGTCACCATCAACACCTCCAGGAGTCCAATGCAAATCAAGCTTGAGGAGGTATTTTCCATTAATGTTGATACCTTGCTGATATGGGTGGAGGATCAGCTTAAAGTCAGTTTTTCACTCATACAAGTAGCCATATTTAGTGTCAAATCATTTGCATGGCTGCCTCTCTTGAGAAAGGGAAGCTACTTCTCCTCTATATAGCAGGCTTTGTTTAGCCCCTTTTCTCTCTGGTTAGTTTAGGAGTAGGAGTAGACTTTGTTTCCAGCAGAAGAAGTGCTTGTGCACACTCTGCATGTCTCATTTGAGGCATGTATGATTTTGTTTTTGTACATAAGTTTTGTTCATATTGCTCCAGAGCTACTAGAGGCTAGGCCCTTCACTATTCATGGCAAAAGACTCATAGTTTCTATAATAGTTGCAATTTCAAAATAAAACAAATGTAGAGCAACTAAAGAATGTTTTCAAGACAACCCATTCAGGGACAGATGAAAGCCCCAGAGTCAAAACAATTTTCTACTCTCAGAAGCCTTGTTTCAAGATCTCTTATGAAAATTGAGAGTGCGGACGTGCGGGGCTCAGGGTCAGGAAAAAGTGAAAAGTGGGTAATCGGAGAGTCCATTTTGAAAGAAGGGTTAGTACCAGGCCATTAATTGTGACTCCATGCCCAATGGATGCTTCAAGGCAACTGGTCCTCTCATCTAGTAGGCAGATACCCTGCGAGTCACCAAATTGTTATCCATATTTTCCCCCTAGGAAAAATTGATCAGCCACGACCCGCACAAGAAGAAGCCAGAGAATTCACGTTCAAATCCTATAATCGGAAAATAGGAACTCTACTGATGGAGTGGCGAGGCTGAAAGATCAAATGACCCATGCAAGAAGAAATTCAAGAAATGACTCTCGAGTGAACCCGTGCTTCAAATCCAGAAAATAGATTACAGGCGGGCTCGAAAATGGAATAGCAAGGTTGGGGTAGGAGGCCAAGCAGTGTCAAAAGAACCAAGAGGCTCAAAGGAAAAGAAATGACGAAGATTTGAAGTCTTGGGCTTCGTAAATGGTTCAGAATGGGCCCAAAAATGACTAAGTATGGAGGAGACAGTGGAGGGAGCCAAGTGTCCAAATGGCGCACCTCCAAAGATTAAATCCAAAGGGGCAGACCCAAATGAGTGCCAAGCTTCCACGCGTCCAGAGCCCCAAAAATTTTGCACCGGCCGTTGAAAAGTCTTCGACTTAGCGGAGGGTGCCAAGTGTCTTAACGACACATTCAAAAGCGGGATCCAGGCGAGACTCAAACTTGCACCAGCCCTCCACGTAGAAAATGGTCAACAGAGGTCAAAAGGAGAGAGCGGGCCCAAAATGACTAAGTATAGAGTGCGCAGGAAGGAAGGCGCCAAGTGTCAACACGACGATGCTCTCTTGGTAAAATCTGAGCGGGTTTTTCAAATGAGCATGGGCCTTCCACGTGTCTCAGAGTCCAAAAAGGGACAAAGTCGGGGTTGAATAGTCAAGGCGAGAGGCAGGCCGGGAGGGAGCCAAGTGTCAATTTGACATTATTTCATAGGTAAAATTTGGGGCGGGTTTCCAAACAATTGTCAGGCTGCCACGTGTCCAGGGTCGAAATTTTTGTCCCCGCCAAGCAAAGAGACTCAAGGAAAAATACAAAGAAGCCCAAGGAGCACACGGAGGCCACCACGTGGACCCTGTATGGACAAACTCTTTAAAATATTGCACACTGCGATCCAAATATTCAAATGGCCATATCTTTTGATTGGAAGACTCAAATTTGGGTGGGAGAAGACTTTTTGGAAACGTCTCGACACCCTCTACACCATGGAAACATAAAATATCATTCTTAATAGGATTTGGTGGGTGAAAAATGGGAAAACATCTTCCAGGCCATTAATACAAAGCCCAATTTCTCCAACTACTAGATCTGATTCGATTTGATCCGTTGGGAACTAGACATGACATATTTGGGGTGGATTTGAGAAAGGCATTGATTGATAGTGGTTGAGCTTTCAAAGTAGGATTCAATGCGTATCTCTAGGTGGTTGAAGCAGGATTCTAATTCTTCCCTCTTCTCTCTCTTATTCTTCCTATATATTGTAATGAAGGGGCATATTCAAAGGGTTGGTCATTGTTTCTCCTCTTGCCCCCTCTCTCTTTCTTCCTTAGGGTAGAATGTGAGTCTAAGCCTCCTCCCATGGCTCTGTAATGGCATTTTCTTGCCTCTTGCCCACTGATGATGTACTTGTGTAACATTTTGGAGCAATAAAATTTGTTTCATGATGCATCTATCCATCCTTGGCTTATTTTGTTGTCTCTTCTTACCTCTCATCATTACAGGGTATACTATGCATATTCTGATGTTTGTTACAGGTCTGGGAGCTATGTTTAATGGGTTTTGAAGTGGTGTTGTGAAATCTATCTCTAGTCCATGGTGCATTCTGTCCACCCTCTCCTCTACTCACCTCTCTCCACTTCAGGCGGTTGGGTCTGTGATTCAACCACTTCCTTTTCTGGTGTATCACCACTTAGTGTAGGCTCTTTCACCCTCTCTCTCTCTCTCTTCCCCTTGGAATGGTTAGATTAGGATAGAATAGGTTCTACCTGCACTAGAGTAGCTTGTGGCAGGTAGATTAGGAAGCAAGAACCAAGCTTTCTCCGGAGGTCCATCTCAAGTTTTGCAAGTCTTATGGCCGTGGAGGGTGACCTCACCCAGGCTAGAATGGATAAAGATGTATATTGGTGTGGTATGGAGAATTTATGACAAGCCTTTGGTGTGACAGCCCATCAATATCAAGATACATGAAACTAGTGGGCGAGATGAGGCCACCCTGGTAGTGTGAGTATAGCTCACTACCAAGCATTAGGAAATGAGATTTATTATTACAAGGATATAGTGAAGCAGAGGCTTCCAGGATGAGCCTTGGTATGTTGAGATTTTGGCTCAATGACAACATGCTACATCGAGGTAGTGTTGCGAGTGTGGTTCACCACTAAGAGGTCCAGGAGAGGGACTAACTAAAGATCCTAATGGTGATCAGGGGAGCAGCTTCCAGAGGGGGCATTAAATTGAGACTTACAGTTTACTAGGTAGTTGTAGGCCTATTTTGATAGATTTTAATGGACATAAATTTTTATGTATGAGGATTTTCAAAACCTTAAAAGATGTATAGATATTGATGTACGAGGATCTTGAGAGCCCTTGATGATGTATTAACATGTTGAAATATATATATGTGATTTTGATGTTATGTTATATTTTGAGTTTTATAATGGTTTTAATGTGATGGATATATTTGAAATGTGTGTTTGTGATTGATAATATGGTTGATGATTTCAGTAATATGTTATGGAAATATTTGAAATGTATGGTTTTAGATTAGAGATATATGTGTTATAATGTGATTTTGATGATTTTAGATATGGTTATGACAAATGATGATCTTGTTGATTGATTGATGCACTATACGATGGATAAGAATATGATGTGGAATGTTTGCTTCCTTACTTTCTTAAAATATATAGTGTATGATGGTAAAATTTTATACATGTGATACTACATGTGTGGATTTGTAATTAATGTTAACATATGACTCGCAATGGTTAGTCATAATAGGATTATAGATAGATGTGGGATAGTTGTATCTATCCTTTTCTGACATGAAGAAGGTTTGTATGTAGCAAACATGAAGGAAATGGGTCCTTCGATGGTTCCCAACTTTTTTGACCCAACTTTATTGTATATTACGCAGTTGATCAATGCAGAAGCTTGTGATTTTATGGGGAAGTTAATCGATGCGGAAGCTTTCCTAGGATGGTTTCTTTTTTTATTTCAATATGAGGGCATATTGATGCGAGAAGATGATTTAATTAATTTGAATTAAATTTAAATATTGCAGAGTCACTACTGAACCAAAAGATGTATAAATAAAAAAATACAGAAATGACATAAACAAGCTAAGATGTAATGTTTGAAACCCTAAGAAAAGAAGAATGAGAGAGGACTTCGTTGATTTAAGATTGATCCAAAACTAATCTGGACCGGGAAAAGTGCTAAATAGGTTGGGAAAAGTGTCGTAAATGCTTACTTTTAAATTCTAGAATGCATGAATGAGGCCGAACATGGGCGCCCATAGTAGGACAAAGGCGTTTGGGAGCTGAAGATTGCTTCTTGCTGCCTATGATTGTGTAAATGATCAGAATATGGTTTTCTCGATGTCCCAAGATCATCGATGTTGCTTCATATTGGTCTCCTAAGAGTCATACAATGATCGCTGAGGGTACCTGTAACCTACAAATTAGAATTTCACCTGCACAAGCCCACAAACCACATCAAACCTAAAAAGAAAGATGTAATGTGGGGATTTAGACTAACCCCGATAGTCACCCCTAGAGTGAACTTACAACTGTGCACTACACTACATCTCGGACTCCATGTAGTTCGGTGAGTGTGTGTAGAAATTGTGCTCTAATATGTCCTTGTGTAAGTTACACTTAATAGTAGTCTGTAGCTAAATGTAGTAATGTAGTAGAATGTGTGGATGGAATAGAATAAACTTCCCCTTCTTATACAATGTATGTGTTATCGAAATAACTCTCCTAGTTATTTGGATAACTTCTATTTTATCTTGACTTTGATGTTTCACATTTTAGGCTACACACACCGTGGTAGTTCTTTGGCTCCTGCACTTTGTTGTACTTCTTCCATGCACCCTTGCATGCCCTTCCTTCTTCTCCCCTTTGCATCTTTGTTCCTTGCTTCATCTTGCACTTTCTTCATGTACTTCCCCTTCCCTATGCATTTTTCTATCCTTTTCCTTTTTCTCTTACGCCTTTCTCATGTGCACTGTTTTCATTCCCAAACCCATGTCACACACTCGTGATCTGTTAACTTTCCTTTCAAAATCGGCTAAGCCCTCTCTGCATGATTTTGTGCTCACACACCTCACAATTCTTTCTTTCCTCGTGCCTCCTTTTGTCACACTTTCCTTAGTTGAATATTCATGCCCCACTATATACTTGTCTCTTACAGTATGCATCCATTTCTTCCACGTGCATCACCTTTGTGCACATGCCTTCGTAGTCTTGTGCCTCTTCCTTTCATGCCTTGTGCCTTCTTCCATGTCGACCACCGTGCCACAACATCACCTATCGACTTGAGTGTGCCACACGCAACCTATCAAAGCACGCCAACAAGGAACCAAATCCACGATAACTAAAGCGTGTGACACGTGGTAGAAACGATTAAAAAAATGAATAGTTGGCTGAATCCTTTAGTCAATTAGCACATGCCACATGTTTTATGTGCCTAGACAACTCTAACAATTTTCAAGATGACCATAAATTTTGCCGCAATGCTCAGTTCTCGTGCACCCGGGCCATTTGAAAGTCATTTTCCCTTGACATCGGCTACACATTGAGTTTTCAAAATTAGATCTAAGCAAGATTTGGTAGGTAGAAAATAGGGAAATGTCATTCTGATCATTAATGCACACATATAATTGCTCCAACCACCCATATTTATGTAGATTTGGCCTTATTCCTTCTTCTACATGCCAAACAAATATGGGGAAGTGCATTTGGCAACCTTGCAAGTGGATTTACAGGCATTTATCACTTATTATTGGTGGTTGTAGATTTGAATCCAAGTTTCTCTCTCTTTCTCCTTCTCTTCTCTCCTTCTTCTATAAATAACAACGTCTACTTTGTAAAAGGATCCTCTTGTTTATAACGACACCATGCCAAATGGTGGCCGAATTCCCATGGGTTTCGAGACCTTGACTTGGTCTCTACGTTGTATACTCGCCTCATGCCATGAATGTATATGAATGTGTGTCCTTTGAGCAATAAAATTGTGCTTTGTGTAACTCTTGTCTTCCCTTTCTCATTTTATTTGCACCTCACCTCTCTGTTCGCATCTGTTGGCATGTTATGTATTTCCTTTGCTTGCAGTCCCCATGTTCATGTGTTGTGGGTGTTGGAAGGTCGAGTCCGCATGCTTTGATCATGGTGTGCACATCCACCCTCTTCTCCCACGCTTGATCTATTTCCTTTGCCCTCATGGAAAGAGATCGACCCTTTCCCTAGTGCTATCACCTTCATTAGCTTAGGATTTCCCCTTTCTACACATCCTTCTATCCCTGGTCCCTTGGCTTGTTTAGTTTAAGATTTTCTTTCTACATTAGGAGTAGTGTTAGCGTTAGAGATAGGTAGAGGAACCGGCCTTCTCCGAAGGTCCGTCTCCACACACAGGGTCCCACAACTGAGATGGTCCAATGTTTCCAAGAAACACCGATTGCCTCTTCCACGTGTGCAAGTAGATCAAATGGTGTTATTTTTGGATACAACAATATGTAAAGTTGATGCAGCCCTTGTCCCTTGAATGGATGTTAGATGGATGCTTTAGAGTGCTTTAGGTTCCTTTTGGATGCAAGCTTAGGTGATGATAGTAATGCTTAGTGCTTAGTCCTTTATTTTGAACACATAACTATGTATTTATATGATTCCCTTGTTTGAATTTTGTTATTGACAACTAGAAGGTCGACCCTTAAGTGAAAAAGATGTCCAAAAGATAAAAGAAAACCAAAAGGATTGAGTAAGGTGAAAAAGGGTTAGGGGTGCACGGCGTTGTTGTCTGGCCGGGTCACATTTCTAGAGCCATAAAATATAAATTAGTAAAATCCCGATTGGGTTGTAGGGGCACGAAAAAGAGGCCAAAGACAATCGTCAATTACTAGTTTTCTTGCTTATGAATCATATGAATGCTAGTATGTGTTTAGGACCTAGAAATGTACCCAAGTGTGTGATTTTGTGTCTACAAAAGCCCTTTTTTGATATGAGAACTGATCGATGCGGGAAGTCCTTTTTGTATATTTTGATTTGGTAGCCATCCTTCGAGGGAGTGATCTACAACTTTATTTGATTGTAGTTTATTTTTTTACAACCATCCTTTAAGGGACCAAATCTATATTTTTATTATTTCCATCACATAGATATTCTAATTTTTTAAGTTGATGTCAAGCTTGGGTAACCACTTAGAAGGGGATAAGTAAAAGTGCAAGCTACACGTATATAATTTTCATGTCGTTAAATAGGATAAGAAGGGGGATGGTTAGAGTAATGATTGTGGGGTTACCTAATCATGAGCAGGGGACTTGTCCATGTGGAATATGCTATGAGAAGATTTGTGGTGCCCATATTTAAGGTGACAACATTTATAATGATGATAAGCCACATAATTCCAAATCATTACAAGAGTGATGGAATGTAAGGATTGATGGAGGTGGATCTTAGTTTGACTAAGGTCTCGCGAGTCAATATTTTAACAATAAAACGACTATAAGTAGAGGGTGTTAAGAGGATCCTTTTCAGGTTTACCATCAAGAGAGGATAAACGATAAGCCCTAGACCCATATTTATGAGTGATAATACACAATCAAAGCTAGTTTGGAGCAAATTTTCTACATTTACTCTTTTCCATGTTAGTGACATGTTAATTTTCTTTAAGAACAAGATCACCAATGTTGAAGTCACATTGTTTGAGATGTTTTTATAGGCTCGTTTGATTTGTTCTTGATAGATGTTGATATGTTCAAGGGCGGTCAAGCAACGGTCATCGACGCTTCTAGTTGTTATAGGTGTTCTTGACAATATTCTTCTTCAAAAGAAAATCATTTAGAGAGACACGTAAGGATGGGATTTGGACTTCAAAAGGAATAATGACTTTGGTGTTGTATACTAAGGAGAAGGGTGTAGTGCTCGTAGGGGTTCAAAAGATGGTGTGATATGCCCATAATGTAAATGGGATTTGAAGATGCCAATCTCTCGCCGCTTGATCAACGCTTTTCATGAGGATTTTATCAAGGGTTTTATTGAATGTTTCACCTTGGTTGTTAGCTTGTGGATAATAAGGTGTGGAAAATATGAGTTTGATGTTGTAAGCGTCATAAAGTTTTTGAAATTTCTTATTTTTGAATGATTTTCCGTTATTTGTGATGATTTTATGGGGTATACCAAAGTGACAGACAATGTCATGATGGATGAAGTCAACAATCTTATCTCATTTTGATGGAGATGAGGGGAATTACTTCCACCCATTTTGTAAAGTATCCAGATTGTTATAATGATGGAATTGTGTCGTTGTGATGAACGAGGGTTTATAAGGTCAAGGTCAATGAGGTCAAGTTCCCATCGTGAAAAGGCTAAATATCTTGAGCATGTTGAGGGGCATAAATGGGGATGGTGGAAAAGTTGTAAAGTTTAACTTTACACATGTCAACTTTATTTGCTTATAATTATCCAAGGCACAAAATACTTAATCGGAAACAAACAATCCCACATACTTTATATGAAACATAAATATCAAACACTTAAACCCTAAACCCCTTAATATGCTAATCCATTTCATGCAAGGGGCAATAAACACTTACAATGATTCTATAGAGAAGGCATGTCAATGAGGTTTCATTAAACCACTTTATATTTGAGAGTTTTGTTGTTTCCACAATCCATGGAATTAGAAAAATGGTTTCGGGATTAACTATGTCAAATTTTTAAATGACATGTTAATCTCATTAATCATTTTCCAATTAACAATCACCAATAGTTGAAGATCAAAACCAAGGGCATATTAAGCCCTAGGTAACCTAGGTAGTTGCTTAGGTCTTTGATACCATGTGTCACTCTTTTTCTATGTTTTCATATGTCACCTACTTCCAACTCCATAAAATCATTATCACCATTATATATTTTCATTCAATGACATGAATCAAAGCATTTCTTGTTAGTTCTAACCCGATATCAAAATCCTTAACCATGATCATTAATTTTAAAGAACTATAGTCTCGACTTGTCATTGCACTAGCGGTGTTGAATCAAGGGCTTAGGGCACCAACGATGTTCCATCTATAATACTTTCCATGGTTTTCATTCCTTTTAACATCCTAATAGTTTTTACCATTTGTATGGTTTACATGAAGGATATTATTCAATGCATTGTCACCAAAGTTTGACCAACAACATGTGGTTCCATCTCTCTTAGGTTTGTTTGTGTTAATTAATATTGCTCAACAAAATTTCTAGGTGTTCCCTCTTGTAAGCAATCGTAGGTCTAATGAGATAAAAGGTCTTTCATTCCATTTTCCTCTAGGCTTCAATAAATAATTTCCATTAATATTTCATTTTTCATTAAGTATAGTATCTAGAGTATATCAATATTCACATATATTTCAATATTAGTTATATTGTACTATTAACTATATAAGTATCTATGAGTATAAGAGGATAATTTACCAACACTATATATAGGGAGCATAACTAATACATTAAAATGGATATAATTAAAGATTTAAGTGGTGCACAATTTTGAAAAAAACTAAACACAAAGTTGTGGATGAAAATAATCTTTTGAAAAATATACCTAAAATAGATACATAGTTCTTTAGTAAAAATATACAACATAGACTTGGAGGCTTCCCTCAACATTCAATGCATCCATTTCCAAGTAGTAGTAAGACATGAAAACCTAAAAGCTTATCATCAATGTCAAAATATTTAGGAAGTGGCTTAGAGAGAGTGCTCCCAAATCTACATGTTGTGGTACACATGTTTCTTTTCATTACTATTGGAAATTATAGTCATGAGAGATTATTCTCCACTCTAACAAGAGTAAAAAAGTAATTTAAGGTCAATAACAGAGACATTAGATTAAATATCCTTTCTATTTTGACAATTGAATGTGACATTACTACGACAATATATTATGATTTTTTAACCTTAATCTTATGTTGTTAAAATTTTTACTATAAAATGTTTTCAAGAAGCGTTAACTTCAAGTATTACTTAGAGCACTCAAAACTCTCAATTCGACCTTGATAAAAATGATCCCATAAAAACTAACATTCAAAGTCTAGTTGAAAAACAATAATAATTGTCACAAAACAAAATTTGAAAAACTTTAAAATAATTCTCTCTAACATTTATCTTGAAATAAAGTTAAGAAAGAAAATATGTTTAACTTAAAACTAACCCTATAAAAATCGAGAAATTGTAAAATCAAACCACGGGTGTCAAATCTAGTGAAAATGGTGGCCAATGATAAACAAATCAATATATACTTAAACCAATTAAAAAAAGAAAATACAACACATACCAAAACCAATTTGTATACTCATTTAGACTATTTACATTGATGAATTTATTAGTATAAATGGAAAATACAACACATCCCAAATACTCGATGCTTAAATTATGATTAATAACCAATTGACCAACATAAAAAAATCATTTTATTATTATTATTTTTAAAATAAAAATTTAGATAAAAGGTTAAAAGCCAAGTCAAGCAAAAGAGAAAACCCTCAATCGAAAGCAATAAATAATTCCTGTGTGCCGGCTTGGAAAATAAACATGCTTTTCGTGAGCTCCAATTTACTCATAAATTCCACATCCTAGTCAGCAGATCACAAGAAAAAAAGTAACTTGTTCCGGCGAAAAATACGGAGAACTGTTAGATTTTCAACGGCGGAAGCATCCGAGGCAAAATAAACACAATTAAAACTAAATGTTAACCTCAAAATTACAGTGGCAGTAAAAATGGAGAGATTGATGCGTATGAATGATAATAATCATTATTCTGGCGAGGGGGAGGAGTTTATGCCGTTGGGTGCATGGATGGAGTTTAATTGCGTATTTCGTGTTGGAATACCATAGAAATCCAATGATTTATTACGAATATTCCACTCTACCGGGTTCGAATTTGGGTCTCTACGCCACTTCTCATGGATCGGAATGTTCTCCGCATAATAAAATACCCTCTAAATAATTAGTCCAATCCTACTTCACCTGCAATTTTCATTTGGCCTTGTTGGCCCTTCTCTCTGTATATAAAATCAGCTTCCTTGCCATAGCTGCATTTTTTTGTTTTTGACCCCCTTCATTCTTAGTGGGTATTAATTTTATTTATTGCACCATAGATCGCCTGGTTGATTGATTGATTGACTAATTGGTTGGAAGGGAAGAGAATGAGGAGTGATATGAATAGATCTCAGGGTCGTAAAACGGAACGGAGTCGCAGTTTACTGTCCAGTTCCGTTCGTGCTATTTCGTCCGTCGCGTCCACTCTGCGCTCTGCTGGGGCTTCCATTGCTTCTACAGTTTCTGTGTCCGAGGATGATCGCCGCAGAGAGCAGGTGGGTATTTTGTTTTTGTTTATTTTCTTTTGGGTTTTAAAAAAATCAAGTCTTTTTTATGTTTTAGCCCCGTGAAAAGAACTTCAAATATGGGTTTGAAAACTCGGACATTTGGAAGGTATTGTCTATTGTCTCAGAACACGAGTTTGAAAATTCAGTCGCAATTCGACCGACATTTGAAGGGTATTGTCTATTACCTCGAAATATGGGTTGAAAATTCAGTCACACTTTGATGGACATCTGGTGGGTATTGCCCATTGTCTTGAATCAATTTTTTGGGTCTCAATTTTTGAGGTTTTCAATTTTACAATTAACAGTACCTTTATTGCTTGTTGATTTCGTTTAGGAACATTTGCCCTAAGACAGTTTTGATATTTTCCTGATTTAAAAGCGGGGAAAGGGGTTTCGCCTCTAAGGAGAGATGTGTGGCAATGATTTTTATTCGCTGCATACGAGCATAGCCTTTGGGCGTATGGTTTCGAAAAATCAATCAGAAAATGATGAACTTTTCTGGGTTTTTTTCTGTGGTATTTATGAGGTTTTCAGTCTTATTGTTTGCAAAGAGAAATTGGCATATGGTTATGAAAATTCTATCAGAATTTAACGGGGATGTTTTTTTTTGTTGACATTTTGGAGGTTTTAAAAATAAACTTCAATCTCGTTGACTGTAGCGAAGTAGTTGTCAATTGCGAGCATTTGCAATGGACATACTTTTAGTTCTTTTTATGTTGTGACGAGAAATTGACATATAGTTTAAAAATTGAATCAGAATTCGATGGACATTTAGAGGGCACTGTCCTGAATGGGATTTTTACGTGACATTATGGAGGTTTTCAAAATAACAATACCCTTATTTTCTGCTGATTTTTGCATGAGTCGACAGGTAAGTACATCAGTAGTTGTCATTTGTGAAGATTTTCCCATTCCTGATTTTAGAGGGGAAATTTTTGTTTCAACTCCCATGAAATATTCACTAGTACATATATCTTAAATACATCTATCTGAAATATGCTGATAGATATCAATCTCAAGGTTCTTATCTTTGATTTTTCATATACCACATCAATTAATAAGTCCATTATCTTGATACTACCTTGATTAATAATGCCATTACCTTATTGGCTAATTTTGTACTGACCAGTGAAATATAAAATCTACCTAGCTACATTAATGTGTCGGACTCTAAAAAAATATTTCTGGGAAAGAAATGGGTTCCAAACTTTTTATCGTATGGCCAAGATATTACGATTTTTCGATTGACTTCTCCTAGCAAAAAGAAAAAAATTCTTAGTGATGGTCAAATGGATTTCAATTTAAAGTTGAACATAAAAGTGAACAACTCACTGCATTGCACTCCACCCCCCGCTGCCATTGTAGAAAATCTATCAGTGTAATTAGTGGTTTGGAATGAGCAATAACTGTATTGTGCGCTGAAAGTTGCGATTCAGCAATATACAAAGATGCAGTGTATATTGCACGATGCGGATGCACTGAAATTTTGAAAAGTAAATTACGGATACTGAGCTGGTTTCTGATTTTTCAGCAATGGTTCTTCCTCTATGTACGTATGTTGGAGCAGATTACTTGGTCATAGATGTATAATTTCGCTTGGATTTACTATCCTCCTCTTTGAAAATACACCTGAACAAATGCAGCCATTTCGAACCAAGGTCTATGCCCAAGATGGATTTCACGCACTACTTGTTGTATTGATTTATTGTTCTGGGGTTGATTGGACATGCCTCTCCAAATTTTTATTCATTGTTTTCTCAGCAGCTTGCTGAGCTGGTCTCTGATTTTTCAGCAATGGTTCTTCCTCTATGCATCTATTTTGGAGCAGATTATTTGGCCATAGGTGTGTAATTTCATTTGGATTTACCATACTCTTATTTGAAAATACACCTGAACAAATGCAGCCATTTCAAACCAAGTTCAATGCCCCGGGATGGGTTTCACGCACTGCTTGTTGTATGGATTAAGTGTACCAGAATTGACATTCCTCCTTATGGAAAAGACTTGTTGCATGCTTCACCATACAGTTAACTTTGGTAAACCAATAAAAATGTCAGAAACTTTATGCATATTGAAATGATTAAGATGCCTATTATCTTTGTGAATTAGTTTTGAGATTGCCAGAAATGACTCTGGAAAAGCAACTACATCTAGTACAGAACCTTGACCTTGCACTGCAGAATTGTTTGTGCACAGTAGCATATCAAATCTTTAGGTAAACTGCTCGTCTTTGAATAAATATTCATATTTGAGTGTTTGCCAAATTGAAAAATATCCGGAGGCATACTCATATATTTTCAATATTGATATACAAGATTATGCTGTTACTAAGCCGGAGCCCATACCAATATATTTAGACTCTTTTCAAGTACCATTTTTGTTCATGCAGTCAACCATAGTGCCTAGTGCAGATTCCAGTAGATAGGATTTTTCGTATGCATATAGGTCTCCTTTTCAGCTGTTATGTGTTGCACGACACACCAATAAACATCATACAGTATCATTTGAATTTTTTTGCTCCTGCTAGTTAATTCATCAGATAGAGTTGATCAAGTAGGATTTAATTAGGTCTCCTTTTCAGCTGTTTTGCATAGCACAACACATCAATATTCATCATATAGTATCATTTGCATTTTTTGTTCTTCTTCTAGTTACTTCGTTAGATAGAGTTGATCAAGTAGGATTTAAAGAGCCGAACAAGTATCAGATTGTCTAGATTACAAATTTTTAGATATAAATTGTATCGATCAACATAATCTGATGATTTCATTTAGCACTTACAGAATTCCAGTTTGCCCCTTTTCTTTTTAATATCATTTTGAGTGGAGATGTATCGGAAACAAGACACTTGTTATTTACCAATCTTCAGGTGCTTTTTTTTGTTATCATATTGAATTGAGTTATAACGGAAACATGAGTAATTCTTAGATAATCGTTAGGTGGCCTGTTATGATTTATGCATGGGTTTCGATGGATTTATAGATATTGGTTTCCATTTTTGTATGAAATGTCAGGTAAGAAAAGGTTTCTGATTTTTGTTCCAACTTGTCCTCCTGTGATAGGTACAATGGGCAGGTTTTGATAGACTTGAACTTCAGACGGGCTCTAGTCGCGCATTCTTCTACTTGCATATACAACTGGTTTTCAAGTTTGGGACATTGAGGAAGCATATAATGTGCGTGAGGTGCTCTCAAGGCGTGATGGACCGGTTGCATTCCTACGAATCCAGCCACAACCAATTACTGTGGACAAAGAGGATAGTGGATTTAAAGCTGCCTCACCTTTATTGTTGGTTGTTACCGGCGATGCTGCTGTCAATGAAGGCAAAGTTCCAGGTGCACTTGGTATTGGATACAGCAGTAGTGGGGGTGTTTCACCTCAATCAGAGAACGGTAGTTTTATGCCTACGGTTGTTTGTTTTTATTCTATGAAAACCCATGCTTATGTCCATAAACTGCGGTTTCGATCTGCTATATATTCCGTGCGTTGCAGTCCTCGAATTATAGCTGTTGCCCTTACAAATCAAGTAAGCTTTTGGATTTTGGTTAGCGTGAGATCATACATCATAGTATTTACCGATTTTGCATTGGGTCAATTGATTCTGATTTTTTACTTTTTCTATGTCAGATCTGTTGTTACGATGCAGCAACTCTTCATATTATGTTCAATGTGCTGACCTATCCTACCCCCAAGGAGGGCAAGGACTGGCAAATGTAAATATAGGCTATGGTCCGATGGATGTTGGCCCGAGGTGGTTAGCATATGTAGCAACTCATGCTTTTGTATCAAACAGTGGTCGCATAAGCCCCCAGAGTGTTAGCTTGTTAACAGCGCCCCTCAATGGGAGCACAGTGGCTCATTATGCAAAAGAATCCAGCAAGCAAATTGCTGCTGGGATTGTTACTCTTGGAGATATGGGATACAAGACTTTGACCAAGTACTGTTCCGAGTTTCTTCCTGATAGTTTTAGTCCTCCTGGATCAGGAATTGTGAATTGGAAAAATGTTACGGATACGTCACTTGGGCATGACCTTGAAAATGCAGGGACGGTATGTAGGTTCTGTGCATTTACCTTAGAAATGCATGTCATGGAAATCTGAATAGTGTTTAGTTATTGCAAGTATTGACTGGAAGACAAATATCTTCTTTGACATATCTTTTTCCTTTAGTTGAATCTCTCTGCTCCTTTGCATTAGAAAGAGGAGGTTGCTGATGAATGATTTAGGAATAGATTCTTTGAAAACATCTGCCTGGTTTTTATTTCATTCTTCATACAATTAATACAATATTTTTACAGCTCTACATGACAAGGTTCTGGAATATCTCATTTGATAAGTATATGTTGCAGGTGATTGTGAGGGATTTTGTTAGCAATGTGGTTGTTGCTCAATTTAAACCACATACTAGCCCCATTTCTGCCTTGTGCTTTGATCCCAGTGGTACTCTTCTGGTTACCGCATCGATTTATGGTCATAACCTCAATGTTTTTCGCATTATGCCCTCTGCATCAGGGACTAGTTCTAATGTGAATGCATCACACATACATGTGTACAAGTTGGTTCGCGGGGTTACAAATGCGGTAAACATGCTTACATTTAAGCTAATTGTCTTTGCATAACTCTTCGTTACTATAGCTGCCTGGTAGTCTTGCTTGTGGAACGGCTAGTGTATTAATTTAAAGTATTGCACTTTTGAACAGGTCATACAGGACATCAGTTTCAGTGATGATAGTCATTCCGTTGCTGTCAGCTCCTCTAGAGGAACGAGCCACTTATTTTCAATATCACCATTTAGTGTGGTAGTAGCCCCACATAATCATGGAAGTGTTCTTGTGGACAGTAGTGTAGGACCTCCAATTGTTCAAGGTTTTAGTAGTATGTGTCCCTGGTCAAGCTCACGGTTGTTGAAGGGCAATCAGCAACCTCTACTTCCACATCCTACAACACTGTCAGCTGTATGCAAGATAAGGAATGGGAATGATGGATGGTGCAGTACCATCAGCAATGCAGCAGCTACAGCAAGAGGAAAGTTAAATGTTTCACCTGGTGCTGTTGCTGCTGTTTTCCACAATGGTGGCAATCAGTGTTTGGAGTCGCAGCTTGGGAATTCTGAGATAAGGAATCAGTTGTGGGGTTTCTCAGCTCCTGGTCATGTTGTACAGTATACTTTTCACCCAAATGCTGCAGTAGACGCAGTGAACTACAGCAATAATCCAGAAGTTTCTGCAGGTTCTAGTGGAACAAGGCAAACAGAGGACACTAGATACGAGGAACTCCAGCGTTGGGATGTTGGTCGAAAATCTAACATGGGGGAACGAGAGGATGATGTATATGAACTTAGCAGAGCAGAAGGTAAGAAAGAAGGTACAGCTTCCTGGGCAGGCTATAAAAATGGGGGAATCGTTGCTCAATCTGGTGGTAGTGAACAGTTAGTAAAGACAGACATAATTACCGAAGAGAAACATTGTTGGTACCTGTCAAATGCTGAAGTGTTTACACACCAAGAAGGGCCTGTAATATGGGCCAAACCTGAGGTTCTGATATTTTTCTTTGTGAAATCTATTTTTGTTAGATATTTAAGGTTATAATTATGTTTCTGTGTTAATCTCATCTCAGCTCATTATGTGCTATCTCCAGATATATTTTCATAAAATTATGGTGGAGGCTTCAATCGAAATTGATGGACATTACGAGGAAGCAGAAATTGAAAAGTGTCCAACTCGTGTTGTTGAAATTAAGAGTAAAGATTTGATGCCACTGGCAAGGTATGTACTTGAATTGAATCCATTTTAAATTTCCATGTCTTGATCTTTTCTTTCACCAAGTATTATCATTTTCATCCTCTTGTTTCAAAGATATAATACAAACTTCAAAGGATTCTTTAAAGCCTTTTTTGGCAGGTAAAAGTTCTTCCGTCCTATGTATTAAATGTTTCTTTGAGGAGGTCAATTCTATCACTGTCTGGAGATTTTGATTTATCATTATGGCATGACTTTGTGGCTTAGCTGTTTTGATCTATAATGATTCTACTTTGTTTTTTTTACTATTTAAGAAATATAAAATTCATTCTCTTTAAATACATTAGTGTTTGACTTTCTCGTGCATGTTATTGAATTGCAATCACATGCCAGTGTATGACTCTGTATTTAGCTAAGACTGGACATTGCCTAGAGTGTTGACAATTGCCTTTTCTCTGTGCAAAAGGAAAATCCCTTGCTAGTAAATTCCCGACCCACATCTGAGACCCAATGGTTGCATCGTTCTGAATAGAAAATAAGTAATCTGCACACCATTGTTACCTAAGTCTTCGCGACGGGGTTTCCGAGATGGCAAAAGCATTTCCAAGAGTTTGGTGACAGCAAGGGGTCGGCTATTAAAATAATATAAAAATTAATATTGAAGTATTTAAACTTTATTCAATGAAATTCAGGTGTTTAAACTTTATTCATTGTTTTTAGAGTACTTTAAGGATTGGGGTTCAATGTTTTTGGTATAAACAAAAGCTTTTAAAGTCAGCATCATATATGTTTTTAAAAGAATATAAAAATTAGAAAGTTGGCGAAGTTCCCTCCAAGTCCCTGGAACGTTCGGTACATTTGGGACTTTACCGAAATCTAGGGGATGTTTCCCTGCATAAAATGTTGTACACAAAAATACGTTGATTGTCTTTTTAGTTTATGTGGATGAGTTTGAACTAGCCAAGAAGTATTTAATTTTAGACATTCAAAGATTTTTTTATGCAAGTATAGACACTCCAGATATTCCGGATTCTCTGACCCATATCTTACAAGAAATGAGTAGGCTATACCGTGAAGTAGCTTGCATTTTGGCTTTGGGAATGGAAGCTTTTTCTATGCCTGCTTTCCCGAGCTGTTTGTGTATAACTTTTCATCCTCAAATAACCTTGTTTATTTAACCTGTCCAATCTACATAAAATGCATGATTGATGCCCTTCTATTTTATCTTCTTGAAGCAATCCTGATTACTAGTCAAGTGTCACAAAGGAAGTGCCAATAGAGTGGCAAATTGCCTCAGTTGAGCTTTGGTTGTAGCACTTGTTGATATATTTGATCACCAATTTTGCATTATATTCATACTTGCAACTAAATCTTACTCATTCCAGCAAAGCAAGACTCTTCTAGACCATCACATGGAAAGTGGTGAAATATCTGTGTTACAATGAGCTGTGCCATTACTTGATTGAGAGGCTTGCTTTTCAAAATTAATGCAACAGTTTGCAATAACAAGGCTTTTTCTGTAATATAACATTACATTCGTTGGATGAATATGTAGACTGACACTGTAACAAATGTCTGGACAGATATTGCATGTATCCCTGCCTTGCCTCAAAATGTAAAACACGGCCTTTACATGTCTTTTCCTATACCGTTGTTTCTTTGATAATTTATAAATAGGAACTTTCTCACTTGGTTGTCAATGACCAAATCACGGTTGTGACTGTTTTTGTCACTATGATAGGATATTCCCAAATGGCCATTGTGATTGCTCGTCACAAGACTACCGTTGTTCTTGACACCAACAAAAAGTTGTTTCCATGCATGTTTTACTTCACCTTGGTTTTTTCCGTTTTTTTGTTTATAAACAGGACCCAATATTCAGGCTGCATTCTTGGAATGCACTTTGGTTCCAAAATTCTAAATTCGGCATATTCTCAACTTTTCATCATGTGTCAATCAGCTGGTCAAAGTCATCAACCATTCTTTTGTCAGTCACTTGTAGTTGTGCATGTAGTATGTACAACCATGCAACTTTCATCCACTGCCAGGGTAACACACCTTGCACTCCTCTTCTGAACATAACCTTTAGGGAAATGCAACAAAGGGAAAAGATAACTTGAAATGAAAAAAGTCAACAGAGAGAAAAAATGTATTAGAAAGAGGAAAACAGGAGAGAAAAGGATGGTTTAGAAATCGAAAAGCAAGGAGGGAAATCTGTTTCCTGTCTAGAGGAAGAAATATGCTAGGAAGTCTATGCCTGAAGAAAAACCAAAAGGAGGTAGTCGAGAAAAAAATTGTTGATTATTGACGATAATGGTGTAAATCATTTCATCAAGAATGCTTTGGATTCTAGATGCTCACGCCCATTGACATTGCCTTCTTCCACTTTCCACATTTGACATATAACTGGCACAGTATGAGTAGAAGAAGGCATAACAATTTTCATAAGCGATTCCAGAGTATTTGGGAGCAAGTGCGCAACATCCTGTCCAAGTTGGAGAAGAAATACAAGCACTGCCATGACCAGCATTGTCCACCTCAGCAATGCAACCAACCATTTGCCTTGATGTAGAGCATTTGTCACTGTCTTTGACAGAGCACATTCCTTTTCTAGATGTAAGGTACATGCCACATAGAAATAACAGTGCGCAAAACTTTAAAGAAAGACACTTCCAGTATGGTCCTAAGTGGCGATACAATGTTAAACACGTCACAATGCAGGCCCATTTTGTTAAGAAAGTAATGGAGGGCAAATGCCTAGCAAAGGAGCTAGTGATCAGAATCCAAACTGCACCAATGCCCTTGATAGCTTTGTGTCACACTGTGTTTACATTGTTGCTCCATTTCAATGTTTTGAGCTTGCTCCTACAACACATGACATTGGTCAAATCAATATAGTTTGCAAATTTGTGCTGAGCCCAACCTACATGATTGCCACCTCAGTCCCTCGCATAGCTTATGCCAGATAAGACAAAATACACAGAATTACAAATCATTATAACTGAACCAGTTCATTTACCTGAACAGTTCCAACTGAATACATATGCATAAAAACTTCATTTTACTTCATTAGAAGGGTTCTTATGATCAGGTTCTTGTCTATTCTTACATGTAGAATGTTCACATCCACTATCTAGGATTGTTCATATCTGCTATCTAGGATTGACATGCCTTAGATAGCCTCTTGTTTGTTTGTCACCATCTTTTCTTGTAAAACACCTTTCAAACTAATCAGAACAGGTATTGACAGATGAAATGATTCACTCTTTTGGGCATCTGATAAATCAAATCTTGTTGTCCATTAATTAGTACATATCTGAGTTAAAAATATTTGAAAGATTGTGTGAAGATAAATAGCTTTGTGGGTTATTTTGGATCAATTTTGGTTTTGGCTCTTCTTGATAACTCGGGGACAGGTCATTAGTCGAAATGAACCTTAATTAGAGGAGTTGATATGTCACTTTTGCTCTGTTGTGTGGTGGACTATATTGAAGATGTGTTTTTTCCTTGTGGTTGCATATGGCCTTATTGGTGTCCAAGGGGTTTGCCTCACCCCCTTTCTTGGCTGAGACCTTTCTTTGTTTTGTTGAGGATATCTTTCACAAGTCTCTTCTGTAAGTATGGTTCCTCATATTTGACCCCACGAATTGGCATCCTCTCGAGATCCCCTCAAAGTCACTTTTCTATGCTGGCATGGAGCTGACCTCAATTGTCTAAGGTAGTATCTGAATTTATCAAGATTGTTCTGCAATCGCACCCTTACCTCTTTTAGCCTCCATCTTTAGTCTCAATCTGCATGAGTGCTTGGCTTGGGGTTTCTCAATTTCTTGTTTCATTCTTCTTATTTCTATCTGTATGACAAAAGTGGTGATGGTTATTAATTTCCCTGATGGTTTTTTTTCTTTCCATATGGAGTGGAGGCTCGTTAATGTTCGACTCCAATGTTATTTGACAGTCTCCCAGAGGCCTCCTTTCTTTCTCTCTTTCCTTTCCTTTCTTGCTCCTACGTTGTGGATCAAGGGGTTTATTTTACTTTCCTTCCCTTTTCTGCAGAAAGTCCGACTCTTTCTTCTCTTGTTCCTTTTTCCATAAGATGATGTATACTCTTTTGCTTCCTCCTCTTGGCATGACATTGTTCAATCTTTCTCCGGACTTGTGTTGCTTTGATTGGATTGCAATCTCAATGTTTTCGATAGAGATTCATCCAAGATTTTCTTACACGAGATTGCTTTTTCACAATTTTCCTGAATGCTCCTAGTCAAGATATGTTAAATTTTAGTATGGCAAATATCTTTATTCACGTGGCCTGTTATATGAGTTTTGAAGTATCACTACTCACTATAATTTATTATGTGGTTCATGCAGTAATAGTGTTTCAAGTAATCTCCCAGATGCTTCAGCTTTAGTAGTCAATCAGATCAGGCATGAATGTACACAAAGTGTAACAAATGACATTGGCATAGAAAGTGCCAAACCCAGTATCGTAGCAGTAGGCATAGCTCTCATGGCAGCATGTCTGGTATGCAAGCTGTAATCTTGGATGTTTTTCTTCAGCAAATTAGATAATTATAAAATACACATGAATTTTATTTTCTAGGCTGTCTCTAATTCCAAATCTTTCTTGATCCTTTTCTCAGATTCCATAGTACAAGCTTTCTCAGCTTCGCAGTTTGCTTTTGAAATGACAAACTGCCCGACTGTTGGATTGCCAAACATGGATGCAACTAGATGGAGCCAGGGTAATGTTTCCCAGATGCAGGCATTTGAGAACTGCCATAGCATGGACAGAGATTCAAATATTCTTGTTCATGGCCACGGCTTTGGAAAGGGATATTCAATTAAGGGTGCTGGTAATTTGGGAGTTATAGATGAAGAATATGTAAATGGACTGGGTGCCCATGTAGGAACAAATGGGAACCAGACCTTGTGTTCTGATGATAATTCTGATTCGTTTGGATCAAGTACTTGGGATAGTGGTGCAGAAGGTGAGACTGTTTCGCCATCTTCAGTACTTCAGACCACAAGCATTTCAAAACAGTGTCTACATGAAATTCATAGTGTCCAAAGCAATACTAAATCCAAATCACAAGAAGATTGTAAGAGTGTAGATTCCCATAGTAAAGAAAGCAGTCTTAAAGGCGGGGAAAATGGCAAGGATGCCTTACAGTATGGAACTGTAGAAGATACCAAGTCTGAAGATTCCTCTGTTAAAGAAAGTAGATCTACAGGCGAGGTAAATGAAGAGGATATCTTTGGTGGGGGCATGTTTTTTTGCGAGCAAGGTATGATATCACTCTAAAGTACATGCTTCATCGACTGAACAGCTTCTATGAATTGCTATATAAAACTTCATTTTTATTTTGTTTTTATGTGCAGAGTGAGGAGCGTGTAGATATGGAGACGTTTTTGCCAGTGTGCATTCATGCAAATCAATTCTTTACCTTTTTCAAGCAAGGCTGCTTGAATGTACAGTGTTGTTTATTCTTAGCTAGCAGATTTATGGTCTGCAACCTAAATCTTGACACCCCGTGGTGTAAAATTGAAACTAACATAACAGTAGAATCTCCATCCGTATGCTGCATGGTTCCAAGGTGAATGTTTCACACATAGCTAATTTGATTTCATGCATGAGATCGAGGAAAATTGTCGGCTAATTATTTGTTGTATGGGCATTCTTATCTTGGAGACAAACTATCAAAGTGGGCCAACTCATCTTGATTTGTCACCAGTATTATGGATGTTTATTCGTTAGTCGGAGTGGTGAGAAACGGTATGTTAGATTCATGTAACATTATTTAGTTCTTTATGTATAGATTCCTTCCAGCCTGCAATATCTGCTTCTAAGGAAAGATTTGCTCCTTCAATGAGTTGCTTTGGCCTATAACTGAGAATATGGTGGAGTTGATTTAAAGTCAACTTATTCCTTTATTCCCCTGCTGATTGCTGCTAGGATGTATTTGCCCTCCATGTCATTTTAAGATGTACATATGTTGTAAATGGTATGGCTAGGATGTATACTGTATTTGATTGGTGCTCAGGGTGGCAGTGAAGGATCCAATTTTTCAAAATCTAAAGTTTTCCATTTATTCTGGCTGTGGCGTTGGGTTTGTCATGAGCCACAGAAAAAACATCAAGTTGATGTGTTCGCTTCTTCATCAATATCATTTCCTAAGCATTTGTTTTTAAATTCAGGTTTGATGTACTTGTTACTTGCTGCCATTCACAGTGCCATTCAAAATCTAAAGTTTTCCATTTATTCTGGCTGTGGCGTTGGGTTTGTCATGAGCCACAGCAAAAACATCAAGTTGATGTGTTCGTTTCTTCATCAATATCATTTCCTAAGCATTTGTTTTTAAATTCAGGTTTGATGTACTTGTTACTTGCTGCCATTCACAGTGCCATTCAAAATCTAAAGTTTTCCATTTATTCTGGCTGTATGCGTTGGGTTTGTCATGAGCCACAGCAAAAACATCAAGTTGATGTGTTCGTTCTTCATCAATATCATTTCCTAAGCATTTGTTTTTAAATTCAGGTTTGATGTACTTGTTACTTGCTGCCATTCACAGTGCATTTTGGAGTATGTAAAGGAGTACTGATGTTTCGAACCAGCAAACATTATGCTGTTTTACAAGCAAACATTATACTGTTTTACAAACAATTCTTCGCAAATAATTTCTACTATGATGTTTTTTCATTGTTAATCTCATATGATTGGGATTGTATTCAATTCAATATTTGAAGGATATTTCATAAAAGTCACTTCCAAACAATAATGATTGCACAACAATAAATAATCACTTCCAAACAATCAATGATGCAAATTAGCAATATGGTGAAAGAAAACACAATTAGAAATTTAGAGGTGAACATTACACAATGATTTTTGTATTACCCCTTTCAAATCCCATGAAAGAGTGGGTTCTCATCATAGTTACCTAAGATGGCAGGACGCGGGGACGGAGTTTTGTGATGGCAAAAATTTCCAAAATTTCCAAAATTTCAGGTTTTCAGGTCGGTGGGTGGATGGTTATTAAAATAATATATAAAATCATAAATATTAAAAATATACGGATAAATTTTAATTTTTTTATGAATAGTAATTCATATTTATATATCAATCCACCATGTGCATGCAATTCACTTTCAGACATCCATATTAAAAACTTGCAGCATACATATAGCTATACTAATGTTATATGTCGATATAGCTTTTAATATTAATATCCACACTGTTGGTTTTCATAGCATGTTGTTATAGTCCATGTGCATTTGTGCTTGAAAATTTTTGTATTCATATATCACTTGTTTCTTAATATGTCTTTGTAATACAATACAGTCAGGTTATGGTTAACAGTAAACATTTATAAAAAGAAAACAATAAACAAATTAATTTTATTTTTAAAAATAATTAACAAATAAAAATAAAAATTACTAGAAGTCCCTAAAACGCTTTGGGTACGCCTAGCCGTCTCCGCCGTCCCCCAATCGCCTCAACGTCCCTAGGATGTTTCTCCTCTCCAAACGCCTCGTGACGTTTCTCCGCTCCTTGACCCATGGGAAACGTGGGAGACATGAATTCTCCGTCCGAATGTCTCCAAAACATTCGAGACATACCAAACTTCGGGATTTTGGGAGGGGGAAGAGGGAGACGCATCCCCACGTAACTATGGTTCTCATTAATTGAAAGGGGCAACCTAAATAGAAAAATGATGAGGGGAGCGAAGGTGAATTATTAGTACCAAGTGAAGGCACTAGTACTATAGTGATTACCAAAAGCTATTTTGTGCCAAGCAAAAATTTATACTTTTTCCTAAGTTTTGAGATAGGCTACAAATATATCATTTATACCAAGAGAAAATAAATAAATTTATACTTTTTCCATAGTTTTGAGATAGGCTACAAATATATCATTTATACCAAGAGAAAATAAATAAATATATGTTTTAAAACAAAACAATGTGACAATTTTTCTAGGTAAAAGGAATTATTTTTAATAAGTAAAAATATTACAATTTATTAGAACTAATCAATGTTTGTTTGCTATCATAATTTTTAATGATCTTTTTCTTAAGAGATTCTTTCGATATTTTATTTTTGGTATGTTATTTAAATTATTGAGAACATATCAAATGAGTTGTTGTCCAATGGTGCATAGCCATCCATTAAAATATAAATCTCAAGAGATATCAAGAAATAAGGTATGAGGCTGAGATTGTTCTTCAGAGTACTTTGATGGAATGAAAATCCCTTGGTCTTTGACCCTTGAGTCTTAGAATTCTGTACACCTAATCTGTACAAATTTTGGACTCGATCAAAAAAATAATTATCGAAAACATTCTCAACGCCTATTATTGCCTTTACGGATTCAAATTTGGAATTGCAAATGGAAAATATGAGATCAATTTTGTTAAATAAGCACAAAGATTGCAAAGGAAAAGATATTGTAGCATTGCTTTCTGGAGAGCATGATTCATGTTCTTGCTACATGGAGGTGGTGAAATATAGAATATGAACGCAGCAGCTATGGTTTTCCACGAGTCGTAAATGTGGGCTCAACACCATGGTTTAGTCATGGTAGTGGAGGAGGTTCCTTGGGAAGTAGCAGGTATCAAGCGAGGAAACAATGAGATTGGATGGAGATTTTGTATTTGGATAATGGAAGGGCAGATGTTGGTTTCAATAGATTGGTGCGGATGAACCAATCTATACTGCAGATCGATGAATATGATCTTCGGATTGAAAGGTTCCGATCTGGAGTTCCAGGATAGTGATGTCCGTATTGTTCAAATTCCAGCAGGAATCATCACAGCTACGTAGCAAAACGAAACGTGTCAACATTGGAACAGAAATCTCAAGAACTATTTCACCTTTGCACATATATTTTGATTAAAGCATGCTTAACTGTGGATCTATTGCACTAAAGTGACTTGCAGGATTTTTGTTTGTAAATTAGATGGGTATCATGTTCGACATGAGATTCATGCCTTGAATGGTTTACTTGAATGCATCTGTGGTGTAAATCTACCGTGTTTTTGGACGGACTATTCAAAGTTTGATTCCAGCCGAGATCTATAATTCCTCTCTAAATTTCACTGGGCCTTTTGCAGCCGCTAAGAACAAAGTCTATTTGAAGGAATGTGTTTTTCAAATTTATTGAAAGATTCTCAGCTTTACTGAAGAATCAAAAGCGTTACTGAACATGGTTGCATATATAATCTCGAGCCTTTTGTTTGTTTTGAAAATTTTATTCTGAACATTTTAAAAACTTTCGTAGTGAAAACTACTGCCAGGGTTTGCTTGCATGCCTTCACTCGTGTTAGCTTTGATTTTTTTTTCATAGCGTTTTGGCCATTTATCCTGCTTGTTTTGGGCGGCGTTGGCCTTTATAATGACCTCTAACCCTCCCGTTGCAACTACAGTTGCAAACGGTGGTGATGATGGCTCCCAAATGTGCAAGGAAATTTGTTTTAAAAGTTTATGACGAGGTAATGATTCTGAAACCCCTCCAGATGTTACAATTGATCTTGCTTATGTTGATCCTGTTGTTCAGTTTTATCGTAATAATTGTTTGATAGCATATTTTTGTGGTCGCATTCCTTCTAAGTCGTATTTACAAAATTGGATTAAGAACCATTGGGAGACAACAGCATCTAGGTCACTAGTGTTTGAAATCTCACCAAAGGGTTTTACCTTTTTACTTTTCGTGAACCGTCACAAGTACAACTTGTTTTTTAGCGTAATAATACTTTGTTTGTTCTGTACAAATGGACACCCGACTTTAGCCCGTCCAGTCAGGTCTCCATTCGAGTACTTGTTTGGGTGGAGTTACCCAGGTTACCATTACAACTTTGGCCCTTTTTGAGTGATATTGTCCGTCCCCTTGGCTGTGTTATCTGTCATGAGCCTGATCATTTTTTCATGCGCGTCCTCATAAACAGGGTTGTATTGAGGTCGATTTAGCCTCTGATTTGCGAGACCACATCGACATTCAAGTCGGGTCCCTGCGTATCTCGCAGACAATTGTCTATTTCAACCTACCCAATACTTGTTTTCGTTGTCAAGCTATTGACAATCGTATTCGTAATTGCCCGCTTACTCAACGCGCCAAGCCTGCTAATACTCAACTTGGTTTCGCTTTTACAAGAGGTTGTTTTTGAGGAATGGACCACTGTGAGCAACAAGAAGGGTGCAGGAGGTAAATCCACTTATGTGGTTCCCCGCTTCTTCTCGGCTCAAAGAATCAATGGCTCCGTCTTTCTTGCCACCCGCTTAGCCTCGACCTTCTCATCCCTTTTCACTGTGCAAGAGCCAACCCACTCCACAACAATAGGACGGTTGCTACCACGTCCTTCTCCCGACGCCGCTCAAACTAGTTCATTTCTCTCTCTAATAGCTTTTATATTTTAAGCTCGGAAGATAAGTTGTAGGATGGGTAGGGGCAGAGAGCTGGTCATGTTTGACCTTCCATGAATTGTCTCTCATGGAATGTTAGAGGACTCACAAAATCCTCCGAAAATATTATGTGAAGCATGTTTGTCAATTAATTGGTAATTTAGATATTATTTGCTTGTAAGAAGTTAAAATTACAGGTTTCCTTCTTCAGACTTCTTTAATGTGCATTGCGCTAAATTATATGCATTATTTTTCCTCTCACTCAGAAGGCAAAGGTGGTGTTTCTATTTCTGTGTCTCCTAGATTTTTTGCCATGATCTCTCCACGGGTCACGATCCTGACAATCATACCATGTGGGTTATTTTGAATATTAATGGTTTTGCTTGGTGTGTTAAATCTTTATGCCCCTAATGATGGCCCAGAAAGGTCGACTTTATGGCATTGGTTAGGAGATAATTTACCTCTTTCATATTGGGTTTTTTACAGTGATTTTAATATGGTTGAGCATCCCGAGGATAAGATGGGGGCCCTTCCTATGCATTGGTGCATTGGAGAGCGGGAAGCTTGGTTTTATTTAAAAAACAGATGGAGTATTAAAGACCCACTTTATAAAAGGCGGGACTTTACTTCTCAAAATTGGTTTACTTGGTCCAATTTTCGAGAAGGCCCGACACGTGTTCTTAAAAGGCTCGATCGTGTCATGATATCTCAACAACATGCATTTGAGCTGGAAACTAACGGTCACTCTCTGATCATCACCTGGCTGAACATTCTCTTGTTAGATCACACCCCTATCTCTTTCAGCGTTACATGGGGTGGGGTCACTCTCAAGGTGCCAAGTACTCAATTCTTTTGAATGTTTCTCTGTTGAGTCACTTGGGGGTTCTGTCTCTTATTGCTAAATTTTGGAACATGGCACCACATCCGCCGCTTATGGCCATTGATATCTTGGTGAACTAAGAAATTCAAAGCAGATCGCTAAATTTCTTCGCCACTTTGGCAAATAGGTTGCACAAGTCTGGAAAAAGTTGATGCTGCTCTTCAGTAGGAATTTCAAAGGACAACACTGCTGTTAAGAATCCCAACATTTTGACGTGCCAACTCAAGTTCGAGCTGCACAACTCAGACATCAATTGAAGATTATTGAACATCACAGGGCTAAGGGTGCTTAGGTCCATGCTCGGATTCATTGGTTGAAAACTGGTGATCGAGCTTCCAAGAGTTTCTTCAAATTTCTCGATCCAAGCATGTTAAGGAGAAAATTAAGGCTATTCAATTGGCTCGTTCCTAAGTCACCACTCTCTTGGATATTTCCTCACTTTTTGGATCATTATACCTTGGTTTTTCAGGCTCAAAATCCTTCATCTGAAAGTAAAGTAGCTCTACAACAATGTATTGAGGTGGTCCCATGTAAGTTGACTCAACAAGACAAGAAGCATTGTGATGCTTCTCTCTTTGTTGAAGAGCTTCATAATGCCCTCATGTGTCTTGTTGATGATAAATCTCCGGATTAGATGGCTTCCTTGTGAATTTTATAAAGTTGCTTGGCCTTTTATTTGCCAGGATTTGTTGAAGGTGTATCGGAAGCTTTGTAGAATAAATCCTGGGAGATGTTATCAACAAAGGCAATATTAAATTCATTCCTAAAGCTAGGAACCCGAGACTATTACCAATTAGAGACCCATTACTCTACTAAATGTTTCCTACAAGATTTTGGCTAAGGTGTTGGGGTTAGCACAAGGTTGTACAGATACTATATCAGACTTAAGCATACATGCAATAAAAGTGGATATTCTACTAGAATAAATATACGAAATAAGAGATATAAATCAACACCAGATTTAATGTGGTTCACCTAATGTGGGCTACATCCACCAAGAAACAAACCAATCTATTATCCAAAGCTTTCATAAGATATACAATGAAGATTTACAATCTTCCACACCTCTCACGATGTACAATACTTTATTTCTCTCAAGCTTCTCCTTCTTCTCCAAGAATTATCTCTCACAATTATTTTCACAATAATCATTAAATCTTTCTTCTAACCCTAGCTTTCTAGCTTATAAATACCTTATACAAACTTAGGGAACTTAGCCATGCAATTACAATCAATAGATCTTGCTTTAATACTAAAATTAGATCTAATTCTTGTGAGTTAAATAAAACACTCACACATAGGTAACCACCGTTGGTTAGACCTAACCGATGTCGGTTCCTACTTGCTTGACCGATGCCAGTCACAGATCACCGATGTTGGTCCCTTCATAACCGATGTTAGTTACTATGTTTTCTAGCAATTTTAATATAACATGCTAAATTGAAGTAATTGAGCTCCACAACTCAACAATCTCCCACTTGGAGATAAATTACTGCACTATACATGTACAACGTCATTCTTGGATCCTTTCCTTAGCTTTGTTTCTTCCTCTTCAAGTCTTAAACTCGAAGAGCAACAGAAGTAGAGTGTAGCTCCGAATTCTCTTTTTCTAATGGCTTCATTAGTATATCCGCAAGGTTTTCACTTGTATGAATCTTCTCCAGCCTTCACCGACCATCCTCCAATACCTGTTGTATGAGGTGATACCTCGGGCTTGGACGTGTTTCATTCTAGAAGGAAATGCTGAGTTCTTTGCCAAATGAATTGCACTCTAACTGTCACTTTGAACAATTTACAATCATCTTGCTCCTTTCCTAACTCTTCCATGAACCTCGTTGATCCATATGATCTCTTTCTTACCTCTCGTAGCTACAACATACCCGCCTCTATAGTAAACAAAGCCACAACCTTTTACAATCTCGATATCCAACTAACTCATCCCTCCCTACTATGAAAATATATCAAGTAGTGATCCTTCTACCATCTAGATCTCCACCATATCCGAATCAACATAGCGACATAAAGAAATATCCAAACCTCTATAACATAATCACATGTTAGATGTCTCTCTAAAATACCAATATCCATTGGATTGCTTTCCAATGATTTTTACCTGTAATGTCTGGTCTGGTACAAACCATAGCATACATGAGACTCCCAACTGTTGAAGCATATGGTACTCATGTCATGTATTTGACCTCCTCATGTGATGAAGGACATTGATCTTTGCTCAATTTGAAGTGTCCAACCATAGGTGTACTTACAAGTTTTGAATTCTACATTTTAAACCTTTCTAACACCTTATAGATATAATCCTCTTGAGACAAATACAATTTCTTGTTCTTCCTGTCTCTGTGTATTTGCATGCCAAAAATTCTTTTTGCAGCTCCTAAATCCTTCATAACAAATGTGTGAGCTAACTTTCCTTTAAGCTCATCAATGTCCTACATACTAGATCCTGCAATAAGCATACCATCCACATACAATAACAAAATAATATAGCTCCCATTTTCAAGATTCTTGAAATAAACACAATGGTCATATTCACATCATGTACCATTTCCTTGGACCTTTCTTGAGCCCATATACACTCTTTTTCAACCTACACACTAATTTATCCTTACCCTTGACTTCATACCCAAGCGGCTATCAGCATATAAATCTCTTCATCCAAATCACCATGAAGGAAATCCGTCTTCACATCTAGTTGCTCTAAATGTAAATCATGTACTTACGTATGGAAGTCATTTTAACAACACGAAAAATATTTCACCAAAGTCAATACTTGCTTTCTCATGACAAATCCTTTTACTACAAGCCTTACCTTGTACTTTTTTGTCCTCCCTCTTCTTCCTTGATCGTATAAACCCATTTGTTTTGGAATGTCCTCTTACATGCTGACAACTTAACCAAATGTTGAGTCTGGTTTTGTTCCAAAGAGTCCATCTCCTCATCCATGCCATGCTCCCACTGAACGTGGGTCTCATCCTGCATTTCTTCTTCAAAAATTTCTGGTTCACCATTATCAATCAATAATAAATAAGATAGAGAAGGTGTAAATATTTCTAGAGGTTTATTTACCCTTTGTGACCTTCTCACAGAGTTTGGGGTACTTTGAAGCTCATTCTCGGACCTCCTAGACATTATTGTCCAATTTTGATAGTGACCGACAACGGTCACTGTAATGACACCGGTTGTACTAACGGATGTCAATTTGGCTCCCTAACCAATACCGCTTTAGCAGACTCGATGCGGTTAGGGGTTAATCGACACATGTTATTGTGTAACCTTGTAGAGTATGAGTTTTAAATCAAAGAGTTCATTTTCATTCACAAAATTTTCAACTGGTTTGTCCTTGGGTACCAAAATTCGATCCTCAGTACATTCTCTTTTCATTCCATTCAATGTCACAACTTTTAACAATTCTAGAATTCTCTAAATCCCAAAAACGGAATCTGAAATCACCATATCCATAACCAATGAAAGAATATCTCTTGGATTTTGCATCTATTTTTTTTTCTATTTTTCTTATCAATATACACAAAAGCTTTTGAACCAAAAACTAAAAAAAAGAAATATCTACCTCTTTTCCACCCAAGCTTCTTCCTCGTATTCCTCCATCTAGTGAACTTGAAGGCCCATGGTTAATCAAATAAACCATTGTATCAAATCGCTTCGCCTTAAAATGTAAGGACAATCTAACATGTATCCTCATACCTAACACGTTCCATGATTTATCTGTTCATTCTTTTTGCAACACTATTCTCTTGTGGTGTTCTTGGAACTGCCTTTCTCTACGTATTCCATTCACTGAACAATAATCATTGAAAGTCTTGCTACAATATTCACCACCATTGTCAAATCTAAGGCACTTTAACTTTGAATTTGATTCATTCTCAACAAGGGATTTCCATCTTTTAAAAGTCTTAAAAACATTAGATTTATGTTTAATACAATAAACCCATACCTTTCTTGTAGCATCATCAATGAAAGTAACATAATATTGGGATCCTCCATGAGAAGCTACCTGAGCTGGTCCCCACACATCTGAGTGTACAAGCTCCAACTTTCGTTTCTTCTTAGTTGCCCCAACTTTGAGAAATTTCACTCTCTTTTACTTTCCAAAGACACAATGCTCACAAAAATCAAGATCTAAATCTTTCAAATTTGATAACTTACCCTTAGCCTTTAAGATCTACATTCCTTTTTGACTCATATGGCCCAACCGATTATGCCACATGCATGCATTTGAATCTAAAGTAGATAACACAAAAAAGAATCAGTAACACAGGTAGATAAATATAATGTTCCTACCTTCTTGCCTCTTGCCACAACAAAGTCACCCTTGGTGACTTTCCAAGAGTCTACTATGAATGTAACCATGCAACCAACTTCACCTAGTTTCCTTGCAGAAATAAGATTCCTCTTGAGGCTTGGCACATGCCTCACATCTTTCAATACCCATGTATATTCATTCTGTAATTTTAGATGAACTTCCCTTTTCCCGATAATCTGCAAGGTTCATCATCACCCAAATAAATATGCCCAAAATTTTCCTAGACATAATTTCAAAATAACCCTTATTAGGGGTCAATGGAAAGAAGCTCCTAAATCTAAAACCCATGATTCTATTCTATTATCCAAAGAAAAAATAAGAGCATCTTGCATTACCTCTACTGTAATATTTTCCTATTTATTTTCCTTTTTACCTTTGTGTGAGTGTTGGTTCTCTTTATCCTTTGACCAACAATCTTTCTTTTCATGTCATTTCTTTCCACAATTCCAACAGGTAATTCCCTTACCTCTAGATTTAGATCTGCCATTCCTTGAATTTGATTTCCCATTATTCTTACTTTTGTATCTCTCCTTTTGCCTACCTCTGCTTTCTACATTCAAAGCATTCCTAGATGATGATTCCTCTATACTTTTCCTACGAATTTCTTCATTCAAGATTATACTAACCACATCATCAAACTTTAAAATATTATTAGCAGATGTTGTATTACTAACAACCATTACCAAGTCATTCCAACTATCAAGCAAATAACATAAGACTAAGAGTGATTTCACTTTATCATCAAACAAAATATCAACCGATTTTAACTTATTTATAATAGATCAGAAATCATTCAAATTAATAGATGTAGTTCGACCTTCGTGCATCTTAGAACTAAATAGTTTCTTCATCAAATAATTTTTTTTTTGAAGCACTAGGTTTTTCATATAAATTAACAAGATATTTTATTAACTCTACTTGTAGATGTTGCTTCATAATATTAGAAGCCTCGATGATCTTTGTCGGCGTAATCTTATAGATCCCAAATCCTTTCTGTTAAGAATCTTCCATTCTTCATCAATCATCTTCATAGGTCTAGACTTTTCATCTAATGGTAAGTACAAATATCTTTGATACAGATAATCCTCAATCTACATCTTCCATAATTGATATTTTCATCCGTCAAACTTCTCTACCTTGTATTTGTTTTCTTCTGCCATTGTTGTAGCTCCCACTCAATCAAAAACTCTCTGTGAGTAAATATGTCAACACATAAAACCCTCAAACAAAGCTCTGATACCAGTTGTTGGGGTTAACACAAGGTTGTACAAATAATATATCATATCTAAGCATACATGCAATAAAAGTGGATATTCTATCGAAAAATATACAAAACAAGAGATATAAATCAACACCATATTTAATGTGGTTCACCCAGTGTGGGCTACATCCACCAAGAAACAAGCCAATCTATTATCTAAAGCTTTCAGAAGATATACAATGAAGATTTACAATCTTCCACACCTCTCATGATGTACAATACTTTCTTTCTCTCAAGCTTCTCCTTCTTCTCCAAGAATTCTCTCTCTCACAATTATTTTCACAATAATCATTAACTCTCTCTTCTAACCCTAGCTTTCTAGCTTATAAATACCTTATACAAACTTAGGGAACTTAGCCATGCAATTACAATCAATAGATCTATTTTAATACTAAAATTAGATCTAATTCCCGTGAGTTAAATAAAACACTCACACATAGGTAATCGACACCGGTTAGCCCTATTGATGTTGGTTCCTACTTGTCTGACCGATGTCGGTCCCTTCATAACCAATGCCGATTACTATGTTTTCCAACAAGTTTAATATAACATGCTAAACTGAAGTAATTGAGCTCCACAACTCAACATAAGGATTTTACCTTACGCATTGCTTCTCTGCTTCCTAAGATTGTGCGACTTGAAAAATCTAGATTTGTTAAAGGCCGTTATATTTAGGATAATCCCATAACAATTTGGGAAGTCATGGAATGGGCTCGAGCTTCTCTGCAGAGTGTGATTTTTTTAAAAATTGATTTTGAAAAGTCTTATGATCGTATTGAATGGCCATTCATCCTTGCTATGCTTTGTGTTTTGGGTTTTGACAATTTTTTTATCAATGTTGTACATACTCTTTTTCACGAATGCTTCCTCTTGTCTTACTATTAATGGTTACCAATATTTTGCTATTGGGTTTCTTCTCTATAAGACAAGGGTTTCTTCTTTCTCATGCTCTCTTTGTTTTAGCCATTGATGCACTTGGTTATCTTATTGCTAGTAGAGTAGAGAAAGGGCATATTTGTGGTATCTATCTCCCGATAATAAGAATTAGCTCATTAATGGACACTTTGCTGATGATTATTTTCTCACTTTAGTTGAATCGGATCGAACATCCAGAAAACTTTTCTTGCCTTGAATTTTTTTGCAAAGCATCGGGGTCTAATGTTCAACTTACTAAGTCTTTAGGTTTCCACCAAAGTTCTTGGCCTATGCCGGATTGGTTAGTGGATTACCCTTAAAAGTGGATTCAACGAGGAGAAAGATTTCAGTTTACGGGATTCGCTTTGCTTTTGATAACGAGTCTTCCACTCTTTGGCAGTTTGTTATTGATCAGGTTGAGCAGAAAGTGCAAAAGTGGGTCTCTCGACCTTTGTCATTGGCTAGGAAATTTCAAGTGTGCACCAAAATTTTGGCTACGATTCAGGTTTACTATGCAACATGTTGGTGTCTTTCTCAGGAATCCTTTATGGGTTATTCATTGTATTCATAGTAACAAATCCTGGAAAATTCTCTTAAGACATTGTATTTCTTTTGGATCTCCTTATGGTAAGAAATGCTGGAAGAACATTGGCTTTCATACCTTATTAATTACTAGAGTGCTAGTTAAAATACTTGGTACTTTTGTGGTGAAGAGTATCTGGAAAGATTTCAAGGCAGAAAGCATCTGATGCGTTGGGTTGGTGATGGATTCCAATTTGGAATTTCTTTTAATGATCATAATATATGGAGGTCACCTATTTTCTCTTCAGATAGTTTGCCTTTGGAGGAATTTCCCGATATCAAGGCTATGCGGATGGCTCAGAAAGGTATTTCTACTATAAGGGATTTGGTTTCTAACAAAGATTGGCTTCCACGTCCGGAGCTGAAACATAAATTCCAATTAGCCAATTCTGATTTTCCCTCTGTCCTTAAAATTCAATCTCTTATGCCAGATGTTATGTTGCACAAACTTGGGCTTCAACCACCTCTCACCGGTGGAAAGATTGGAGATGGAATATGGATATTCCCTTATTGAATTATGATTTCAGAGTCATCTATTCTATGCTCTCTCTTGTTTCACCTGTTATGGACAAGCTTAAATCCGATGGAATTTGTGTTCCTCCCACTCCACCGGCTTCGCTATCTCCATCGGGTATCCTTTGTTTGACCCCAAGTTGAACTTTTTTCTTTGGTGCCTCATTTACCAAGGCCTTCCACTGGGGAACGGTTAAGCCACATTGGCATTCCCAACCCAAAATTCCTTTCATGTGGTCACTCAATCCTTTAAACATGTTTTCTAGTTTTTCCTTGTGCTCAAAGTACTTGGCGTTGGATTCACTCCCTTTTCCAGCCTTATCATCCTGAGTTTTTGATTGGAAAATTACTTTTTGGGGACTATGCTAACTTGCTTGCTTACATTGCTTCTATTTGGAATTTTTTCCGTTATGTTATTCTCTTCCAGCTTTGGAAGGCTAGGAATAATGCTTTGTTTCAGCACTATGAGCTCACTATGGAGATATCTATTAATGAAAAGGTGGAAATTTTTTCTTCTGTGTGTATGCAGATCCATGCCCAAGCTCAGAAAGTGGCGCTAGAATTTTCTCACCTCCGAAGCTACTTGACCACTGGGTAGTAGCGTGCCGTGCACCATGAGCTGGGGTCCTCTTTGATGATGATCAGTGTCCTCTGCCAGATGTCGTGGCCATTCATGTAGCCACTCTAGGAGTGATCGACCTTCTCCTTTGGCTTTGGCTCGCCCTAACCCTTCTTCTTCGGGCTCAGTTGGAGCCCTCATGCGAGGTAAAGCAAATGTTGCAGCTATTTGAACTAGGGTCTCCTCCAAGGGGAGTTTCTTAGTTTAGTGGGTCACCTCCACCTGGTTGGGGGATCATGGTACCGCTCGTGTTGAATCACTGGATTAGGATGGTTAGATGACCAACCCCCTACTGACGAGCCTCACACACTTGGATTCTTTCCACCAAGAGATGATCCACCTCCACCTCTAAGTGCTGCTTCTTTGTGTGCTTAATAGTTTCTTTTTATAGTATTTTTTGGCTACTTTTGTTTGCCATTATGGCTGCTTCTGTTGCCTTTATGAAAATTTTTATTGCTTGCGTGGCATGTGATGTAATGCCCTTTAGGCCTCGTTTATTTTGGGCCATGTCCTTTGTCTCTCGCCTTTAATATGTATCACTTTGTATTATTTTGTTTATAATATAAAGGCGATTCCAATAAAAAAACTTTTGTATTGATTTTTATTTTTATTTTGTATGTTTTTCAACCGAAATTTGATAATTAATGAGATTGCAAGAATATTTACGCTTTTGAATTTAATTAAATAAAAATTCCTGATTTTGACCGAGGATTTTGAGAGCGGATCTCAATTTTCATTGTGAGGTAGGAATTTGTGATATGAAGCTATTTGTTTTACCACTACATTCCATGAAATGACATATGAGAAAGGATTTAAAATGCCATTTATTTATTGTCTATTATTTAATTGAAAATCACACACACACACACACACACACACACACACACACACACACACACACACACACACACACACACACACACACACACACACACATATACAATGCTAATCATACAAAAACTAAGTGGAGAAATCCACACCATAGAATTCCGGTCAAATCAAGACAAATAGGCCTTGATAAAGAGGCTAGCTTACATCAAAACCACTATAAAAGTGTGATAATCAATAAAAACGGATGGGCAAATCAAAGAGCCCAAAAATTAGGTCAGTAACCATAAACATGGAGGATGGAGGAGGTGGAGGGCTATTGGGTTTATCACCGTAGCCATAAGTAGATGGGTGAGACAAATTTGGAATGGGCTCCACCCACTTACTTGTTATTGCTGCTTGCTATTTCTCGAAGATGATCAAGAGGGAGAAATGTCAATATCCAACCATGGGAACTTGAATTATTGAGGGCATTCCAGATGACACCACTAGAGTCACCAAGCCAACCAAAGACCCCACCACGATTAGGAGAAGGGGGTCGAGAATGAGGAAACCACCGACAATGAGGAAAGGGGCTCCACCAAAGACTCGAGAGAAATGTTTATGAAATCCTTGGCCCTAGGGTGGAGGAGAGCGATATAGATGAGGCAAAGAGTGATGAGGGGCAGGAGCATCTAGAGGCACACAATTGAGTACACAAGGAGTGGTAGCCTAGTGGTCAAGCAAGCGTTGGGGGTGCTTGACCTCCAACCCAAATTTCTCACTGATTCAAAATCTAGAACAATACTATGGAAATAGTGATGACTTTATTAGTAACAAAAAAATATTTCCATACAAGCATCATTAAAAATAAAATTATTTCTGTCTTTCCAAAGATGAAAAAGAATATCAATTTTGAAGATGTGCCAAAATTTGCTATAACTGGCAAGTAATAAGGCCAAGTCCCCCAAGAGAATAATTTTCCAGGTAAAGAATTATGGAGAGAAGGGATGAAATAGGGTATGAATCTATGTCCATGCCAACTGGGCCCAAGGAAAAACAAAAAAATGTGCTTGATAGACTTTGATTGATTACAGACAAGGAAAGTGGGGTTAAAACCCATATGCTTGAGTCGATCCCCAGCTGGAAGCCCTTGGTGTAAAATACACCACAAAAATGAGTTTTTTTGGTTCGACAAGAAAATCCAAACCCTTTGAAATCAAAATTTACAAATAGAATCATGAGAGGTAATATTCCAATGATGATTAAGAGTGTTAGTGGGCACCAATTGCGAGCCATTAAGGAGTACCCCAAGTGGGGTTTGTAATGGTGAAAAAGTGTAGCGATGGGAAAGTTCCGGTCTTGCCACCAATGGACACCAAAGCGATGCCAATCTTGCACACACATTCTTTAGGTATGCAAGAAATGATTTTTCTAATTGGTTTTGCATCTTGATGTTGAAGCTTAAATTTAGTAGCTAGTGCACCCCAGAAAGCCATGATCTAGAGTGTCTGCAAAATAAATCACCCACCACCTTAATCCCTTTCCCCGAATATCAAATAAATTTAGCCTAAGAAGCCAATGCGAGAGTATTTTCATGAAAAGTAAGAATAGAAGACCACCAGAGAGAGTGGGAGTTAATAGACAAACCATATATGAAACCATCTCCCTTTCAAACAAGGTATGGCTTAAGCATTCCCATGATTTCCAAATTCTTTGGGTGATAAAGGTGCCCCAATTTTAATTGAGACAAGGAAAATAAGGGATTGGAAGTTGAGACCTTTCCAAGCTTGTCTACCCAAAGGAGATCCTTGAAAAATGCAATGCAGAGAAAAATCTTCCAAGCCTCATTACCTTCAAGGCTATAGATTAACCACTTGACACAAAGAGCATGTCCTTGGAGTTTGATGTCAAGAAAACCAAGGCCCCTAGCTTCTTTGGGCCGACAGAAGATATTCTAAACAAATTTGTGGAATCCCTTATTCCTGTCAAATTTAGCCCACGAAATTCCCACAACAACTTCTCGAAGTGTGGCATAGGTGATGAGGCCATAAATTGGCCATAAATTACCATTATTTTGTCCTTCCAAGTTACCTTTGAAAGTGGATTTAAATGTAATCTAGGAACTTATAGTTTGCTTAAGATAAAATATAGGATATATATCTTGTTCATTCTTTAGAAATATTTTGTTATCTATTTTGTTGACTAATCCTATTGATTATTTGGGAAAAGATGCAATGTCTTATGTATGCAGGCCATAAAGGAAAGATAATGCTAGTATTGAGAAAAGTGGAATTGATCATGGATGGTATATCTAAACTCAAATATGATTTCATATTCATATTTCTCTCAAAAATTATGCAAGTTCAAAAAAGAATCATCTCAATCCGAGATCATATGCAAAAGTTATAGTTATTTTAAGTTAGCTCCGAACTCGCAGGCTTAGTTCAAACTAAGCAAATTTTGACAGTTTTTGAGGAATTGTGAAAGATCAGAGAATCCAATGGAAAATATGAGAGAGGTTTTTGTTCATAGAAATGTGATTAAAAAAAAAATCATTTAGATTTGCTACAGGTATTACCAATAAAGAGAGATCTAACTTTTAGTGAGCTGCAATCCGAGGAAAATTGTATCAAATGAGCACTAAAAGTTCCATAAATAGAAACATAACATTCAAATGGAAAATATGAGATAGGTTTTTTTTCATAGCAATGTGTTTAACAAAAAAATAATTCATATTTGCTACATATTTTACCAATAAATAGAGATCTAGCTTTTAGTGAGCTTCTGTCCAAGGAAAAATGTATCAGACAAGCACTAAAAGTTCCATAAACAAAAACAAAAAGTCAAATGGAAAATATGAGAGAGGTTTTTGTTCATAGAAATTTTTTTAACAAAAACCTCATTCATATTTTCAACAAGTTTTACCAATGAAGATAAATCTAACTTTTAGTGAACTGCAGTCCAAGGAAAAAGCGTATCAAACAAGCGTCAAAAGTTCCACAGTCAAAAACAACAAAGTCAAATGGAAAATCTGAGAAAGGTATTTGGTCAAAATCATATTTTGAGGAAAATCCTCCTTCCAATAATGTAGAGGAATAAAATCATTATGATTCTTGTTACCGAAAAGCAAGGAGAAGATTTGGGAGCAAATCTTCCTAAAATAAGTGAGATAAGACTTTGACTCCAATAATATATCTCTCTCCATATTTTGTGGAGATGGAGATCTTAGTTGTTAGGATTGGAATAAATATAAGATTAGATTGTATTTCCTAAAATAAGGAGTTGGTTGGATGCATGAATTATAAATACAACCTTCCACACTTAGATATGTAATACTTTTCTCCCAAGAAATAAAGATATGTTCTTTCCTCTCAAATATTATGTAGTTTTAAGATCTCATAAGTATGATTTAAATCCTCTTCCAAGGAATGAGCTGGCCACTCATTCTAAGGAAGATGGATCTGTGTATTTATGTTTATTCAATTATCTCTGTAATTCATTTTGTTGTATTGTTTTTATCCTTGTATTGTGAAAATGCAATTGCATTGTTGAACTCGTAGGTGTTTTGTTCAATTATGTTTATTTCTAATTCAACAATTTCAATTTATGCAAGTGTGCCTTTCAATTTATGCAAGTGTGTTTCTTTTATGCAAACTTTATTTCTACAAGTGTTCCTTTCAATTTTTGCAAGTGTGATTTATTTTATGCAAGTTTAGTTTGTGTTTAAAGGATCTGCTTCCAAGATCTTCTTCTCTTAATGCATACAGCCTTCGGACACCAACCCGGATTGACATTATTAATGGAGAGGATTGATGACCCTCATCAATAAGCAACATTAGAGGGAGCCCAATAAGAAGAATAGTAAACATGAGTAGTAGCTAACATATTGGACCATGTTTGAAACTTGTCTTCCAATGAGAGAGGCTTGTAATTCAAAAGGAGATATTACACTTAACCCTTTGAACCACATAAGTCCATAACTACGCATAGGTGGCCTGGAAGGAAAAGGGGATGCCAATAAACTTGAACTCGAACACTTTGCTAAATCTAGCTCCACTACATGCCTTCCAACCAGTGTGTCAATATTTATAAGGAATGAGCAACACATTGATTATAAATCCATAATAAATGCCAAATATTATAGATTATGTTGTGCAGATTACAAAATGTAATAACAAGAGCTGAAAGCAAATAACAGAGACAAAGACAAAGAAATAGAACACAAGATTGAAGTGGGGAAACCTAAAGGAAAGAACCCCACTATAATAAAGCACCGTCTCGTATGAATAATTCTCAGAATTTAACCCGAACTTCCACTTCAATCCATTTTTATAGTATATTGTAGAGCTATTTTCACAGTAGTTCAATGCTAGGCAATACATTCCCATTCTATGATCATCAAATGATCTTCCAATCTGATCTCAGTCTTTACAAAAGTAATCATTGCTAATAGAAAATCTTGAGAGGGATCACCCAAATCAATATGGGTGGGTGCATTGGTCGAGCTGCTTCACACTTAAATGTGAAGACCATCATAATAAATCTTATGGAAAAGATTTTTAAATAATATGGGGTGTACTACCGTAGTGTTAGATATCCCACTTGACATTATCACTCCAACTACACGGGTGGCCTGCAAGGAAAAGGGGATCCCAAGAAAATTAAACTAAACACATGGCTAAATTTAGCTCCTCTACATGCCTTCTAACCAGGGAGGAATATGAGACTGGGATTGTCGACAACACCGGGTTTTCTCCCATTGAATGGAAGAACCAAAAGCCAAACAAAAAGTATCAAGACAGTCCAAAGCATTTTGAATAGACTATTCCTCCTCTAGGAGTGTGAGAAAAGAATCATCCACGAAATGGCCATTGATGAGTTGTTGATCCAAGGTGGGAAGAGAGATCCCTTTAATCAAGCCTTGAGAGGCACTATGGGCTAGTAGATAGCTAAACCCTTTAGTTGTCAACACATAAAGTGAGGGGGCTAAATGACACCACTTTGTTTGATGGATCTAAAAACCAAACCTAGAGGATTGAGCCCCATTAATGGTGATGTAGGCCCCAACATTGTTAAAAAATATCTGCACAATATGAACAAACCTTGACCCAAATCTTAGAGCTTGAAGCATAACCAAAATGAAAGACCATTCAATTCTATCATAAGCTTTGGTATAATCAATTTTGATAAATAAATATTTTTGGTTAGAAAGCCGAGCTCATTCCATCCTCATAGAAACACAACAGAATAAGAGGGGGTGAATCAGTCCTTATAAAAATTTCAAATTAAAATTCAGATCTGAAACTCAAATTACAATATTCAAACAACCACAATAACCACTTATTCAACTTTTAATGTGTGCATACCATAAACCATCAACAATGCATGAAACTATGAAAACACAAGAACACCATGAGAACACAAGATTTAAGTGGGAAAATCTCAAGGGGAATAAAACCTACTGAAAAACAATATTATATTGATATGTTTCAAAATTTTGTGAGACATCAACCCCACAAAGAGCACCAACCCCTAGTTTAGTAGAGCAAAAACCCTACAAGGAGTACCAACCCCTAATTTTGTGAAGCACCAACTCCACAAGAAGGCTACAAACCCCAAGATATTTAAGCACCAACTCAACCAAATTATGATGTGTATATCTATGATTTGTTTCTGCCACAACTGATGGAGATCCAATATTTATCTCAATTTACTTCACTCAAACCCTAGGTGATCAATCTTCTCAAGACAAGCTCTTCAATCACTCTAAAATTAATCAAACCCTTGCTCTCATGTTCTATGATTTTTATCAATATTAAACACACTTTAATAAGCCTCAATTCATGCTCCAATACCAAAAACAACATCCACCTAGTGATCAGGGGATCATTTTTAAAATTTCCCTAAACATCCCTAAATGGTGTCAGTACAGAAGATCATCTCGAGAGATTTCCAATGACTGTGAGAATGCGACAAACGGACATCGGGAGCTCTAGATATGTTCGGTCAAAGTTCAGACAACGGAAAGTCAACTCTGGTCAACTAGTCAATATTGGACCAATGGCACTGCGACATGTGGCGAAAAGGCAAAAGGGAGTTGTTTGTTGGTTTTCGATCACCGGTCTTCGACGAGCATAAAAATGGTGCACGGGAACAAGAGGCTCAACTTTTATTACAGAGGGGAGCCCGACCGCCGTGTGGACTATGGTATTATCACCAACATGGTGGGTCCACAAGCCACCACGTGGCTTGCCACCACTCGTCGAATTCACTTGATTTTCCTATCGAGACGACAAAGTGGGCTATATGCTATTTACCGAGTTAATTATTTCCATACCACATTACAGGGGTCGAAATTATATTTACTTGGTAAGTCCACTTTCCAAATGCCACACATGTATATGCCAAACCGCTATATATTAATGTTTATACATTAGTATTAAAGCTCACCAACCGACCACACATAACAGCCAACATGTTAGGTTATGTCCACGTGGTAAAGGCATGCAATGTCATGCGTGGAAGATTCCACGTGAGGAGAGGGAGGTGAAGCGGTGGAGATGGGGCGGATAAGTCTAACGTGGTCCTTTGACCACTCCACATATGCATGGAAAGGCTATTTAAAGCCTTAAACATTATTCAACCGCCTAATGTGGGATATACCCACTTACTCCTTAGCCGCTCTTATGGGATTTTTATCCTATTTAAAATGCTAAGCGCCCTATTTGGGATTTAACCCATTAAAACATGCAATCCGATTTAATCCCATTACACATGCTACGGGATGAGGCTATTATTAGCCTTAGGATAATTTTTAATGCATTTTTAAGGGCCCTATTTTTGTATAAATAGGGAACCCATTCTATTGTAAAAACACACCGGTGCAACAAACACACAAACTTGGAGACAAGCTCATTCCTAGAGTCTTTGGAGGCGAAGTCCGAGCCAAGAGGAGAATGAGAAATTGTTGTGTGAAGACCTAAATTATTTAGGCATTATTATTTTTTATTATTATTGACCTATTATTTGTTAGGCAATAATAAATTAAATATTTGTGGCTAGGAGTTATTCAAACTACCTAGTCGGCCCATAGCGCCACACCAATTACTTGCAAATCCTGGATTGTCGACTAGAGTGCTAGCATCGCATTGATAGCGTCGGGAAGGCTGATCGAAGCCGAAGGAGATTATATGCCAGGAAGGTGGAAGTCGGGTGCTATTTTTCACCCTTGTCATCCAAAGAACTAGTGTACTAATAGGTAAGTAAAATTCCATTAGGTTTTCTTGTTAAAGTATTGTTATCCAAATGTGCCCCCTACTCATTTTGTGGCTAACTCCCTTTCATTCTTTCCTTCTATTGTGCCTCAGTCATAAATTTTTACTTTTTAGGCACTCAAAACCTTCTAGAAATGGTACAATTAGACAAATCTCTTTCTCAGCTTTCTAGAAAGGTAAATTTTTCCTCCTAACTCCACGTATTTTTCAAGTTATGGCTCAACGGAGTTTTGGTGGGAAAATTTTCCCTAGAAGGCCCGCAGCCAATCAGGAGCTGCCACGTGTCCAAGGGCGAAAAAACACCAAGCGACCCGAAGGAAAAAATGGTCAGGAAGGGCCCGCACCCAATTAGAACGTGCCATGTGGCACCTGGAGTGGCGGAGCACGGGGAAAATTTGAAAAATGTTCCAAAGACCAAACGGGTAAAAATTCAAACTTTTTGCCCGCCGATCCGATTTTGGCCTGTTTTTGCCCTAAAACTTCAAATCGCCATAACTTTCGATCCAGAGCTTGGATTTTCATGTTCTTTATATCAATGGAAATATGGTGAAATTATCTACAAGATTCCATGGTAAATTTTGAATTTTGGTTCAATTTTGAGGGGAAAATCAAAAACGCTTCGATAGGCGCCCATGGACAGACCGACGCGTTTCAACAACCAATTTTAATGCAAAATGGGTCGCATTCTTCTCCAGCATGGTCAAAAATGTCAATGGGGAACGACTCCCACGTTTTTTCACATTTTCTCTCTCTGGGCTCGATCCATGCACTGTAAAATCCAGATTTGGCTCATTTTTCAAAGGATGAACACCTTTTTGCACAGTAAGCTTCTGTTTTCACCTTCAAAAAGTGATTTGGGAAGTATCAGACCTTCCAGGGATTGTAACATGTTTTTCTACCTCTTTGGTGTTGGAATACAAGGATTTTGATGTTGAAAATCACAATGCAGGCTCTGTGAATGCTTTCAGTCCTTTGTATGTGTTGTTTGCTTCATTTCAAACTCTTGATTACAAATTATCAACCTGTGCATGATGTTTTATGTTGCAATTTCTGATTTGTGTCAATTTGCATGAACAAAAAGTGCTCACCACTCCTTTGGTGTATCACCCTTATTAGTTTAGTTTCAATTTTTGCATTTCTTATCCCTGTCTCCTTGCAAATTAGGATAAAATTAGGATTTGAACCTCTACAGTTGTGCAAATATAGATCTAATCAGAGGAGTTTGAGGAACCAGCCTCTAATCTAGAGATTCCTCTCTCATCTTGCAAGTCCTACACTTGGAGAGAGGTTTCAATGTTGTGCAATCACACTGGATGCCTTGAACATCAACTTAGAACCTTGATTTGCATCCAGGGGTGCTGCTGATTTGCAAAAACAGTTTTGGCACGCCTGGTGGGACCTTAGAGGTCTTCCACTTCATCTTTTGTAGGTTGGTGTGTTCTTGTGAAGATTTTAGCCTTTGGAGGCACTTGCAAACACATCTGGTGACTCCATCTGATCAACAACCCATTTATGAAGTTGCAGACCTGTTTTTCATCCATTTCCATCCATTATTATTTCCATCTCTTTCATTCTTTTCCATTCCATGAAGTTGTGCAATCATGACTTCATTTCCATCATGGAACTCACATTTATAATAGTAGCAATGTTTCCCACCTCCAACATGTTTTTTAAATCCTCCAAATCAGCATTTTGAACAAATTCAAAATCAGTTTGGCTATGGAGCTTTCCAAGAGCAAGGGTGTGCATACAATGAAGACAATCAGATGCAAGATGCTGGTCTGTTGGAGAAAATCCAAAAGATGGAGGTAAACATGGTGCAATCTAGGGCTCAAGCACAAATGAAAGCATTTGGAATCGGTTGTGGAGCACCTTGTCCATGGGTGGGACCTTTCCCAAGGCATTACAACCCTCAAGAGAAGCTTGAATTCATGATTGCAACGCTGCCATTGCTTGCAAAGTGGATTGAAGGAATAGAGGTGTATGAGAGGAGTATTCAGCAACCTTGTCAACGGGTAAGCACACCATCTCATGCCTTTTCTTTTCCTCTTTCCTAATGCATTTTATCTCAAAGAAGGTCAAGTTTTAAACTCTCCATCTGCTGTCCCAAGTGTTGAATCCATTTCTCCACCCCTAGTCTTCCACCTCATCTCAATTCTTCTCCTTTTCCCTTCCAAATAGTCATCCCCTCCACAAGAGCTAAATGAAACACCCTCTCCTCCAAAGAAACAAGAGGTTTTACCTCCTCCACCACCATAAAAATTGCAAAAATCAGTCATGAAGGACAACAAAAAGAGAAGCCAAACAAGGATGAAGAAATTAAAATTTTGAAGAGTTGGGCTCTTAAATTTGGGATAAAGAAGATCACTTTGCTGATGAAACCTTCAAAAGAGGTTGGAGTTACAAAACAAATGGTGGTTAGGACTGATTTTTTTGCAGCAAAATAAGAGCAAAAAGGAGTTGCAGATCAGCAATCAATTTGTTCGAATATAGTGTCCATGTTGGCACCCTATTTGAAGGAAATGTTGATCTAATTCAAATTGCAAAAATCAGTCATGAGGGACAGCAAGAGGAAGGAGAAGCTACTCCAAATCCAAAATAAGAGGAGCACATTCTAGTCATGGGGGATAAAAGTACAAATCCAAAGGCTTTGAGCACAAAGCGAGTTATAGAAGAACCTTCGCTTCTTCTCTCTACTTCATCTCTCTCAAGTTCTAAGATCAAGAAGAGTTTGATCCCTCAAACTCAATGCTTTGGAGGATGAAAGAAACCATGGTGATCAAGTTGCAGATCAAGAGAACGCCATGGGAGAGGTTGAACATTTGCAGCAGGGGAGAACAATGAGGCGGTTTACACCTGCGATTTGGAGGACTGTTTTGATGAAGAAGAATTGGTTGAGTTTCCACCATTCTCTCTTTCATCATCCATCTTCCAAACACAAGAGCCTACTATCATGGATGAGAGTATTCATTTGCAGCATCTTGCATCTTATAGAAGCTCTTTGGAACCAAGATTGGAAGATTTTAATCTTTCATGTCCTTCATTGGAGGAAGAGAAAGGGCAGAAGGGTTCTACCATTGCTTCCACACCATCCATTCAAGGTCTACAAGAGAACTCCATTCTTGGAATTGAAAATCAGAATTATGGGCATACTCAATGGATCGGACCTTGCCCAATCAGTGTTTTGGCTTCATTGGAGCCAAAGGAGAAGCCACAACTAGTCATGCTTGCTTCTAAGCATGAGGATGAGCTGCAAAGTTCCAAGGATCAGTTGTCATACCTCTCCAATCCAAATGTAGAGCAACTAAAAGAGGTATTGGATTTGTTTTTAGTTGACACCTTGCTAATTTGGGTAGAAGACTAGCTTCTTGTTGATTTTCCACTCATCCAATCAGCCATACTCAGCTCCAAATCATTTGCATGGCTGCCAATTTTGAAGAAAGGAAGTTATTTTGCACAACCATTCTGGGGTTCATTTAGCTCACCTTTGCTTCCAGGTTAGAGTAGAGTAGGTAGGTTTTCTTTTAGTAGAAGAAGTGCTTGTGCACACTCTGCATGTTCCATTTAGAGCATGTATGATTTTTAGTTTGTACATAGTTTTGGTGCTGCTGGTTTCACTCTTGCACGCTTCATTTTGATGGCATTTTGGTGGGAACAACTCCATGTCCAGTGGGATTCAAGCGGTTCAGAGGGAAGTTTTCAAAGTTTAGATCAGTTTTTAGGTTACTACTCATGACTCCATGCCCAATGAATTGCTTCAGGCTACTGATCATTCATCCAGTAGGCAGATGACCCCTCTGAGTCACCAAAATTTTTATCCAAATGTGCCCCCTACTCATTTTGTGGCTAACTCCCTTTCATTCTTTCCTTCTATTGTGCCTCAGGTCATAATTTTTTACTTTTAGGCACTCAAAACCTTCTAAAATTGGCACCATTAGATATAGCTCTTTCTCAGCTTTCCAGAAAGGTAAATTTTTCCTCCTAACTCCACGTATTTTTCAAGTTATGGCTCAGTGGAGTTTTGGTGGGAAATTTTTCCCTAGAAGGCCCGCAGCCAATCAAGAGCTGCCACGTGTCCAAGGGTGAAAAAACACCGAGCGACCCAAAGGAAAAAATGGTCAGGAGGGGCCCGTGCCCAATCAAAGTGTGCCATGTGGCACCTGGAGTGGCAGAGCGCGGGGAAAATTTGGAAAATGTTCCAAAGACCAAATGGGTAAAAATTCAAACTTTTTCCCCGCCGATCCGATTTTGGCTTGTTTTTGCCCTAAAACTTCAAATCACCATAACTTTCGATCCAGAGCTCAAATTTTCACGTTCTTTATATCAATGGAAATATGGTGAAATTCTCTACAAGATTCCATGGTCAATTTTGAATTTTGGTTCAGTTTGGAGGGAGAAAATAAAAAAATGCTTCTGGTACACGCCCATGGATAGAACTGACGTTTCAACAACCAATTTTAATGCAAAATGGGTCGCATTCTTCTCCAGCATGGTCAAAAATGTCAGGGCATGGGTTTGTAAGGACCTCCATGCTATTTTTAATGCATTTTGGTCAATGGGGAATGGCTCCCACATTTTTTCACGTTTTCTCTCTCCTGGGCTCGACCCATGCACTGTAAAAGCTAGATTTGGCTCATTTTTCAAAGGATGAACACCTTTTTGCACAACAAGCTTCTATTTTCACCTTCAACAAGTGATTTTGGAAGTATCAGACCTTCCAGGGATTGTAACAGGTTTTTCTGCCTCTTTGGTGTTGGAATACAAGGATTTTGATGTTGAAAATCACAATGCAGGCTCTGTGAATGCTTTCAGTCCTTTGTATGTGTTGTTTGCTTCATTTCAAACTCTTGATTACAACTTATCAACCTGTGCATGATGTTTTATGTTGCAATTTCTGATTTGTGTCAATTTGCATGAACAAGAAGTGCTCACCACTCCTTTGGTGTATCACCCTTATCAGTTTAGTTTCAATTTTTACATTTCTTATCCCTGTCTCCTTGCAAATTAGGATAAAATTAGGATCTGAACCTCTGCAGTTGTGCAAATATAGATCTAATCAGAGGATTTTGAGGAACCAGCCTCTAATCTGAGATTCCTCTCTCATCTTGCAAGTCCCACACTTGGAGAGAGGTTTCAATGTTGTGTAATCACACTGGATGCCCTGAACATCAACTTAGAACCTTGATTTACATCTAGGGGTGTTGCTGATTTGCAACAACAAGTACTATTTTAACTTACAAGTTTTGACTAGTGGAACGGTTTGACCATGAACCCGAGGCGTGGCGGTTGCCGAACTCCGTAATCAACTGCGGTGCAATTGTCATTATTGTCTTGCATTATTTTAAATTGATTACTTAAAAGGAGTAAATGATCGGCAAATTTTCAAATCCTACAAGGGTTGGAGATCGGTAGTAATAATCTGATTATTTTCGATCACCTAGGTCACTCCACCTTGCACACACTTAACTAGTTCATAAAAGCACCAAAAACATGCTTTTTATATGCTTTTCACATTTCAAACTTAGGCCCAAAATTTTCCCTCCATTTGATTCAACCAATACATCAAGGAAAAATTTAAAATTTTAAATACAACAACTACATATGACCCAATTAGGTCGGCCTAGCCAAAAACCTCATTACATGTGCCAAAAATGGCTCAAAACCCCATGGGCACAATCTTAAAATTTCCCTAACATGAGTACCATAATTTTTCATGACCCATGAACCATTATACATGATTAAAATATCATAAAAAATCATTACATTTTCACAATTAATATTAACCAATCAAATTATTTCATTTATTAGGCCCAGTTCCCTTTACAAATCTCAAAACAACTATTTCCTTCACCCTTCAAAGACCCTGGAAAATTCATCTAATCACCAAATAACTTGTAATTGACAAAAACATGCCATGTGACCACTCAAAATAAATTTTAGAACATGTAGAACACTTATAAGAAAGTTATAAGTCATGAAACATCCTTCAATTCAAGATAACAATATTCACCTTCACCAATTAAACTTGCCAAAAAACCCATTTCCAAAGGTTAGCTCATAAAATAAAATATACATGCATTAAAGACCTACAAATGGATTAATTTGATGAAAAATTCATCCCTATTCACTATAAAGGTGATAGGAATCATCACCCAATCCATATCATGCTTCAAACAACCTAAAACTTACACCAAAACGATCTTGTCTGAATCGCCAAAACCTTATTGTTGAAAGAAAGCCATGGAAACCATGTAAATTCACCTTATCATGAGGAAATACATATATAAATTGAAATATCTATAGATCTACTTTCCAAAACAACATTAACCATCTCAAAACAATACCTCGTAACTCAAGTTATGGCCAAAACACTGGACCATGCTATTTGAGACCCCAAAATTGCCCTTTGACTAGTCAACTTGTTTGAGCCTCAAAACACCATGAACCTACATATTTATGTCTTGAAAATTCATGGAAATCAATATTATATCCCAATAATCATGCCACATAAATTTGGAATGCTACTCCTTTGGATCATCTTTCTCTAAAACCTTCTTCTCTAGAAACTGATATTTTTAGGTGGGGCCCACATATCACCATTACCTCAACCATAAATTTATGGAAAGATGAAAAATCACTATAAAACATATAATAATAATTTTTTAGGAATAGATCAAAATTGGGTCTTAACTGCTCCTAGCTAGGGTTTAACTAAGGTTTTAGACCTCTTTACCTTCTTAAAATTAGTTCATAAAAACATGATGATAAAATAACTTGATTATTAATGTGAAAAATTCTATACTCACCTTATAATCATCCCTGAAATCCATAAGGTCCCATGCAAAGCACACTATTCACAATGAGCATCTAAAGTTGCATGTCGAGCTTGATTTTCACATGTTCTTGACCATGTCTCACTAAAACAAGCCTAACTTGAAAAATACACATCATGAGCACATATAATTTTTCTGAGAGCACTATGACACATCAAAATAACATCTCCAATCATCATAATGTCAATACAATTTCTCAATCTCTACAATTTATCTCATTTGTATAGCCTTACCTTAAGGATTCTCACTGTAGTAACTACTATAGTGTAATAACTGAACATGAAACCACTAAAAATGATCCAAACATACCTCATATGCCATGATATAACTTTTTTCATGTGTCTATGAGATCAAATGGCTCCAATACACTCTGTCACACCTCTAAGTGTCATACCTACTCCCAATGAGCACCTGTAACATGGTGAACCACTTGTATCTGCACTATTCCATTGTTGTGAGTGCACAAGAACCCTTAAATCATGATAGTAAGCATGCCAAAATGATTCCCAAGCATCCAAGAATCTCATACTTCTTAAGCAACACCTCCTAGGCACTGTATGGGCTTGCTAGAGAAAGCATGCATCACTGAATCCCAATGTAACAACTAATAAACATCTGAACCATCATGTTAGCACCATATACATCATCATAAAATCATCATACAACATTCAATTTTTCATTAATGTGGTTTTTCATCAATGACAACACCTATTAGGCCTACACGCTAATAATCTCCCCCTTTGTCATTAATGGAAAACACCCTGAAATTCTCCCCCTTTTTACATTAATGAAAAAGGAATACCTGTAGCTCATATTCTTCACCTTATTCACCTTCATACCTTCATTCTTCTGTTAGAAACATCAACCAAAGGTTTCAAACAAGCTCTATCTCTTGATTTTTTCTCAAAACCGATTCTTTCCTTCATTTTTAGGCATGTAAACACCAAGCTCCCCTTGGAAAGAAAACTTCCATCATTTGAAACATCATTAGTATAGCATGAAAACATAACCTTTAACTTGCAAGGGCTTAAAACACCAATATTCATCTCTTAGTCAAGCAAACAAGCAAATTTTCTTCTATACCCCTGTTTTGCCTTCTCAAGAGTATTGCAACAGTCATGGGACAGTGGTGACATTACCATTTGTATGCCAAAAATGATATGAAAAACATGTCACATCATTATCCCACCATTATTGACAAGAATGCATCATTTCTAGGCCTAAACATGCAAATCAAAGCATATTCATTCTTCTACATACCATGCCAATGGAGTGAGACCAAAACATACCCTTTAGTGCAAATTAGACCAACATTGACATCCTCCTATAGATTATTCATGCATAGACTTCACCAAAGACCACTCCCCCTAGGTTCAAGGCACTTATCTCTAGCTCATAGGCACAAAAATGAGTAGCTAGACTTGCTATCAAGCCTTGAATTTACATTTGCAATTTTGTCAAGGTCATAAGTAACTTATATAGTCCTCTTTAGTCATTTCCAACTGAGATGAGAAATCACACACCAAATTAAGCATGGATAAGGAGTAAACACAACTTTCTCACCTTGAATGACCTATTGATCACCATTACAATCCCATGAGAGATCAAACAAGCACTCCCTTATATTATAGATCCCAATTGCACCTTGACCAAAAATTTCTTAGTTGTATATCACACGTAACACTATCTTAATTGACTCATTAAGAGTAAAAATTCATTAAATAGCCCTGAATTAGGTCATTTTAGCTCATAATATCACTTCACATATAGGTTTTCTATGAGAAAGATTCTTACCAAGAATTGAGCATCATAGCTACAAAGAACTTTGAGACATAGCTACAAAGAACTTTGAGCTAATAATATACACCTTCTTCAACTTTGAGATATCACAAATCACCAAGTCACATACCTTAGCACTCCATTAACTTGGAGAAGTCTGATATTTGAGTAGCTTGAGTCATAATGAACCATTATTTCATGATCATTGATCAAGATGACACTTTATCATCTTCATAGACATCTTGAGAGCACATCAACATGTTGTAGATTCCTAGGGAACTCCAATATAGAAGCTCAAGAGACCTTACTAGACCTAGAACCATGCACATACACCTAAGGACTAACACCATGTCTGATATGAATGCAAGACTCTCATTTTAAATGTTATGAAAAACTTGTGACTCCACACACATGAAATACACTAAGAAAAATTTGTTAGGACCATTTGTAGCTCATGCAAAATTCATAAAATCATCTTATGACTTAGACATGACAAAGAAGGTCAACACAGATGAGTGATAGAACTAAGACCAACACATGCATTCAAATGGTATGAGCATAAAACTTAAGACCAATGACACCTTTTAGAATCTTAGGAGGATATTTCAAGATGACTCTAGACCAAATAGGACTCATCACAAATGAATTACATGGCATTAGAGCTCATGAATAGACCATATAGGCTACTTACAAGACTAAATGACAAGAAAAATGCATAAGAACCATCAAAATGAGCCAACCAAGACTATGAGGAGAAAAACATGAATACCTTGGCCTTGTAGTGATGACGCAGATGCTTCTTTTGTAATGGTATACCTTCAAGAGGCATAGTGAAGGTATACTTGATCTAAGAAGACCTAGAAGAATGTCTTGAAGAGGTCCCAATACTTCTTGGGAACCTACAATACACTATCATCTTTTCTCTTCTTCTCTAAACAATGAGATTCACTCCTTATCCTGTTAACATTTGTACTTGACGATGCACCAAGATCTGTCCTAGGTTCCCAAGCCAAACTAGGGGCATACTCATGCATTCTAGCCCTTTGAATACCAAAATTTTGCACTCTAGGACCTGAGTAACCTCTTATTGGACCTGATGAAGCTTGGAAACAATTATTTTCCACATGCCCAATCTTGTTACAGTTATAACACACCACTATATTTCTTTGTTTTTCTCAAAATATGTCTAGATGAATCATTCATACACTCACTAGCTAAGTGACCTACTTGATTGCATTTGAAACATTCAACCTTCTTGTCATGATCATCTCTAATGTTTCTCCATGATTGAGTGTCTCTAGGATCCCTCTTATAGTCTTAGCTCTATGACCAAAGGAATTACATGCATAACAAAACCATTGAAATACCTTTCATACCTTGATGCTTGAGGTTATCTAACTTGCTTGTTTTTCTCCATGTCCTTGACTTGAGATTCCTTCTTTTCTTCCTTGGTTCTTGATTCTCCCACTTCTCTGCATGAGATCAGATCTACTTTCACTTCTTTATTTCTCTTGACTTCATATTTGAAGCCTAAACTAGTCCTATCATAGGCATCCTTTTGAATTTTTAAGAGATCATCAAGTGATTTGCTACTTTCCTCAAAATTTTGATAGGTCTTTTCCTTGATTGTAACATCTATAAGTTCCTTCTTGAGTGTCTTTACTTCCTCCTCTTTGGATTAAATACTAAGAGTCATGTTTCTCATTTGCAATTTTAGCCTTCTTACTATTTCTTCAAGTTTCTCGAAATTACCCAATGTTTCCCTTCAAGTTCTTGTATTTTTGACTCATATTCCTTGACTTGAGCTGCTAACCTCTTGTTGTTCTTCTCAGCATGTTCAAGTTCGATTGCACACATGTTAATTCAATCCTTAGAACATCATCCTCTCCTTCTTCTTCCTTGTAAGAATAAGGTGAAATGTCACCCCAAGGAATAGATCCACCACTAGAGGATCTCATAGCCTCTTTTGTCATGAAAAGAACTTCATCACCAACATCATTATGATCAGATTCAACCTTTGAATCAAATCTCTCTTCTTCACTTTCGATTCCTCCTTCTTAGTGTAGAGACTCTTCTTATTCTTTCTCATAGGTTCATTCTTCTTGAACCCTTTCTTCTTATCAAATTTCTGATTTTTCTTTTCATTATCACTATCATTGTCATCATTATTTTTCTTATTATGTCTACAAGGAAATTTGGTAGCAAAATGTCTAACTTTAATACAAGATTTTTTTAAAAGGTAGCTTACCTTTGTACTTACCAGTCCCAAGTGTCATTCTCCTAGCAACCATAGAAAATAGATCCTCATCATCAAGCTCTAGAGTAGAATATTTAGATTTCTCCTTCTTCTCTTTAGCCACTTTCTCCAACTTGAAGGTTATCTCCTTCTTAGCAGCTTAGAATCCATCACCCTCATCTCATAGGCTATTAGAGTGCCATGTAACTCATCCATGCTCAGTTTAGTAAGGTCCTTAGCTTCCTCTATAGTTGATACTTTTGAGTCAAACTTAGGAGTCAAATATCTTAATACCTTTTGGACAATAAATTCATTTATTAGATCCTCTCCTAGCCCTTTCATACTATTAACTATCTTGTCAACTCTAAGAAGATAAGCTATAATGTTCTCATCATCATTCATCTTAAGGGATTCAAACTGATTTCTAAAAGTTTGAAGCTTAGAAATTCTTACCTTTGAGTCTCCTTCATAGATCACTTAGAGCTTGTCCCATGCCTCATTTGAATTATTGCAATGCATCACATTTCCCATTTCAGATTCTCCAAGATCACCTAATATAACATTGAAATCCTTTGAGTGGTTGGTATATGTTGGTTGCTCACATGTGCACCCACGTCTTAGATCTCTAAAAAGGGATCAAGGTGTCTAAGACCATAATGGAACCATCCCTAAGTTGTGGGACCTTGTGAGCTTGGGACAGATCTCTAGAGAAGGCTGGTTCCTCTATCTATCTCTACTACTACTGCTACTCCTAGTGCTGAAAGGGGAAACTAAGCTAAGAATGCCAAGGGACTAGGGAAAGAAGGATAACATGAAGTAAATTACACTAAAAGGTGATAGTCACTAGAAAAGAGGGATGAACACTATCTATTCTGAGCAAGAATGACATGGAATGTGTGAGAGGAGGCTAGGCAAAAGTAGTACAAAAAAACACACATTCGCCAAATCATCCTTATGGAACACAACCAAACATGGAACTAGGGGACCTGAAGTAACACAACAATACACAATGCAAGAGAAAAGGCAAGAAGAAGAAACAAAACACATTAGGACAAAGAATAGTCACAAAATAATGCTTCTATTACTTCCAAAATGCACAGAACTGTTACAATGATAAAGAGGTTGATATCCACATGCAAGAGCCAAACATGGAGGTCTCAGAAATCGAATACGTAAAATATGGAGTCATTAACAACATGCGTAAGGATCCAAAGTAACCAACATAACAAATGAGCCTTGCTCTTACATTTATAGATTAATCCATGGAGGAAGAAAGGAAAAGGAGGGAAAACTTGAATTTGAAACACAACCACCAATAAGAAGCATTCAATGTCTGTAAATCTGCTTGGAAATATGTGAAATACGCTTCCCCATGCCTATTTGACGTGTTGAAGACAAAAGAGAGCGGATCATACTAAATTGGGTGGTTGGAGCAATCAAATATGCTCATCAATGTTCAGAGAGATGTTTTCCCAATTCTCACCTACCAGATCCACCAAAATTTGAAATTTGAATTTCTAGCACTGTTGCTGATGTTAGTAACTTTCTAACAAGTCCAGTGCATCCCGATCTGAGCTCAGTAGCTGATGATATGGCTGTCAGAAGATTTCAGAGTTTTTGTGTGTACAAGACACGTGGCACATATTGATTGGCTAAGATGGTGGCCAAATGGATAACTATTTGTCATTTCTGCCACGTGTTAATCATTCATTTGTTGTAAGGATTCGATGTCCTATTGGTGTGCCCTAAATGGTTGCACGCTACACACTTAAGCATGTCAAAAGATGATCTGGCACAGAAGGGTACATGGAGAAAATAGAGGAAAGTGTGGAGGGAGTGCGTGCAACACATGTGGGGAGATGAATCAAACTAGTGAGTAGAGAATGTATGATTAAGGCATAACTATTACAAAGTAATGGGTGCGGCACGCAAGGTGGAAGGAGAATGATTCGGAAGAAGGTGAACTCACGTAAGGTGAGCACAAGGGGAAGTGGAAGGAGGAAGGAAAGGGGTGTGTAGGTAAATTACGACCAAGGGAATGTGCCAAATGATTTTGAGCATGTGTAATTTCTTCAATAGATAACTTAGGGATAGAATGTGTATGCAATTTATCCAAATCACTAGGGGAGTTATTTGGACAACAATTTTGGAAACTTTCAAGGCCATCTACTTGCTAGATGAAAAGACCAAAGAGCTCAAGCATCAATTGGGCATGGATTCTCGCTTGTTAAATGTGAAAATTCCCCTATTGTCACTTTGAGTATCATTTCTACACTTTGTCCTGAATCTCACAACTGCTGAGAGAAGCTCTGCATACTGGAAGCAACAAAAGAGCGCGTGCAGGAAGCACGCAAGAGGAAAGAAATATGTACAAACAAACAATGTGCACAGAGCACACTTAGAGGAATTGAAACTACTTAATATATACAACATGATGCAACAAACCTAATGGAAGGGTTTGAGATAGATCCTGTTTACTAGGATTTGTAGCGTGCTTCCATCTAGATGAGTTAACTCGAAAGAGTTAGCTTCTTTGTAGGAATTGATGATGTATGGGCCACTCTAAAGTGTATCAAACTTTGAATGACACCCTGGTTTAGCTCTATCAACATCCCATTTTAGAACCAGTCCCCAAATTTGAAAGCTTGAGGCCTAGCCTTTCTGTCAAACCATTTCTTTGTTGCTTGTGATGTTGTTCTAGCTTGATCATGGCAGAGTTTCTAAGTTCTTCAAGATGAACCAGCTCTACCATCCTGATTTCTCTTTGATTTGTGCCCTCAAATTCCATTTATTGGGCAAGCGCTAATGAATTTAGTTCTAGTGTCAAAGGAAGGGCAGCCTCCTTTTCATAGACAAGTTTGTAAGGTGAAGTTCTTATTGAATTTTTGACTTTGTGATTCTATCTACCCAGTGCATGCAATAACTTTGTATACCAGTCTTTGGCTGGTGTCCATTGTGTGATTCATGATTTTGATCGTGTTCTATTTTGTTGACTCTGTCGCTGTAATGTTTCCTTGAGGGTAATAGTTGGAAGAGATTTTCAGGTAAATGCCCAAACTTAGAGTCCAATCAGTGATTTTAGCACCAAGGAAGGCCTTTGCATTATCATAGATAATGGTTTGAGGAATGCAAAACCTTGTGACTAAACCTTCGAGAAAGTCAAGGATGATTTCCTTAATTGATTCCTTAATCACGATAGCTTCTGTCCATTTGGTGAAGTAATCAGAATCGCCAACACCAATTTTTGTCCAACGCTTGAAAGTGGATTGATCATGCCTATGAAGTTGAGACCCCATTGCGCAAAAGGATGATCCACTTGGATTGGTTAGAGGGGAAGCGCTGCCAATATTTTCTTTCCTACAAAGAAAGTATATTCCTTGCATTTTGTGACCCACCTATGTGTATCTCGCAAACAGGTTGGCCAAAAATACCTCGCATTATGATCTTCATTACCGTAGTTTTGGTAGAGAAGTGCCCATTAGAGAATCCACCATGAAATTATGATAACACTTGTTCACCTGTAAGCCATTAATACATCTTAACAATATGCCATCTATATATCTTTTGAAGAGAAGTCCATCAATCAAAACATAATGAATAGATTACAACTTGAGATGCTTTCTCTTTTCTTTATTAAAACTAGGAGGGTATGCACCCTTGGAAAGGAATGTGATCATGTCCTTTATCCAAATCACGTGCGTCGGGGTCTATGTTCTGTCAAGTTGTATATGTGGGAGGTCTTCATCTAGAAATAATGAAGCCTTAGGTTCACTCTACGCATCCTCAGAAATCTGCTTGCAAAGTGCGCTACCTCTTACCAACTTTGTGGCCTTAATAGTCACATCATATTCCATGATTTTGGTCACCCATCGTGCTCTCTTCTCAATGATTTCTACTCCCATGATGAAGTCTCTGACATGATGAGTGAGAGAATAACACCTTGATATGATTTGTGGTGAGCATGATCTTGAATTTCTTGAGCACGCGCATGATGAAAAGACTTGCTTCTTCGTGTGACTATATTTCAACTCATAATCCTTTAACATCTGGCTCAAGAAGGCCACCGACTGTTCCAACCCTTGTTCATTTTCATGTGTTAGAACAACAACAATGCTTGCATCAACACCATAAGCATAAAGGATGAAATCCTTTGAGTAATTTGGATTGATGAGTGTTGGTGCACAAGTAATCTCTTTCTTGATCTTGTTAAGCTTTCTCTTCCTTCTGCTATCCATTTGAAGGTTATGTCCTTCTTGAGCATAAGGGTGATGGCCCGAACCAGTTTTGTAAAGTTAGGGATAAAATGCCTAACAAAGTTAATCTTGCCAAGGAAGGACTGTAAGGATTTTTCTGTGCCTACAGGAAAGGGATAGGATGGCTGAAACGCACTTAGGATCAATTGTGATGTCATCCTTTGAAACCACGTGGCCCAAAATATTTCCCTGAGCCACCGTAAAATTACACTTCTTGGGGTTAAGAGATACCCCAAATTCTCTACATCTCTTAAAGACCTTTTCTAGGTGCACCATGTGATCCATGCTCGCTTTGAGAAGACAATTATATCATCAAGGTAAACCAAGATGAACTCATTGATGTAACCTTTGAAGGAAATATCCATGACGCACTGAAACATTGTGCCCGCATTTGACATACCAAAGGGAATTTTCTAGTATGCATATGTTCCCCACTTGGTTGTAAATGTCATTTTGAATTGATCCTCTTCCTTGAACAAGATCTGGTTAAAACATGAGTACCCATCTAGTATGAAGAACCTTTGCATGCATGCCAACTACAAATCCTACAGAATCTACTCCATTGAAGGAAAATGATAGTGATCCTTTAGAGATGCCTTATTCAAATCTCTAAAATCAACACAAAGTATGATTTCACCATTCTTCTTGCACACTGGAACCAGATTTGTGACCCAGGTAGGGTATTTGATATGAAAGATAATTTTTGCATCAATGAGTTTTGATAGTTCCTTTCTCATGAGGGGCTTTATCTTTAGATTGATGGTAGCTATTTCGTGCTGATGGGATTTATGCCAGATCAAGGTCAATGGAGTGTTGAGAAACACTTAGATCAAAACCTTTGAGGTATTCATACTCCCATGAGAAAATGTTACTGTATTTTTGGTAGAGAGAGATGAAGGCCTATTTTTCTTCATGTGCACAAGTCTTGCTAAGCAGCAATTCCTTTCCACGCGCAATAGTAATGGAGGAGCAATCCTCTTGTGTGACACACATGTATCTTTCTTCACCCTTGAACTCATCATTAGGGCTGAAAATTTTCTCTAAGGTGACCAGCCCTTTAGGCAACTTATTTGTCTTTAGCTGTATTACTTGGTCACCATAGCTATCATACAAGTCAACTTGCATACTTGATGAAAATTTAGCTTCATTTTGGATAAATTGGATGATCTACGTGTCACTATCAAACACTTGCCAGCTGGTGTTATTATCTAGAATGGATGGTCTGATTACCATCTTAATGTGTTGAGTGTTCCCTTTGACAAAGTCCTCAATAGGAAAAAAATTGTGAACAAAGTGCGACCATGTGGTCACCTCCGTGTTCATTCTATGTGGAACTACTTGCAGATTAAGAACATCAAAGCTCTCAAGTAGGTCCGAAACTCTATGTTTATAAGCTTTAAGAAGATTATTATTTGTATGGAATTTTTGGTGACCTAGCAGATGACCATTACGTGTCCCTAAAGATCTGCAAGTGCCTTAATTCTCTTCTTTTCGAAATAAGCAAGCCATGCACCAGTGCTTCATATTCTTCCATATTGTTAGAACATGCAAACTGCAACCTATGTGCGAAGAATAATTTCTCATCCTTAGGGGAAATGAGAATCACTCCTACTCCTGTGCCATTTCAGCTTCCAGATCCATCAAAGTATAACTTCCATAGGCTAGTTTGAACTTTGTCTCTTATGAGTGCACGCAAAGCATATCGTCTTCTTCTAGAATGCAATACGTACTAAGCCCAGTCTTATAGGCTTCCACTTCTTTAAAGCATAGGGATAAAATTTGTGATGCCTCTCCACCCATTCATCAAGTACTAGGTCCGGAACAGAGGGTGGAGGAGACTGCTCTTCAGAACCGAAACTTATTCTTCTTAGATAAGATAATTGGCTTGGAGAGGGGATGAAACATATGGCTCTACATGATAAGAAAATACAGGCTCAGCTTGTATGGTAAACTGGGTACCATACCTTGTCTTGAGTAACATATGAGACCAATCAGAAGACAAGTAACCACCCACTTTAGCAGTAAATTCTCTTGATAGACATAGGGCAAACAAAGGAGGCAGGTCAATAATTGACACATCTTGAGTAATTATCAGGCTTGGACATGCATGGAGGGTTAACTCAAGATCCTTGATGACTCCCAAGGTAGTTACAACTGATCCATCAAGTTGTAGGACTCCTTTAGACAAAGGGCTATATTTCAGACCTAAGACATCAACTATCTTCTTAGGCATAACAGAAGTACTAGCGCCTGAGTCAACTAAGTAGTTATGCACTAGGTGTTTGCCTATAATCAAGGACATATAGAAGGGTGGGGTTTTAGCAATTTTTCTTACTTGTTTCTCCTCTTCTTGGAAGATTTTGACAGAAGCGTGTGGCTTTTGCATAATTGGGTCATCGCGTGGAAGTTGTGCCAGAACTTCATGCAACAAATCCCACTGAGATGGAATGGTCAAGGCATCCCACATTGTGACGTTTATGTTTGTTTTCTTCATTTGGTCAACAATGCTGAATAGAAGCCCCCCCACCTTGTGAATTTGGGGAACAACATCCTTTTTTGAGTGTTCAGGTGTAGAAGATTGAATTTTAGCCGAACAGTAGGGTTGGCCTACTAAAGGATGGGTGCGCACTTTGCTTGTAAGGAGCTTTACGCAGGACCTCCTACATAGGGGTTTGAACATTTTTGCTACAAGTGGTCTTGTCTAATTATTTTTTATTTTGAAGATCTTCTTGCATTGTTGGGACCGTGACTTGTGCGCTAGACTCTAATATTCTTTTCTTATATCTTGTGTTGTCCGCTACTTGGGCTCGCGGTCGATTTGTATGCTATGCAACTTGGTTGATTACATAGAAGTCCTCAACAATAAAGAACATCAAATTGGTTTCCAGAGGAAACTCTGGTCCTTCTGGATTATATGCTTCATGGGTGCTTGTTGAGGGCTCACAAGATGAAGCATTCTGGATTATGAAGGCTTGGGCGCACACAACATTAGCATAATGCACTTGACTATGAGGCATTTTTAAAGGAAGCACCATTCTAATTCTTGTGCCAAGTTGTTTTGAACTGGGACGAGCACTCGGCTCACGTTGGGTACTGGGAGAGAAGGCACGTGAGGGACAACTTGCAAAGGTAGATGTGCATTAGGCTGCCACCTATCATTTTGCTGGTTGGGCACGTATCTTTGATTTCTGTATTGATTCCACCAAGGCTGGTTTCCTTAGCCATGTACCTGATTGGAAATGCGTCTATATGCTTGCGCTTGCTTCCTTTCTAGTGATATGACCTTGTTTGATAAATTTCTGATTAAGGCCTTTAATTCTTCATCTTCCTTTTACTGTGATGGATAATAGGATGTTGAGGCAACCGGTTGCACACTTTTCTTAGGAGTAGGAATAGGGGCCACAGAAGGCTGCGACGCTTGTTACATCTCTAGGAACAAGGGCATGGGTGGTCTAGGAGCCAACTTTCCTACCTGAATAAGACTATTTTCTACCCTTACTAGCAATGTTATAAGAAGCTAGTAGATTCCTACCCCCATAGATTGGATCATAACTAAAATATCGTTGTTGAGAACCTTTAAATAATAAAGGAAAGCATGTAGGGCTATAGGTCTTACCACAAGGGGAAGTTTGTCCCAAGTCTTCTAAAACTTGATGTTAAAGTCAGTCATCTGTTCATTGGGCACTCTCCTTGTTGTTCTCAGTTGCTCCACCAAAGATAGGTGATCTGACTTTTATTCAAAATAACTACATAGAGCTATTCCCATCTCATCCCAAGTGGTGATAGATCTAAGTCTTAATCCTCGATACCATTGAAGTGCTTTACCTTTGAAATAGGCCGCCAGCATCATGACTACTACATCATTATGTGTTATCAGATAGAATGAACACACATTTGCCACATCCTGTATATGCTCCTGAGGGGTGATTTGATTCTCACCAGTAAAGTAAGGAATACTTTTGAGCACGCCATTAGGCATATCATGCCGCATGGCCAGGGAGTAAGGGACATCCTCCATCAAAGTTTGCAAATCTTCTTAATGGAGGGGGTGGCTGATACACCATTGTAGGGCACACATGTTTTCTATTTGCAGGAGGACTCCCATCATAGGACTCACTCGAGGCATGCACAAAAATTTGAGTCTCTAGACAAATGTGTTCATTCCAAATAAGAGTACAAATTGTTCAGATTTTCAGAAATGATAAACTACAAAGATAAAGGAAAATACATAAGAGCTTACATCTATTTCATAACTTCCATGAACAGAAAATGAAATGATATAGATATGGATCAAATCAATTACATTCATGCTCATTTATGTTTGTAACCTCATTACATTCATACTCATTACAATCAATGGATCCATTTAGACTACCACAACTTGATCCAGATCAAGTCATACATCACAGTAGGGATCATGTCCTTCATCCATACAAAGAAAAATTATAACCCAACCCCTTAATACATTATCCATCATATAGCCTCATTAAATCCCATAGAGTCCTTGTAGTATATCTACGCAGAGCTCCACTCTCTCTATCTCAATCTATGTCTCTCTTTGATCCTCTGATCCTCTAACCATCCACTCGTCATCTCTCTCTCTCTCTATGTAGGGGCTCATATATATAGGCATCCTAAAGTGCCAACTCCTCCTTCTACGGCCTCAGATCTATTTCCAAGCATCCATATGGGCTCTCCATGGGAACATGTTCCTTCAGGTATGGGCTCTCCACATTCTGCCATGATGGTCTCCTATGTGTGCCTACTCCTCTAAAGCATGGGCTCTGCATGTTTTGACATGATGGTCTCCCATGTGTGCCTCCATCACTAAGCATATTCCTTTCATGGGCCCCACATGGCCAGTATGACACCTTATTCACTTCGCATGTGTGGTCGGGTCCTGCTTCCTCGTGTCCTTCTTGAGATGCCAAATATGGCTAAGTCCCAAAACTAGGGTCTTTGGCACATGTGCACCATGGGTTTCCTAAACCCTTCCTTAAACCCTATCTTGCATGCCTTATCCTACGTGCCCTTCTTCTACTAGGCTTTGCATGCGCCTTCTTCTTGCACACCCATCCTTCAACCTAGGACTTGTGCACCTATGCACCTTGTGCACTTAGTCGATATTTTAGGGGCCCAACATCACCCCACACTATGCCTGTTCTCCATCCATGGGAACACTTCTCCACTGGATAAGGGAACCAAGATGTAGTCTTACATTTTGTAAAAATAATAAGGGAATGAAAAATTTGGGAGAGAAGAAAGAATGGGGAAGGGATGGCATTAACTCAACAAGCTAGGAAAATCCCTCTGCAAGTCGGCCTCCAACTTGTTCCATGCATCAACTTCGCTCTGTGCTTTCTGAAAAGAGGTCACCGACTAGGGCTTACCTCCTCAAAACTTAGTCCATCTCCCTAGGCACCCATAGTGTCAACAACCTTCTCCAACTCCTTTCCCATGTCTTCAAGTGCATCCATCCTCCTAGTGATCTGTGGGTATAGTTCCTTCAACTAGTTTTTGATTGAACCCCTTAAGGTTTCAATGGCCTCGATTTTATTTCAACCTCGCAAAAGGATTATGTCCCTTTCCACCCTATTTCCTTTATTCTTCTCCTAAACTCCTTTAGCTCTACTTCATGAGTGGTGACCAAGGTGCTTGCCACCCTATCCCTATCTCGCAAATTATCATACATGGCCTCGGCAGATTGGGCAACAATCTTAACATCCACAAGCACCTTGCTATACTCAGCAATGAGTGCTACCACTTTCAATTTGTCCTCTTTCTCCAAGCATGCTGCCACTTCTTCTGCAGAACTCTAGGGCCAATGGTTGTCTCTCCATGGTGAGGATGCATGTCAGATCTTCTAAGCATTCAAGAGTGGACCCGTACTTCTGCGCGGGTGAACGCTAGGTCTGGATGCTTCAATATAATGGCACTTTTGATAGACTCCACCTTTTTGTATACTTCTTGCACCTTTTCCTTTCTCATCCCTTAGTTCACGATTCAACTACATGTGTTGATCAACTCTTCTTGCTTCAAGCCTTTAGTCTTCTCAGCCAGCTCCTCTTCCTTCTTTTCTAGCTTTTCCTCTAGAACTCTTATTCTATCATTTCTCCCAAAGAGCCTAGCCTCAGTCTCGACCGATGACCTTGTTGAGCACATTACATAGCTACTCATCCGAGAGTTGTTGGGCATTTACCAAGGGGTTGGTTCCCTTAGACTCTAGTACTGACATGATTTCCCCTTTGCATACTTCAAACTTTGGCTCATCAATATGGGACTCAAACACCCAAGAGAGCATCTTCCTTGTCCTAGGGTATGTGCCCTTCTTGTCAAATGAATCCATAGCTAGAAGTTTTCCATGGGTACAGTGCACTGAAGCATGCGCATAACACCTTCTTTTGGTCATCAACATAGTTCATGACCTATGTCCTCATTCTTGCATCAAGGATCCTCCTTCCCGAGCGCACGCCTTTGGGAAACTCACCATTAGACTGGGACCTCCTCCCATACTAACTTGTTCTTTCTCGATGCTTTCCTCCTTACCTTCTTCCATCACTATGTCAGTGTTGCACTCTCCAATTCTTGTTCTACCAAGGCCTCAATTATTTTTGTTGCTTCTCTTTCTACCACCTCGGTTACTTTCTCCTCCATAAGGCTTATAGTTTTTTTACTCTCGCGCCAACCTCCTCACTTCTTCCCATGTCTTGGGTGCACCTTCCTCACCCTAGCTACCTTGTGCACTACATGAAATGAACTTTTGTTCTTCTCCTCCTCTCTTCTCCTAAATCATACATGCTGAAGACATGTGGCTCTTGATCTCTTTTAGGATCATCCTCCTTCATTGTCATCTTCTTCACTGTCATCATCCTTTTCACCTATGTATTTCTCTAAGCTATCGGTCTCCTTCGAGTCAGCTTCCTCTTCTATCCTCTACTTTTTTCCTGAGAGGTGACTCTTTGGCAGGGGATTCAACCTTCTCTGCTTCCTCTGCGACTTCTCTTTGGTGAGGGGTTTCTCTGGCCCTTTCTTCTAGTGTCTTCTCCTTTACCAGGGATTTCTTCCTACGTGTATATAGGTGCTAGGTTTGGCACTTTCTACCACCGATGCGCTTACTATCTGAGTAGTCTACACACTTGGTGCTTCTTCTTCTTCTCTTTCCCTCTTCTTGGGCGTGGGCTTCTTTCTACCCTTGGGATCTTTAGGTATGGAGACATCATTCTCCAGGTATGTGCCTTTCTCAAAATTTGGCCTTATGCGGAGGTATATACGCACAACGTGATCCTCCTCGTAATGGGAAAAGTCATGGGCCTTTCATCATTTCACTTCATGTGCACGTACTTCTCCACGTACACATGTGCTATTGCTAGGGTAGATCAACCCTTTGCACATTTCCCTGTGGTCCCGGTCCAGATTACCAAGGTCCAACTTCAACTTCTTGGATTCTTTGAACCTATTTACTCCCACTTGGAAGTATTGAGCTGTGAAGGCAAAGGGAGCTTGCACCATGGGCTCCATGTCTCATCTATTAGTCTGAATCTACCTAGGCAGAAATGTTGGTACATAAAAATTCAGCTTCTCCTTGGTGGTCGTTAGTAGTTGCTTTGGGAATTCTCCATTCCACCCCCAAACACATTCCTCAAGTGCATTATACCATTTCTCCAGGCGCACCTTGTGCACGGTGTCATATGTGTCATGTGTATATTTTCAAATCTTTTCATGGGCTAAAGGGTCCTCAACAGGGTACTCCCACATGAACTTGTCTGATGCATCAGGTACTCCAATCTCTGAAAACACAATGGTTAGTAGGACATTACCAAAGAGGATTCTTGTCACCTTCCTTCACACAACTGACAATCTCATCCATGATGAATGCAGACAAGTTGTAGATGGTGCCCTCTGAAATTTTCCTACAAACATGCAACCATGGCTTATTGACCTGGGTCCATCTCTCTTGGCCATTTAACTTTGTCACTAGATGTGCGGCCATCTTCATTACTAGGTCCTCGATGTCTATGATATCATAGTACCTTGACCCCTTTTTGTATGCATAGGCAGGTGATAGTTTCCTTAATTACCTCTTTGTCACTAAGTCATCCTCTAAAACTATCTCCTTCACATATGAGGCCTATGAAATGTGAAATGAGCTGAGGGGTAATGCACATCTTGCACCTGCGAAGTGGAAGTAGTCTTCATGCACGCGACATCAACCATTGATATAGGCACTCAAGCTTCCAAAGTAGGGCAACTCAAAGAGTTGCAATAACCCTGCCTTCTCCAACTTGACCTTCACATCATCGTTATAGATGGGAAAACCCTCTGGTGTCCTTTTATTTGTTGGGCACTAACTCCAATGCCATCTCCTTCTCGATTGTGCTTATATGATGATTATAGTCATTTACATACATGTTTCTTAGATGGGACTCCCACTCCTTCCCAAGCAAAACTCCATCCGGGTACTACATTTCTGCATACCACTCTTCATTCATGTACTTGTGTTTGCTTCTTGCTTCTTCTCTTCTTGCCCTTGCCCTTGCCCTTTCCTTTCCTTCTTGGGTGTGCTAACTAGTTTCTTGGGTGCCATTGTCTAGGTCCTCTTATCACTTCAATCACTCCTTGTTACTCTACTCTTCCACTTCTTCCAACCTTAGATCTCAAACTTGTGAAGAAAACCTCTTAAACTCGTGCCCTAGTTTTTCAAACCCTAACTGGGATACTTCCTTCACAAGATGACACCTTCTCACAACTTCTCTTATGCCCATGAAATCCCTTCCTTCTGGTTCACAAATCCAAACTAGTTACTCACACTTCAACCTCTTCATATTTTTCTTCACACGGATCAGTTTTTGAAGCCCTAGTTTGCAAAGATGCAAAAGTGACTTCTTTCTCCTTATTCACAAAGTGAAAATGAAATGCCTCACCCTTTATTTATAGATTTTCCCACTTTGTAACATTAAATGCTACCTTACCTACCACCGTACATTAACACTTAATGTGGATTTTTCAAACAAACCCTAACTTTCACACTTTCACTCACGTGCCCAACCTTGTGCAAGGACAATTTCTAACCTTCTCGCAAAACCCAAATTTCACTTTCACTCATGCAACCTCATTGGGACAATTCTCCAACCTTCTGGTGTGTGCAACCAAACCATCTTGACAGAGACTCTTGTGCATGCATACCCACGCCGAAGGCACTTCTTCTGTCATGATTTTTTCTCTCACCTACCTCGTGTTGCTTATGCACTTCTTCTTATCTTGTACGTGGATCCCCAATGTAGCATTTTCCTGACACCCACCATCCTTTTTCACCTTTTCCTTGCATGTACTTTCTTCATAGGGCCATTCAACCAGGATTTGCATTAATCCAATCCTTCCTGGTGCTTCACACTTCAATTTCTTCCACCTTACTCCACCCCACACTAAAATGATGCATGGTCCTCTCACATATACAAATTCACTAGAGAGTAATGAGATTACCGGCCCAAGGCACAACACAAAACAACAATGAGAAAGGGAAACACAAGAAAGGAAAAATGCTTTAGAGAAAATCCTAAACTAACTGGCAATACTACCTTATTGACAAACACCAAGAAGACTTATTTATAGTAGGGCTTCAACCTACTCCCATTGAAGTGTCCTAGAAATCTCATCCCATCCAACACTTGTAACTGGCACGCCCCAAATCAAGGATGTATGAGATGGTGTAAGGACCCAACCAATGCACTTTTAACTTCCCAGGATGGCACAAAACTTAGAATCATATAGTAAGACCATCTGCCCAACCTCAAACTTCTTGTTCCTAATGTGGCGATCATGCATGCTTTTTATTTCTTTACTTTCTCTATTGTTTGGCTCCACCTAGGTGAGTGATCATCTTTCATCCAGCTTCATCAGTTCATCAATTCTTTCTTCCAACACTTTCTCATCAGCCAGCCCTCCTACATGTGCGCTATACGCAGAGAAGGTAACATGAATTCAACCGACAGACAACTTCCATGCCAAACACCAATTGAAATGGTGTGGCTTTGTTTAGCCTTTTATAAGTTGTCCTATAAGCCCATAATATGATTGATACCTTGTCATCCCAATCTTGTCTCCCAACATCACAATCTTAGTCAATGTGTGACTAAGTATTTTGTTAAATGCCTCAGCGGTTCCATTTTCCTGAGGGTGATAGGGAGTAGTTTTGTGATGAGCCACCATGAACTCTACTAATAGGATCCTCATGGTCTCATTCAAGAAATGTGTACCCCTATCACTAGTTAAACTCAAAGGGCATCCATACCTCATGATAATGTTCTCCCACAAAAATCTTGTTGTTGTAGCTATTATACAGTCCTTTTAGTTGGGGCTGCCTCTGCCCACCTTGTCAAATAGTCCATGCAAGTGATCACATAGCATGATCCAGTCCTACACGTTGTTGGTGCAATAGGGCCTACAAAGTCTATTTCCCATTTCTCAAAAGGTTTAGCGCTAGGGATAGGGTGCAAAGGCATTTCATCTCTCCATCCTGGCTTTCCAATGCACTGACAATGGTCACATGCTTTACAATACTCCTTACAATCCTTAAACAGGGTCTCCCACCACAATCCTTGCCATTAATATCTTACGTGTGGTGGCATGTCACCTACATAATGCCCACCTACTTCCTCCATGTGCTTCCTCTATGATGGTGAGGTGCTCATGCTCTAGTACACACCTACGTGCAAAACTTCATCATGCCCTAGTTTGTATAAGTCCCCACTGATCAACATGTAGGGTGTGACACATATGGCTAGTTGCTTTCTCTCTAATGTCTTCATCCCTTCTGGTGCCATACCCATCTTAAGGAACACAACAATATCCTCCAAGTCGAGGGCGCGCACACAACCTAAAAAACTGTGCATCTGGCATGGTATCTTCAATGCTTTCGCATGTCCTCCCGAATCAATCCTAGATAAATGGTCAGTCCGAATTACTCTTTCCTAGTTTGACCACTATGGTGAACTCAAATTCTTGGAATAACAACACCCACCGACATATGCGCCCTTGTAGGATGGGCTTGTTCACCAAATATTTTAATGCCATGTGGTCAGTGTAGAAGATAAAGGGAGTTTCCAACAGATACTTCTAAACTTATGAAGCACGTAGATCATAGACAATGCCTCACTTCGATCATAGTAGTATAATTTTGTTTCTGCTGGTGTCAACTTCCTACTTGCAAAGCATAGGGGTGATCAACAATTCCTCACTAGGCTATGCAAGCACTACCCCAATGGCCATTCCAGAGGCATCCACATGAACATGGAAGGGCTTTCCCAAGAGGGAAAATGTAATATAGGCATGCGGTGACAAGCCTATCCTTCAATGTGTCAAATGCCTTCTCTGCCTCTCCCCAGTGAAAGGAACTTTTATGCCTAAGAAACTCTTCTAAAGGTGTGGATCTTGGCATACCCCTTGATGAACTTCCGATAGTAGCCCATGTGTCCAAGAAATCCACACACTGCGCTTTGGACTAGTTGGCTCCCCCAATCCCACAATCACTACAATTTTGGCAGATCCACCAACAAGCCTTCTTTGCATATGATGTGCCCCAACAAGGTCCCAAATGGGGTAGAAAATACACACTTCTTGATGTTGAGGGATATCCTCAACTACCGACACCTTTCAAACATCAACCATAGTTGTCACAATGGTCCTTGACCAGTCCATACACAGTCCAATCATCAAGGTACACTTGGAGAAACTTGTGGATGAAGTCCTGGAAAGCCTACACTACAATGTGTGAGAACACAATGGGCATTTCTTCAACCAAAAGGCATGACCATATAGGAAAAAATTCCCCACTCGGTGGTGAAAGTTGTCTTTCTCTGTCTTCCTTTGCAATCCTCACCTGGTGATAGCCTGAGAACCCATCCGTGAAAGAGTAGACTTCACGCCCTACCACTCCTTCCAAGATTTCTTCAAGAATGGGGTTGGGAAAAGGATCAATGATACATACTACATTCAAATCCCTATAATCAACACATATCCTTATCCTCCCATCCTTTTTTATACTAATCACCATCGACTTATCCATTCTGACTCCTCCATAGCTTCTATGATTCCTGATGCTATCATCTTGTCTATTTCCTCCTTGACCTTTACATGCACAGATTAGGATTCATTCGGTATGGTCTCTTCCTGATCGGGTGCACCTTCCTTCAACTTAATTCTCATTTCCCCCAAGGAGTGGTGAACACCTTTGAGCTCATGATACCCACGGGAATAAATCCTCAAACTCACGTAAAAGATCAATGATCTTAGAGACTTCCTTCTCTCGACCAATAATCTCCAATGATAGCTTCCTTGGGTTCTACCTCCACCCAATATTAACCTTCTTTGTCTTTAAAGGCTCATGATAGGCACACTTCTCTTTCATCAACACTATCCATCACTTCACGTGAGCCTAGAGAATGGTTAACCTCCAAATTTTCCATCTCTTCACCATCTATGACATAGACCATCTTGCCTTTTTCTTTTCACACACACGCTCCAACTGTACCTCATCAGACTCATCTTCACCAAATTGTCCACCCAAACATGGCTCTCCTAGCAATTCTACAAGCCTATCCTCTCTTTTGCACTATCCCCCATCATAAGGTGCTTGACCTCCTGTAATGCCTTATCCACCGATGGTTTGGTGCTTTGATACTCAAATGTTTGGATGAGATCAACCACTAGTTCTTTCCAATTCCCTATTTGGTGGCATGTCTCAGAGTGGATGTACCATGCACGTGTGCAACCCTACAGTGTAGAATACAGTTTGTGGATCTAGAGGGATGGTGGAAAAGCTTCCATGCCTTCTCTCCATACTCTCTCACAGCTTGGATGTGGAAAGAGGTGGGCTCACTACCATGGTAATCTTTGATGGTGGTGGGTGCATTGCTTCTAGAGAACTCGAGATAAAGAGAGGGAAATTCTCACCTCGTGCCATTCCAAAGGTTATCCCGATGCATTTCCCACCAACGTGCAAATAGTTCCTAGTAGGACATAACTTAACATCCCTCTTCGTTCCTTTTCCTCCTTCCATTGAGCTTCCATCTTCTACAAAAATATCTCAAGGAAGGCTCCTCCTGAGTACTTAGGTAGCTCCTTTCCTCCTAGGTGCCATATAGTGCGTGCCTTTGTCACCTTTGTCACCGATCCTCTCAAGTGTCATCCGATTAACTCATAGGTTCCATGCACCCAATTATCACATGCTATACTGGTGGTGTCACTCACCGACTGAGCATCCTCAAACTGATAACTCCATTGGTAGGATGGATTATCTCTGATCCCTGATTAAGCACACATATATCCTATCCAGACCTCTTCTCCCAAAGGTTCAGTATAGGGTGTTGACTTCCCATCAGCCAGGGTATGATGACACGTTCCTCCTCATTTTCAAAGTTGATGTACCCTTTGTTGAACCAAAGATCTGCATTGTTCTTATAACACCATGGGCCCAAGTAGTGCTGGGAAATTTTCTACCTCAACGAGCACTAAGACTTCAAAGTCCCCAATAAACTTGGCTCCCTGAATGGTGATAGCTACATCCTTTAAGACACCGATGGGCATTGCCTTTGTTTTGTTTTCCATATACAACACATTTGAAGATGGCTTGTAATGCATGCCTTCCCATCTGATGCCAAACATCAAAGTGAGAACATTGACTTCCGCACCTGTCAATGAGGATATTGCTAAGGAGCCATCCATCCACGACCACATTTAACGTGATCTCCTATCATAGTCGAGGCTATGAGGGGGAAGGTTTACATGCAAGACTTATCCTCTCGCACTCTTCTCCCGACGCGTGGTACCTTCTCTCTCAACCATGCTCCTAGCAAGGGAATAATATTCTCTTGCCTTAGCATCTTACATACTCCTTGACCTCATCCAGGTCATCTTTTGGTGCCTCGACCCTCCTTCTTTGCTCTTCTCTCTGGATTTCTCCTTTAGACACTGGATTTCTCCTTGTAAACTCCAAATCACGTCCATGGTATCTTGATATACCTCTTTTTGATGCACAGGGTCTAGGTACCTTCCATGTACCACTTCTTCCCTTGAAACTAGGTTCTTCTACCTTGGTATTTCCTTTACGTGCATGGCCTCTACTCTTGTTGTTACCAAAATAGGTTCCAAGCCTACATCATGTGTTACTCTATGGCATCCATTGGTGTTTCCGTCTTCTTAATGCTTACCATTAGCAGCCCTTTGTCTTTCCGGTGCTACTTGACTCATATGCTCAAACAACTCAAGGCACTCCTCATACTTGTGCTTCTTTCCACACCATGAGCACTACAAAAAATCTAGGCACTCACACTTGTAGTGGTCTGTAGACCCACAATTAAAACAGGTTCCACATGGGAACTCACTTCTTCCTCCTCCATGGTTACCATGACCATGAATCCTCCGCAAAATCCTCTTCCACACGTGCCTCCATCTACGCGCTCCTCATAACCGATCATCATCACCTTTAGAACTACTAGCAATGCTAGTCTGGTGCACCCCATGATCAATGGCCTCATGGATCTGGTCAATGATTCTACAATCCTTAGTATCATGGGTTGTAGAGGTGTAAATCTTATAGTAGCAAGACACATTCTTCCGCATCACACGCTAGTAACAGGGGACATCTACTCATCATGGTCCCCATGAAAATCTCACAATCTACTACTACGGCACGTACTGTCCTCTCGGGGGAAATTATCCTTGACATGCCCCTCTACTTCACAATCTGTACACCATAACCCACTTGAGTCTCATGTGCTGAGTTCATAGACAACTTCTCCAACTACTTAGCCATAGCAATGATTTGAGCCTCCAAAAATGGGCTAACACTAGTATCAACACTTCCAATAGCTTCGGCACGCAGAGCGGCCTCCAACGCTTCACGTGGATCTATGAAAGTTTTATGAGATAAAGCTCTTCTTGAAAGGTGTTATCAACCCTCCAACAAACCATTGAGCATGTTGTGAAGGGTGAATGTCATATGAAAATTTTGACATGAGAGTCTTAAACCACATGCGTCATACTCCCACACTCTCTCGCCATTCCTTGTTGAATCTCCTTCAGGTGGCTTGATGCTCTTTGTTCAAACTCAGAATGTGGAATTCTACTAGGAAGGCATTCTTTAAAGTAGTATAATCCACCACCATTTGATGAGGGTCATATTTCCTATACCAGCTATGCACACACCTTACAATGTCATTACAAACTGACTTGCCTTCCACTCTGGGCTAGTGATCCCTTTCACGCGCCATAAAGAACTCACACTTGTGAACATGCTCTACAACATCTTCAATACCTCTATAATCTGGAAAATGTAATGACATCTCAAAGAAGACTTGAGGGGGTTGCTTGGGGTCCTTGTCCTCTCATGAGCCGAGCCTTGGTTTCTCCAAGTGTTTCCACCACGGATCCACCAGCCCACTAGGTCCCATGCCTCCTCCCGATCCACCAGATCCACTAGTCCACCAGGTCCTCCCATCCACCAGATCCACTGGATCCACCAGTCTCTAGTCCACCTATCCACTAGATCCTAGTCCACTGTCCTAGTAGTAGTCATGCCAAGGGTCCCCACAGTCCCACTAAACTACATGCCGAATGGTCTATGATGATGCCCCACTACCAATAGTGTACCCCACGCCACTCCTAGATGTGAGACCAAAGGATGGTGTGCTTTCTCCTTGTCCAAAATCCTCTAAAACTAGAATATGTGTAGCCATAGAAGTCCCAAATGAGAAATTATATCTCCTGGGTGCAGATCGATCACTTCCACCGATACCAACTGGCTAACAATATTCTCCCCTTGATCTAGAAAGCCAAGTGCTAGGGTTTGGTCACTAGGTGGGTTCGATATGTGCCAATGGCTCTTCTCTCTCCACATGACAACTCTCATAGAATCAAGGGGTCTCTCTTACGTGCTTGCCAAGATGGGGTAAAGATAGACTCGCTTGTTCCATGTCCTCTGTGTGAACCTCAAATCCTTCCCGTAACATCTACCTCCATATATCCATCACACCTATAACCTCACATTGTCTAAAAATCTCCCTTTCACGTGCTTCACTATACCTGAGTCATCTCTCCTCCCTTTCTTTTGCCACCACAAAATATGCCATCTTCCCCCACCCTAGCTTCCTCGCCCAACGCTCAGAATGGTTTAGCCGGCCATTGGAAATGCCTCTAAACCCAAGGTAATAATCAAAATCTTCATTTCCAAAGGGATAACACGTAGAAATGATCCTCTGGGCTCCCGCAGAAACTCAAACTCAACAACTTCTAGACAAGAGTATGTAGAAATAGCGTACTCTAGAGTGTAGCTAGCCAACACACCTTTCCACCAATGATCCACAACATGAGTCCACATCAAATCTACATCTTGCAGTATCTCTGGTATTCTTCTTGGGTCCACACATGTGATCTATAATACTAGCTTGATCTAGACGCATATGCTGAGATCCATTCATACAATTCTACTGGGAAGCAACAAAAAATGTTTCATATAACTCATGGTAGAGGTTCTCTTCTACCCATCTACATGCATCAAACTTAGACCCAATGCTGAATCTTTGAGAAAATTCATCCTTCGTGCTCTTGAACCATGATTCAACACTTTCCAAAGTTAAACACTCTGTCATTACTCATTACACATATCAAGATGTATGCCATTTCAACACTTTTGGCTGGGCGCATGGTTTTGCCTTGCAACATCAATTTTTGATGCGCCTCCTTAAAAGCCTTTGGCGCATGGTTTTCCATGTTAGCACGTCTTTCGGTGCGCCAAAGGATGTTGAGTAAGTTTTTGGTGCGCCAAAGGGCGCACGTAATATCTTTGTTACATCAAGTTTTGGTGCGCCAAAGGGCGCACATAGCTTCATGTCGACAACTCGTTTGATGCGCCAAAGGCGCGCTCATTCTCCTGTTGTCATTTCCTTCCATGCGCCAAAGGGCGCACGCTTTCCCCTGTCGACAGCTGTTTCCATGCGCCATTTCAAAAGTTGGTGGCGCATTAATGACAAAGTTTTTCTATATATACCAGTGCCCGCCATGTCATTTTCATTCCATTTTGACAAGCACGTGATCGCTCTGGATTTGTCAGCTCTGCTCTGTCGCTGTCATTGCTCTGTGGACCCACTCGCCACAAATTTTCAATATATATTCGAGGTAGGTGGTTCTCCCGGTTTGTTTTTGAATGCTTTCACGTTCTTGGCCTGTGTTTTCTCTCCTTTGAGCTTATTTCTTTGTCTGGTCTGTTTGTTGCTTGCGTGGTCTGTTTCTTTAATGGCTAGTCGGTTTTAAAAAGAAATATGTTGGGCTTGTTTCTCCCCTCTCCTGTCAAGTTTGTGTTTTCTTCCTCCTCTCCCTCCCTCTTTCCGGATTTGTTGGAAAAAGGGGGGTGGTTTTGCATTAGCTTGGTCTGTGATCCTCTTTATAAAAGCCTTGTTATACCAAGCATCCTTTCGAGTGGAAGATAGAGTTGAAAAATGTTTAAATGGTTAAGTGTTTTCCATGGCGCACTGTTGCGTCATGTTGCAATAAAGACAGTCGCGCCCCTCGGCGCATCTATCAGCCCTGTTACGTATTCAAAACCCGCGCCTCCTTATATCCCTTTGGCGCATCCTTTACCCCTGTTGCATCCCTCTTCTATGCGCCAAAGGGCGCGCACAGCTTCCATGCAACGCAAGAGTTATTTGCGCAAGTGTAAAACCTCCAAGGCGCGGGCGCACCTTCCGTTGCAAGTACATGATGTTGTGTAGACCCTCCATGCGCCGCGTCATATACCTTTGGCGCGCCTTTTTTCCATGTTGCACACTTTGCCCATGCGCCAAAGGCGCACCAAACCTCAATGTAACATGCATTTCAGGCGCCTTCTATATAATGCGATCTGCTTCATCCATGCGCCATGCGCTTTGCGCCAACTTAACCTCTCTGCTGCACCCTTTTCCCGTGCGCCTTGACTATTTAGCCTCGTTATATACATTTTTCATGCGCCCGCGCTTAATCTTAAAAGTTCTAACTCTTTCTTCTCTAGTATTCCAATGGAAGATCAAATGACTAATTCAAGCTTCTTGATTGGGTTTCACTCCTTCTACGTGCGATCATCAAATAAGCCTCAAGAACACATGTCTACGCTACAAGAGACCCACCAAACCAAGAGGGAAGGCAAAGCTAACAAGAAGAAATGAAATACAAATATCGTAGGGTCGAATGCCCGAATCACAGTGCAGAGTGTAATATGGATGTCGTGATTCTCAATCGGGCCACATTGACATAGAGGAATTCCGGTAAGGACTCGTAAAGTGACAAGGAGTCCATGGATGGATAAATTGATAGCGGCCCCCGCACTTCGCCGGTGGGATTCCTGTCAGTGCTGTTAATAACGAGTTTATGATGGTTGTTGCACAATCCTTCAACAAAGACACAAGATGTGTCGAGAATAGCAAGGGCGAGGTAGTTATAAACCTTACTGCCCGTCGCTTTGAGTTAATGCTTGGCATCCCTCACCACCGAAACTATGTGGCTGTTAGCCAGCAAGAATGCATCAAGGCTTGGGAGGATAACGAGGACCAGTGCATGCAGTTAATGAATGAGGTCTACCTCAAGAATAAGAAGGTAGTGACCCGGTGGCCTCAAACTATCCACCGGAGTGATTTCTCAGAGGAACTCAGTGATACAATCACCTTCCTGAGCAGAGTCTTCGGTCTTTCAGATGCTCACTACTTCCATAAGTGGATGCTGCGGTACCTGGACACAATGAATAAGAATCTGCCCGATCAGCGTTTCTGCTGGGGGGAGATAATAAGCAGCACAATATCCGAGCAACTGCAACAGTTCGCTACAACAGGAGTGTTCCACATGAACTCCTACGTAGTGTATGCTGCTGCGTCTGAAAGGGATTATCCAGGGCTGCACCGAAGCGGAACTTGGCCTCAGGCCAAAATATATGAATACTATCAAGAGCTGAAGCTGGAGAACAGCATCCAACACTTCGCTAAGATCAATGATGTTTTCTTCTATCACATCATGTGCATATTGCGGCCAAATTTGACTCATGGCCGGACAACCAAAAACATAGTGGCAGTCACAGAGAAGTGGGGGGCCTTGTTCACCCAATTTCCCACATTCACCTATCTGAGGGCGGTCAACTTTTTGGGCGAACCAACCAGGTTGCCAAGGTATGCTGGACCAAAGCTGATTTTACTGGAACTATCAAGACAGCTCGTCACATACCATGAAAAGTGCCTCAAGAGAAAGAAGGGCGGAACTCCTTTCCCCCTCACAGTAGGCCGTTACACATGCTCCAGCTATCACAAGGCGAAGGAGATGTTTGCTGAGCTAGAATTGCTCAACCTAAAGCATGATTTCCCAGCAAGGCCTACATTCGACCCTAGGGGCTGTCTACCAAGGGCTAAGCTTGATCCGATTCATGTCCCTCAGATTGAGGATATCTACATTGACGTTCTCCATGAGGTAGAACTCAGAAGAAAGGATCACTCTCGCTTGGCATTAACGGAAATCATCCATTACGGAGTGGCTATTGTCCCAAAAGGCTTCCAAACCACGGAAGACGAAGTAGACAAAGTGTATAATGACACAGAAGGGGATGATTGGCCCTTCCCGGACATTGACAGAAGCAAGGCTCCTCAGACAATCGAGGAGAGGGTCAAGGAGACTATGCGGAGAACAGAGCACTGGTGCCGCATGAATGGGTTAATCTACCTCGGTGTAGATTTTACAACTTCTCCTTTGGGTAATGCACCTCTAAGGTCAAAGAAGCAGCTAAAAGGCAAAGCTGCGGAAGGTGAGCCTAGCACCATTCAGGAGGAAGCCCCTGAAAGTCCTCTTCCTTCAGAGCCTGAACAAGTAATAACCCTGGATTCGCCAGAGAAGGAATTGACAGAGGATAGTCCTATACGCCCATCCACCCAGGATGTCGGCATTGCTACAACTACAGAGGTCCCTTCTATCCCTTCTTCTTCTCTTCCTCCCCTTCCTCAGATGTCGGCAACCACTCCTTTGGTTGTGTCTTCTCCCCCTTCTTCTACTCTCTCCCCTGCCTCTTCGTCCATCTTCTCCTCTCTCGCTGATTTGTCTTCCTCCATTTCTTCCCTCATTTCCGGGCTCCCTTCCCTTCCCATGTCTTCTACAGCTGCGGTTTCCCTTCCTCCCGTGGGCATGTCTTCGGCTATTCTTTCAATGCCGCCGCCGCGTGTCTCCACGTTTTTCCCCTCTTCTACCGTTGCTGCCTCCCCCTCTGTCTCTGGTCCTTCTTCTATAGGACCAGCTTGGATCTCTCAACAAATGAGCCAACCAAAGAGGAAAGTCCCCATCGCTCCGATGGACTTTTCAGTTATTCCGGCTAAAGGAGCAAAGAAGCACAAGCCGGTTACACGCTTCTCCAAGAGCGCTGCAGGTGAGAGGGTTATGGAAATAGCCTACCCCGATCCTACCAAAGAGAAAGAAGATCTGCCCTCCGGCAGATTTCACAAAGGACTCCAAGTCACAATGGGGACATCCTCGTAAAGTCTCTGTGGGGAAGCTCTTTCCGCAGCTGATGCACTCTGCGAAAAGCTTCAGAAACAAAGGAAGAAAAGAGGCTATCAAGGAGCAGAATAAATACCGCTTCAAGCCCTACGTAAGATGGGAAGTGCACCTCCCACAATCGCCGCCGAAACTCCCGAGCCGCTCAACTGAGAAGATCAATGAATATTCAAAATCGGCGAGCAAGGTATGGTCGCTTTCTCTTGAGAAGCCAAATCCTTAAGGATAGTGAAAAGGTGATCGCGAGTATATCAGCTTTATACCCGAACATCGAGAAGGCGAATAAGGAACTCCAAACATTAGCAAGTCCAAGATCGAAGAGCTCGAAAACGCCGACTCTCAACACGAGGCCTTCCAACAAATGTTCGACTGCTCACCAAGATTTGGTCAAGTTTGGAGTATTCGGTCATCCAAGGACCCTCAACAAGACCATGTCCACTCGACTATCTGATAGATCAGCTCGAATTTGTGCTAGAGAAGATAGACAAGGTGAAGGAAGAGGCCCCGGATGCGATGCATCAAATGGAGAAGATTGTTCTATCTATGACTCTGTGGTTGCTCACTCCTTCCCTCACCTTGAGATCACCGACGATACTATCCGAATTTTCAAGGAGTTAGCTTCTCGAGGACGGGGCAGGCCAAGTCACTTTCGACATCGAATCCATCAACAACCTACTGGCCTGTAGAGACTTCATCGGGTCCCTAATCGAGGCGGGTAAAGACTATTCCAAGGTCCCCGAAAAGCTCATTGATGAGCGGGAAACTTGCGAAGCAATCAGTGAAAGGCACAAGGATCCATCACAAGATCAATTTGCGCCAATGATCAGCAAGTTCTTGGAATACCGCGCCTCGCCCACATCTCATCTCCCGATCAAGATCGAAACAAAGCGACTTTTAGGCCACAGGATGATGATGATGAATAGCTTCTTCTTCTTCTTCTTCTCCTCTCTATTCTCCGACTTTCTCTTCGAAATATCATAAGTGTGTTGGCATGAACGATGACATCATCCATGTTGCATCATGGGATGATGTCATCCATCCAAGTTGTCAAAGTCAACATGACTTTTGGATATTTTGTAAATATCTTGTGAATAAGTGGTTGGCTCCATTTTGCCTTCTCTCTCCCTCACTTTCTATAAATACTAGAATACTTGTTGTATTCAAGAGGGAACATTTTTCAGATAGAAATAGAAGTGAGGAGAGAAAGACTTTGAGCTTTCTTGTAACAGAAAAGAACAGTAATACAATTATTCAGACTTTGTGCTCAATAGCTGTGTTATGCATAAGGTCTTTCTTACGTTAGATCTGTATGTGTTTAATCTGTTGAATTCATATCTACTTTTCCGTCATTTGTTTATCAGTATTGCTTTGTTTATTTATGCAAGTAGGTTTGGCTCTGTTTACTACCAAGCCCAAAGCATAGATCTTCTGACCCTTCCGCTTTGGAACTCATTTCTTTTCTTCCTTCGGATCTGTTCTTTCTCTTCTCCTTCTTTTATTCCTTTCTCTTCGCAGCCTAGAACACTCTACTGGGATGAGATCCCAACCCCCGAAGGCAGAATCTGTGAGACTTGCATAGGTTCCTGCTAGTAGAAGTAGCAATAAACCAGTTTCGCTTTGCTGTCTCAAAGAGGGGCTAAGCCCTGCACACCGTTGGCCCGTCTATCCATAGATCTGTCCACGCGACAGATTTTCGGACCAACAGTTTTTGGCGACTCCGCTGGGGATCGGATTTTCTAACAGATTTCGCCAATGTAAATGATATAATCACGATCTATGCTGGTAGTAAAATAAAAATCGGAGAAAATCAAGCAGTTCTTTTGCCACTTGCAAAATCTGAACTTTTTGTTGAAAATCCAAAAATTTGCAAAAGTGCCCGAAATTGAAAATTTTCTTCTGAGAATCATAGATCTGGGCCTGTTACATATCTTTAGTTCGCTGAGTTTTTATCAAAAATCATCATTTTCCGTAGATCTGAGTTTTTAACTATTTTCTGAAATGTTCTAAACCCTCTGAAAATTAAAAACCAGATCTGAAAAATCAGCTTACTATATTCCCTCCATCTTATCCTCGCTGTTATTTGTCATTTAACCGCAATCGGTTTCTGAAGAGGATAATTTTCAAATATTCAGAAAAGTGCATGCTGCTGGTTTTTGTCAGAAAAACCAGAAAATCAGCAAGTACACCCAAAAATAAAGTTTAAATCTGCGCTGTAATATTACAGATCTGAAAGGTACACTGGCGAGTGAACCTTTTACGCGCAGCAGAAGAGCCCGTGGAGAAGCTGATCCTACTTTCGATCTGCTTCAGAAGCACAATTTCAGCGTAACACCGGCACGTTTTTCAGCGCTAAGCTCAGCTAGCCGGTCATCCAGGAGTGTCTCACCTCCACGAAGAAAAGCCTTTTACAAGGAGCATCCGTCCCTTTGTAGTGCTTTTTACTCAAATGAACTACACTTCCAGCTCGTGTTCTCTTTCCGGCTTTTCAGATGGCGGTACCATGGGGAAACGCTATGGGTCCGTTGGCTTTACCACATCCAGTTCACGCACTCCCTCACGGAAATCGAAAGAATTTTCCTAAATTCGACGGGAGCGGAAATCAAAGCACGGATTCCCACATTTCTGCTTTCATTATGTCATGCAGTATTTTGGATGTGACTCATGAAGATGTGTCAGTTCGCCTTTTTCTAGAAACTCTACAAGGGCCTGCAGCTGAATGGTTTCAGCATTTGCCGGCCGGATCTATCACTAGTTGGGCAACTTTGCGGGACGCTTTTGAAGACAGGTATAAGCCTTCAGAAGATGCATTTACTTTATTGTCACGAATCACTCATCTGAAGAAGGAGGCAAATGAGACCATGCGCGATTTTATCGCCCGGTTCAATGCTCTAATCAACCGTGTCCCTACTGCCATGCTTCCAACGCCGGAGAACCAGAAGTGTTTTTTCGTAAATGCCATGAGTTCAAAAGTTAGCTTCTTACTCCTTCAAGAGCGAGTGGCTACTCTACCTCTCGCTCAGGCTGCTGCCATCCGTATAGAAGACAATTTGATAATATCTGGCGAGTTAAGAAAAGAATCAGCAAAGCCTAAGTCTTTGGGCCCTTCGCCTATCACTTCGTCTGATCCAGCATTCCAAAAAATGGCGAATGATTTGCTTGCACTAAAGAAGCAGCTAGCCCAGGCCTCTCCCAGTTCCTCGTATCGGGATATCCCGAGAAGGAATTTTGTTCCTAACAATGCTTCACAAAGGCCGCGCTTGCCTGCAGCTGCTCCACGGTTGGCGCTTGAAGCTCCTCCGTCAATGCTTTGGCCGAAATTGAAGAGGAAGAAGAGCAGTACTATGAAGAACCTTCGCCTCAAGGCGAAGATGATCAAGATGTCGGTGAGCCGACTGGCGACTCTACTATTGGATACATGGAATTTGATGAGGACGAATCTGATGAAGAAGAGAGTACTCAAGGCTATGCAAGCGGACAATCCTACGCTGTTTTTACCCGCTCGCAAGGAAAAGAAGCAGAAGTTGCTGCCCATACGCAGAAAGAGAAGGCCGTGTCAAACGCGCCTCCAACCATTGTTAAAAGAGGTAATCCTCTTCCCACTCAACTCCCTGTTAAATCTTTTGCAAAGAAGTCTTTTCCACCTATCTCTCCTCCGAGTCAGCCCTCTCATATTCCTATCAAGATCAGTAACCCTATTCCATCATCGCGGGGTGAAGGACTCATTCCTTTACCAACGCAACCCTTGGCCGCATTTGATATAATAGATCATGCAAAAAAGACCAAGATCCAAATGTCTGAAGCTGAGTATCTTCAGTCAAACCCCGAACAGCTTGTAAGATTGACTAAGTATATCCAAAGTCAAGCTGTTATAGCTAATCAGGCTTCCCCTAAAGGAATCCTTTCCACTCCTCCTGAATCCCACATAAATGTTGCCTCAACATCTGCATCAGGCAAGATAGAGCCTTTCTATCTCTCCCTCCTAATCAATGGCCATAAGTTGAGCAACTGTATAATTGATTCCGGAGCTTCAGATAACGTCATGCCAGCGAAAGTCGCCCATGCTTTGGGCCTCACTCTTACCAAGCCTTTCGGCAGATGCTACTCATTGGAAACCAAGCAAGTGCCATTGATTGGTCAAATCAAAGACGCGCAATTCGCGTTCGCAGCATTCCCTGAAAAAAGAGTAAAGATGACCGTTCTTGTCGCTGACATTCCGGCAGCTTATGGAATTTTGCTGGGAAGGAGTTTTTGCAGCGAAGTTGGTGGAGAAATTCATATGGACTGGTCTAAAGCTAGAATTCCAGTCAAAGGCGTAATGCAAACTTTGAAGCCGGAATCCCAAAAGAAATACTTGGTCACTAGCTCTGAAGACCCCAAAGCTCAAATCCTTTTTGAATCATCAGGGATGGGGAACTACTTCTTATCCACCGAGGCGGATACAAAGGAAGTTTTCGTTCAAGAAAAGGACCTTAATAAGGTCTGGACCTTGCAATTTGATGGCAGCTGCGCAACTAGTGGATGCGGCGCTGGGGTTGTGCTAATATCTCCTGAGGAGGAGGTCATTCCTCTCTCTTTCAAATTGCAGTTTTTCAATACGAATAATACTGCCGAGTATGAGTCTCTGTTACTCGGTATGCAAGCCGCAAAGGAAAGAGGAATTAAAAATCTAAAGGCACAAGGTGATGCCGAGCTAGTTGTAAATCAGGTCAAAAGGATTTACCAAGTAAAAAATGAAAGGCTCAGGCACTACCGTAATGCAGTATGGGACAGCATTGAGGAATTTGATGCCTTTTCAATAGGAGCGATTCCAAGAGCTCAAAATGACATGGCTGATTCGTTGGCTGTTTCAGCATCTCTCATGCTCCCACACCCGGGTTTGAAGACGAACAAGTACACCATTGAAGTGGTTTTCCGCCCAAGCGTGCCAGACAACTCTCAGCATTGGCAGGTATTCAACGATGATAATCACCTCATTGCCTTTCTAGAAAAATCAGAAAATTTTGATGAGTTGTATTTTGAAGGATCCACCTCTCCATGCCGTGAATCAATCAACAGTCAAAACCACGAAACAAAGGAGAACGATGGCATTTGTCAGCTTAAGGGAAATAAAATTCCAAAAGGCCTGGTTTCTCTGGAGCGCCTGTTTGACAGGCATGACCGTTTTGTGAAAAAGAAAAGGCGAGATGATCCTAGCTCATCTCCAGAGACAGAACCGGTCAATATAGGTTCTGAGGCACATCCGCAATTCGTGAACATCGGGAAATGTTGCACGCCAGAAGAAAAGCGGAAATTTGTCAAGTTGCTGAAAAGATATATGGATGTATTGGCATGGTCCTATGCAGACTTAAAGTCCTTCAAGCCAGAGGACGTCAAGCATAATATACCACTGAAAGAAGATGCCAAAGCCTTCCGTCAGAAGCAAAGGCATTATAATCCCAAGGTTTCGGGCACCATTCAGGCCGAAATTCAGAAGATGCTGGACGCAAGAATCATCTTCCCTATCCATCACAGCACTTGGGTGGCAAACATTGTGCCGGTACGCAAGAAAAACGGTGAAATACGCATCTGCGTAGACTTCCGAAACTTGAATCAAGCTTCGCTGAAAGACAACTACCCTCTTCCCATAATGGACCAAGTTCTGCAAGCAGTAACTGGGTCAGAGATGCTGTCTATGCTTGACGGTTTTTCAGGCTATAATCAGATTGAAGTCTCGCCTGAAGATCAATTCAAAACAGCATTCACTACTCCATGGGGTACATTTGCCTACAGCAGAATGCCTTTCGGCCTAACCAACGCTGGTGCCACTTTTCAGCGGGCCATGGACTTTGCATTCAAAGGCATGATGGGAAAAGTCATTGTAGTTTACCTAGATGACTTAACCGTGTTCTCTAAACAGCGAAGTGATCATTGTGATCACTTGGAGCAAGTATTGGCCAGATGCCGGGAACATGGAATTTCCCTAAATCCCAAAAAGTCTGTTTTTGGGGTTACAGAAGGGAAATTGCTAGGCCATGTGGTTAGCAAAGAAGGAACCAAGATCGATGCCGAAAGAGTTAAGGCTATCCAAAGCCTTACTCTGCCTACAAGCAAGAATGGTGTTCATTCTTTCTTCGGGAAGGTGAACTTTCTTAGGCGTTTTGTTCCTGATTTTGCTGAGAAGACCCGCCACATATTGAACATGATGAAAGGGTCACCCACTTTCAAATGGAGTGAAGAAGGGAAAAGATCATTTGAGGAAATAAAAACTTCTGTTGCTCATGCACCGGTCCTGGTATGTCCGGATTTCTCCAAAGACTTCATTATGTATAGCTATGCATCGGAACATACTGTGTCTGCAATCCTAATGCAAAAGAACTCGGAGGATATTGAATCTCCAATCGCATTCATGAGTTCTCCTCTTAAGCCTCACGAACTGAAAATGACTCAATTAGAAAAGCACGCCTTTGCCGTTGTCAAAGCGGTGAAGAATTTCAGGTATTATATTCTGAACTCACATACGGTGGTGCTGGTTCCTGACACTGCGGTGAAGTCAATTCTAACTCAGCAGGAGTTAGGAAGCTTGAGAGGGAATTGGATCGCAAAGGTCCAGGAATATGACCTAGATATTAAACCCACCAAGCTGGTGAGGGGCAAAGGCCTGTGTCAGCTAATGGCTGAGAACAAGGGTTCAGAAAATCATGATGAAAGAGAAAATTGTACCAATGAAGAGCAAACCCCTCTAGAAGGGCCTGATTCTCTGCCTCTGGTTTTGTTTGTTTCAACTAGTGACGAATGGTACTCCGACATTGCTTTCTTCCTCACCTACGGCGAATGCCCGATGCACCTAACTGTAAAGGAGAAGCGTACTGTAAAGCTCAGAGCAGCTAAGTATGTCATCTGGGATGACGGTTTATATAAGCGCGGGATAGACGGTGTCTTCCTGCGATGTGTTGACAAGCCCCAGCAAGTAAAACTGCTGGAAAGTTTTCACAATTCAGCTGTGGAGGCCATTTTTCTTCTTCCGTGATAAAGACATAAGATCATTCGAGCTGTACTACCGCCGACGCTCTTTCAAGATGCGGCTACCTGGGTGGCAAAGTGTGAACCCTGTCAGCAATTCGTCGGCAAGCCCAAGTTGGCTGCCCTCCCCCTAAGGCCGGTCATTATCAATGAACCATTCAGGCAATGGGGAATTGATTTTATTGGTGCACTCAATCCTCAATCGAGTGCTGGACATAGCTATGTCCTCACGGCAACAGATTACTTCACTAAATGGGTGGGAGGCCATACCGCTAAGCATGCCACTTCGAGGTGATTTGCAGTTTTATCAAGGAAAATATCATTGTCAGGTTTGGCATTCCAAATAAAATCGTTGCTGATAATGCTTCTAACTTCTCTTCCCGGGAAGTTATTAGCTTTTGCTATGAATATGGGATAACTTTAGCACATGCCTCAGATTATTATCCTCAGGGAAATGGTCAGGCAGAATCCAGTAATAAGAACTTGGTGACCATCATACGGAAATTAGTAGATGAAAATCAGCGGATGTGGCACAAGTCTTTGTACGATGCTTTGTGGGCGGACCGCATTACCCCCAAGAGATCCCTCGGCATGTCACCTTTTCAAGTGTTATATGGCACTGATGCCGAACTTCCCATTTCTGCAGAACTTCCTGCTCTACGCTTGGCACGAGCAATCGAAGATGAAACTTTTCAGAGTTCTCTAGAAAAGAGAATCATGTATTTGACAGAACTTGAAGAAAAGAGAGTAAAGGTGGTCGACAGGATCACCGAACATCAGAATCAAGTAAAGAGGCTTTTTGATAAGAAAGCCAAACAGAGAGATTTTCAAGTGGGAGATCTCGTCCTTCTCTGGGACAAGCGAAGAGAGCCAAAGGGTATGCATGGAAAGTTTGACTCCTTATGGAGAGGACCCTTCAAAATCAAACAACTCAATGGAGAGAATAGTTTCTATCTCTCTTATCTGGATGGAGCTGAACTCCCGCTTCCCTACAGCGGGCAACATCTCAAGATCTTTAGGAAGTAGAGCTTGCTCTCTCCTTTGTATGCTTTATTTTGGTTGTGTGTTTGCTTTCGTCGTGTGTTTGCTTTCGGTTTTTGTGTGTTTCCTTTGTTCTCCCTCCGGTCCCCCTTGTTTTTGACTCCGTACCCAATGGATAGGCACATGTGATCTGGGATTCTCTACCCCGAGTTTTACTCGTGGATAGTCCCTCGTAAAGAGCCAAACATTATCCCGTAAAATTGACAAGGGCAATTTTACCGATAACCATACCGAAAATTTTGTTTCGATCCTCGTTAGGGATCCTTCGCGTTCAAAATATTGTAAAATCCTTTCCCGGGAAATTCGCCTTTGAACTTATTCAGCTTTCGAGCCTTTTTGGTCGGGCGCATGGTTTTGCCTCGCAACATCAATTTTTGATGCGCTTCTTAAAAGCCTTCGCGCATGGTTTTCCATGTTAGCACGTCTTTCGGTGCGCCAAAGGATGTTGAGTGAGTTTTTGGTGCGCCAAAGGGCGCACGTAATATCTTTGTTACATCAAGTTTTGGTGCGCCAAAGGGCGCACATAGCTTCGTGTCGACAACTCGTTTGATGCGCCAAAGGCGCGCTCATTCTCCCCGTTGTCATTTCCTTCCATGCGCCAAAGGGCGACGCTTCCCTGCCGACAAGCTTTCCATGCGCCATTTCAAAGGTTGGTGCGCATTAATGACAAAGTTT